>JAZKJV010002970.1:0-77755 GCA_037367405.1 Ottelia alismoides
TAAATCCAGATTTCCATTAGCAATTTTTGATATGGTCCTTCTCCATGTCAAAGGAGTCAAGGACCAAGGTCTGTCAGTATATTAACTATAGAAGGATCGGGATCCTTCATAAAGTTGTCTTCCACTGAACAATACAAATCCAGCGACTCCTCAAGAGTTGAACTCTTTACCTAGACTTAAAATTTGAACATAATTTATCCATTGGAACCACAGCTTCAGTTATGTAGCATTCAGCTTGAATGATGAAATTCTCAAGGATTCAACGATAAGCCTTTTTTCGTTCAGCAATGAAGCAATCAACTCCAGTGCCACGGTGCCACCCCGTCAAAAGACCTAAAATGCCAAGATGTAGTCTAGTATCCTTGTTCTCAAAGAGTCTAGTATCCTTGTTCTCAAAGAACATAGACCCATCAGTAAATCTTTGAATCAAGCCCCTTCCTTCATAATGGGGCAATTTCTTAATCCACAATATCTCCCTACTACGAGGAATTTGAAACCAGATCTTCAAGAGCAATTTCACCATCATAAAATTCAGCATTTTGCTCCAATCAAGAAATCCAGTAATATGAATAGTCAGCAGTGTTCCTTCCTTCACAAATAACTCTAATAAGGACAAGAAGCTGAGTGAAGAATTAAAGAGAAAAGATTAAGAAAGGCACATATCTGCCTACACATAAAATGATGTGTGCACTTCTTTTTGGAGTTCAGCAAGGCGTATGAACATATATTTTATTTCTCTAATCTCCAGCGGAGTTGATTTAAGAGGCTCTTTTCCACAATATCCATGTATTTGAACAGGCTGCTGTTTACACATCATATCTGATGTGTGCACTATCGAAGTTAGGCGCCAAGGCATTATTCAGGCAGTAGGCGATCTCCTAAGTTTTCACTTTGACTTTTATAGTAGAAATTCTTTGAATTCGAGGGCTACAGCTGAAACAAATCATTTTAATTTAAAGCTCTAGTAGATATTTTATCAAATCATACGATAAGGAAAGTGACTTATGGAGGGAAGTTCACACATGCAGAAGATGTGTGCACTTCTTCCATAATATGCCAAGGCTTTAGCCAGAAAATCATACTTCCCAGCATTAACCAATTCAGTCTGGTTAAAAATAATGCAAGACCGTTTGCAGCTGCTTGCAAATAGAGACCTTTGTATTTAAAGATCCGTAAATCAATCCTGACTAAAAAATCAGGCTTCCAATAGCCCACGATGGTTTCTTCTTTAGAATCCAGACCCGCACATTTCGAAGTTAAGTTTCAAAAAGAATGCATAATTAAAAGGAAAAAGAAACAACAAGGGATATGAGACGTAACTTCTGTGCACACATCTAAAATGTGTGCACTTCCCCAATCCATTGCCAAGGTTCATCCTCTCATAGAAAATCATGCCAGCTCTGAATTCACTTGAATATGTCATACGGGCAATGTCTTCTCTCCAGAATATAGCATCCTTCAGCAAAATGAGGAAGTCTATGAAGTTTTCAATAATGGCCTTAGACTTCAAAAGAATAGCTTTATTTACCAGAGTGTCTGCTATAGCGTTGGCCTCTCTATACTGACGGGAAATTGCTTACATTTGCCTTGTAAGATTCAATTCTAGCCACCAAGTTTGCAAATTCCAAATATTACATTTATCATCTTTAAGCATCTGTATCAGTAGGTACCGCAGAATCCACTTCAACCCATATATTTGAAAGCTTTTTTAAACACAGATCTTTAGTCCTTCCAATAAAGCTGTAATTCAGCCTCCATGTCTGTACCATAACCATGATAATTATACGAAGAAAAAATCATCCCTCCTTTGCTGTCTCTAACAATGCCATCTCCTCTTCCCCAGGATTCTTTAGAAGCCCCATCTGAATTGAGTTCATAACCTGTCAGGTCGTTCCCAACAAAAAAATCTTCCATTTTCTTTTAGTTTCATCAGCTGCAATCCCAAGCTTGATTAGAAAAACCTTCTCCTATTGATTATTCACATATTTGGATTTGATAAAACGATTTACCATTTTTTTTGAGAGAACTGAATTGGGAAAAAGAGTCGTAGCCTCGGGAGACAATGTGGCGAGTGAAGGTGAAGGGTGGGGCGACGTCGGCAAGGTTGGAGGTTGGGCCGCTCTCCGCTGGGGAGGTTGCAGAGAGGAAGGGGAGAGTGTCAGGGGGGTGGTGATGGGCCATCTAAGCTTGGTGAGGGTGAACGCGAAGCGGGCGGGGGGAGGGCGAGTGGGTGCAGGTATCGCACAAGAAGTTGGGGAAGAAGTGCTTTCATTGCGGGTTGCATGGTCATCTTGCCTCGGGTTGCCGGCTTCCGCCTAGGTGCTATGCATGCGGCAAGAATGGGTCATCGGAAGGCGTCGTGCTGGTTCGGTGCTGTTTCTGGCGCCTCTTCCCCGGCCCGTGCTCGGTCGGGGGAGCATGGATCGGGGGAGCATGGGTCGGGGGTGCGTGGATGCTTCGCTGGCCCTCTTGGTGAGAGGGGCCCTCGCTCTTTTGCGCAGGTGGTAGGTGGTGTCGATGCGCATGTGGTGGGTGTTGATGCGCAGGTGGTGGGTGGTGAGGGTGGTGGCGCAGTTGCTGGTGAAGTCTCGGCGTTGGGGAGCAGTGTAGGGGAGACGTCGGCTACGACGCTTGGGTTGCATGGGGAGTTGGTGGGTGGGAGCCTGTGCATGGGGAGGCAGTGCATGGTTTGGCGGTGCAAGACGTGCGGATGCGCGCTGGTGCTGGCCTCGTCGCGGCGATGGGGCTTGTGCGGCGGCCTGGTGTGGTTTGGGATGCGATACGATCCCACCTCCTTGACTTCTTGGGCCCTCGATTCACGAGGGACTTCATAATACTGGATTCTTCACGTTGCTGCGTTCGTGGTCTTTTCCCGGGAGCAACGGGAAAGGCTTATCCCTAATGGCGATTCCGAAGTTGTAGCTTGGAGGAGATTGCGGGTGGGCGGATGGAGCGTCCGCTGATACAGAGGTCTGTGTGGCGGAGGTGCGTGGTGTGCCATTTCTCTCTCGTCCGGTCCCCGCCTTGTCCAAGGTGCTTAGTACCTGGGGGTTGTCCTGGCTGTTGTGGATGATGGACTTTCGCCGGGGGCGGATTGGAAGTGCGCTCAGATTCTCATAGAGTGCTCAAGAGCTTTTCTTACCAATGCGGTTGATAAGTTTTTTCGAAACCATGAAGGTTGGCCGGTGGCGATTCAAAGTCGAGCTTTCTGTCATCGCACCTCCGCCGGCGCCGGCGACTTGCCCTTCGCGTCCGGCTGCTGTCGACGGTGTGCTTGACTTGGGATTTGGGTCGTCACTTCGCCTCCCGGGTGCCACGTGTCAGGCGTCGAGGGGAGTTTCCGAAGCGTCGCCTGATGAATGTGTCTTCTCTGGGTCTCTCGATTTGCTTCCTCGAGAACTGTGTACGGGGTCTGAGAGGGCAGGTTTGCTGGCGTTGGGCTCTATCGAGGACGATTTGCCTTCGCTTCATCCTCCGTTTTTGTTGGCTGACTCCTTGCATTTGTGCTTATCGAGGCCCGTGCCCGTTCCTGCTATGAGGGCCTTTAACGGATCCATTCATTTCGGATCGTGGGCTACGATGTGGAAGCCATCCGACCCAGTTGTGCTTCCGACTCTCCTTTATTGGTGCCCGATGCTTCTCTTTCGCGATCTGATTCATCTTTGGGGTTCTCCCGTCGGATCCGGCCTGGAGGAAATTAGGCCGCCTGCGGACGTGGTTTTGGATCCTTCATCTCCTTCTTCTACGATTATGCCCCGCTCCCCCTCCCTCCTGTGGGTCGGGTGGTTTTCTTCGGGGATGACTCTTTCAGGTGCTGCTGGGGTGTCCGATGGTGAGGTTGGAACCACCGGGATTCCTTCTGCTAGTGATGCTCCTTCTGCGGTGGGGAGTACCTCGGTCACCCGCTTTGGGAAGAGCTATCGCAGGCGTATACACTCCCGGCCTTGGCGACTCGGTGATGTACTCTTGTCAGACGTTGCGGGGATTCTGTGGCGGAGGCGGCTGGCCTCTCCTTGATCGGGGGGCGCTCTGATGGTCTTTAATGAAGGTTCTCTCCTGGAACGCTAGAGGCCCTCGGGACCCTGATAGGCGACGTTCTTTGGGGTTGCGTTTCTCAGAGTGGGACTGTTGATCTGGCTTTTATCAAGAAACTAAATTAACGGGGGTGGATGACCCTCTCTATGGAGGTCGTTCGGTGCGGGTGCTATGGATGAGTTTCGCACGGTGGACGCGATTGGTGCGGCGGGTGGCGTTTTGTTGGCGTGGCGCTCGGCGGCTTTCTCATTTCTCCTCTATGCGATGGGAAGGCATTCATTGTCTATGGTATTGATTCGGGCTGATTCCCTTGCTCCTGTGGCCTTTTCTTGTATCTATGCGCCTACGTGCCATGTCCTCAAGCGGGCGTTGTGGGACGAACTTCGGGATGCGGCCGTTGAGTTCGCGGGCATTCCATGGCCGCTGGGGGGGGATTTTAATGTGACTGGCTCATTCCATGACATTTCTTATACATGGAGGAACAATGCGTCTCGATCTAAGATTGATCGATTCTTGGCTAATAACAAACTTATGGAGGCTTTCCCTCTGTGCTCGGTGTCTTCTCGTCCGCGCTCATTCTCTGATCATAATCCTATTTTGTGGGATTCTGGGAGGACCTCCGGCCGAGGGGTCTTTTTCGATATGAGAAGTGTTGGCTTCTGGAGCCCAATTTCAAAGACATGGTGAGGAACCATTGGAATCAATCTTCTTTCGTGGGATCTGCTGCTCGTAGACTCGATCAGAAGCTTGCCTCTCTGCGGAGGCTCCTGGCGTCATTCAAGAAGGAATCGCGTTTGGCTCGTGTGGCGGCCAGGGCGGCGGCGGAGGATGTCATTACTCGGCTGGACCGAACGGAAAATTGTAGGGATCTGCTCTCGGAGGAGCTTATTGAGCGCTCTGCTGCGCAAAATGTGGTCAGCGCGGAGGACAAGAAAAGAAACATGGAGTGGCGTCAGCGCTCGCGCCTGAGGTGGATCAAGGAGGGCGATGCTAATACTGCTTTCTTTCACCGCGTGGCTAGCGGAAGAAGGCGCTACAACTCTATCCGCTCTCTTTTGGTTAATGGTTCCTTGGTTAATGGGGACAAGGAGTTGGGGATGGCCATGGTTGACCACTTCAAGCGTGCTTATGGGTGTCGCTCGCAACGCAGGTGGCGCTGTTGGCCGTGGGGCCCTTAGGCCTATGGATTCCGTGGCTCTGGTTAGGCCGATCTCCTTGGTTGAGATCAAGGAGGCCATTTAGGAACTTAATGCTGATGGTTCGCCGGGCCTTGACGGGTTCTCGGTGGCTTTTTACCGAGATTTTTGGGATGTGGTGGCCGAGGACGTTATGGAGGTTGTTCGTGAATTTTGTGAAGGGAACGATGGGTTTGGTAAAATTAATAGGGCCTTCATTGTTATGATCCCTAAGACTGTCGCGGCTAATCGCATCGAGGATTTTAGGCCTATCTCTTTTTTTTTGACGCTAAAAAGGGGGAGACACTCAGAGGTGTTCGCCCCACTGTATTAAGACGAATTTTAGGCCTATCTCTATCTCGAATGGATCTATCTTATCATTGCCAAGGTTTTGGCGAGGAGGCTTGCTCCCTCTTCTTGCCTCGCTGGTTTCGCCTACCCAGGCCGCCTTTATCCGGGGCCGCAGATCTCGGATTACATCGCGATGGCTTCCGAATTAACTGCGGCTTGGAAGAAGTCTAATAAGATGGGGGTTCTTTGGAAGATTGATTTCGCTAAGGCTTATGATTGTCTTGATTGGCGATTTCTTTGTGGTCTGTCTTGAGACGGAGGGCTTCCTGAGGTCTGGATTTCGTGGTGCGTCGCTATGTGACCACGACATCCCTCTTGGTTTTGCTTAATGGTCGCCCGGTTGGGGGCTTCTTCTAGCCGAGGAGGGGGTGCGGCAGGGGTGTCCTCTCGCTCCCTTCTCTTTGTGCTGGCGTCGGACGTGCTGGCTCGTATGATTGACAACGTGATCGAGGCGGGGCTGACCAGGGGCTGCACCGTGGGGGCCTGGGGGCCTTCCAGGTGCCCTTAATTCAGTTTTGTGGACGACCCTTTATGCTTCATCGAGGGTGGCTCTTCTGAGGTTTCCGGTATGACAATTACTCTCGAGCTTTTCAGTGAGTTATCGGGGCTCTTGATTAATGGGGCTAAGTCTAAGGTGATCCCCTTTGGGATGTCGCAGGAGGAGGCGCTGGAGTGTGGCCGGCTGTTGGGCTCTCCTCCGTGTGGCCTCCCTTTCGATTACCTTTGGCTTGCCTCTGGCCGTGGGTCGTGTCAGGCTCCGTGATTGGAGGTTGGTGGTGAGAAGATGGAGGCTTGCCTTGCTGGGTGGCGCGCAACATTATTATCTGGGGGGGGGGGGGGGGGGGGCGTCTGGTTTCTCCTTAAGGCGGTGCTCTCCTCTATTCCAATATATTTCTTTTCGGTTCGATGTATGCCTAAGGGGATTCGGTTGCGCCTGGAGCGTTGTATGGCCATGCGGGGATTCTTGTGGAGTAAGAAGGAGGAGGGGAGAAGGGGGGTTCATTTGGTGGCTTGGGATGACGTTTCGCGGCCCAAGCGGGATGGTGGCTTGGGGTGCGGAGGTTGGAGGTTGTTAACGAGGCTCTCATGTTAAAATGGGCGACTAGGGTCTGGGGTCAGGAGGACAACTTCCCTGCTTAATGTTATGCAGGAGCTTCTGGGGGAGGAGATGATGGGCTCACTCGGGGAAATGCTTATGGGCACCTCCTCCTTTTTGGCGTGGTGTGTTGGATGTTTTTATTCGTAATCTCTCCCTCTTTAAGTCGGTGTTGGGGAAGGGAGATTCATTTCGTTTTTGGACCGACGATTGTCGGGAAGGGGTACTCTCAAGGATCGCTTTCCCCATTTGTTTGCTTTGGCGGATGATATGGAGGCATCGGTGGCCTCGTGCTGGATGGACGGATGCTGGTGTCGGTTTATTGCCAATTTCTCGGATCAACGGATGGATGATTTTCTCTCGTTAATGCGCCTGCTTGCTGACGTTGTCCAGCCTAATGATGGCCGGGACCACTGGTCTTGGATGGATGGCTTTTTTCCACACGGAAGGCTTATATGGCTCTTGCTCCCAGTCCTCAGGTGGGGACGAAATCCTATTGCGTGATTGCAGATTCCTCTGGGGAATGAAGCTTCCTGAGCGCATTGGGGTCTTCCTGTGGCTTCTTCGTAGGGGAGGCTCTTAACGCGTGATCGTTGCGCCCGATTTTTCCAAACGTAGGGCTTAATTGCGGGCTTTGTGAGGAGGAGCTGGAAACCATCGACCACTTGTTCTTCGCTGCCAACTTGGTTCGGGGCCTTTGGGTTGATATGGATTGGATCAACTCGGAGAACTTGGTTGCTTTTGTGAGAGCTTGAAGGGCATCAGGGGCAGGGAAAGGAGGGATTTCTGGCTCCGATTGCAAGGTTGTGGGGCAATCTGGCTGGGGAGGAATGAGGCCCTCTTCGCGGGCCAGCGGTTCTACCGGGAAAACATTATTATCCTTTCTTCGCGTCTTCTGGATGACTGGTGTACTGGGTAGCCCCTACTTTGGCTTTTTGAGGGTGATCTTTGCTTGTTGCGCTTTTGGTTACCCCCTTTGGGTCTTGTTTTTGTTTGGTTTTTGTAATATTCTTGTAACTTTCTTTGTCTCTTTTCCTTTTAATTTATTGGGGTGAACACCGCAGAGTGTCTCCCCCTTTTTTGAGCCAAAAAAAAAAACGATTCACCATTCTGATTTCCCCTGAAGCCTTCTAAGAAAGAACCAATTATTTTTATCATAAATGGAAAATCTTCCTTTTGTTCCCCCCCGCCCAAATAGCCCAAAGAAGCCACGCCAGATATACCCTTCTGGTTTTTTTCAACAAGTTTCTTTGACCTTTTTATTAAATATATCTGCACCAGCCCCAAAAATCTCTATTGTATTTATTTATTATTGAATTGAAAGGCATTCAAATACCAGTTCCAAGCAATCTCAGCGAACTTTCCTTAAAGAAAACATGGATAGTGTTTTCCCTTTTATGATTTGTGAAGAAACAACAAGAGCATTTAAAGCAATGTGAAATCCCATTTTCTTTGCCAAAACTTAATCAAAAGGCATCCTTTTTCTCATCAATCTCCAAAGGAAAAAATAAAGCTTTGACAGTATACCAGGATCCCAGATTCCTCTGTTCCAACCAACAGTTTGCACTTTAACCCTTATTGTATTCCATGCACTTGTAGCTGTAAAATCCCCAGAGTTCTCAATCATCCATCTTCTTTTAGACTTATTGGAATTTAAAGTAATTTCTCTGGCAATGATATGGTGTTCTAACTTTCCAGAAATCCCTAAAGTATTCAGTTTAGTGTGAATCTGATCCATATCACTGAGAACTTCTTTCAAATGTAAAGACCGCAGACTATATCCTAGTAATCATCTGTCTTTCCAGCAATCAATTTTCCCATCTCCTACTTCCCATATACAATTTGTTTTAATGTCTTCCCTAGCTTTGATCTCAAATAGCTCGGAACAGGTGGTTTTATTTGTTTGATCATTCCTTTGTAGTATTAGGATATAACTGTGGATATAAAAACTGTCGTTTGTTACCTAAATGACATGGTATATGCATTTGGACGTTAGATGCTGTCGTTAGTAATAAATATTCATCTGATATATGTCTGACATTTGGAGTCATAAATAATTGCCAATGCAGAGAAATGCACCAGATGTCCTGAAGTTTATTTATTATGAATACTGTTTTTATTAATATTATAAATAAGTTGCTTATGCTGCATTCATTACATGTTTTAATTGTGGATGGGATTGCTAGTGGTTGGCTCTGAAATTTATATCCGTTTTACTTGTAGTGGCAGCATTTTCATATCATCTGATATCTTGAACTAGTACAGAGTTAAGAGGCAATCTAGTTGAGAATTTTAGAATTTCAACGGTTAAGTAGGGGTTTCTGCCTTCTGGTCAGCGAATGGAGTGAAGTTGTCTCTTTTTGAACCAGGGACACTGATTTTGAGATCATCATTGTTGATGATGGAAGTCCTGATGGTACTCAGGACGTTGTAAAGCAGTTGCAGCAACTTTACGGACAAGACAAAATTGTAAGTACACGTTAGATACCTGTCAATAATTATGGACTTGTCACTTGACGTTTATATTTTTTATTAACTAATTATAATAGTAGGTTCATATGATTTGATTTTTCTCAGTCAATGTTACCATTCTGCAGTTGCTAAGGCCACGTTCAAAAAAGCTTGGTTTAGGTATGAAGTTGGTTCTGCTTATTTTCAGAAGTAGAGAATTTGCATTACGACGTGCCTACGTTTTCAGGAACTGCATATATCCATGGCCTGAAATATGCTTCTGGTGAGTTTGTTGTGATAATGGATGCTGATCTTTCCCACCATGTAAGTGCTTACCTTTCACCAGATTTGGTTCATTTTTTTCGAGGGATATTGGTACTGACTTTGTTTCAAATTGTATTGCAGCCGAAGTACTTGCCAAGCTTTATCAGGTCAGTATTGCTGGGAGTGTACCTAGCATCTGCCTACTTAGCATTTGTACATATCAAGAAGTTGAGTTAGTAAAGGAACCTTGGGGAGCAATATACCTCAACGGTTTATAAATAATGTTGTTATGTAGTACTACACCTTGCTGGCCATCACATTATCTATGATTGACAAGTTTTTTCCGATTTTCAACAAGCAACACAAACGAAGCTCAAAATACACTTATATTGCATGGTGTATGTCCTCCATTTTTTTATTGTTCTGTATTGTAAATCAGAATATACACGTGCAGTAACACTTAATTACGGCTCATTTTATATATTTGGAGAAACATACACTCCTATTTCTATTGCTTAAGTAGTTGACATTTTAGTAAGTTATTTTTTGTCGTTCATCGACCATTTTCATAGGAAACAGATGGAGACTGGTGCTAGTATAGTTACTGGTACTCGATATGTCAGAGGTGGAGGTGTGCATGGATGGAATCTTATGAGAAAGTTAACAAGCAGGGGAGCAAATGTCCTCGCCCAAACATTTCTATGGCCCGGTGTGTCCGACCTGACAGGTTCTTTTAGGTTTGTAGTTCACTTTTTTTTGAATAAAGAAGGGCGCGCACTCAGAATGGTGCCCACCCCTACTATATATTAATAAGACTTATGCTGTATGAATATTCTTTAATATGATTTTGAACCTCATTTTCTATCATCAGGCTGTATAGAAAAACAGTTCTAGAAGACATTATCAACTCATGCGTTAGTAAAGGCTATGTTTTTCAGATGGAAATGATTGTCAGGGCTTCTAGGAAGGGTTACCACATCGAGGAGGTAGGATGTTCTAATTTTTCTCAGTACGGGATTACTGTTTGGCATTACTCAATTATTCAGGTAGTATCGTTTCATTGACCTGTTATATATTTCTATACGTGCATAATTGGAAACTCAAAAGTAGGGTTAAATTCAAAAAGTCCTTTGAAAATTAGGTCAAGGTTTCAGGTCCTATAGTCTTTTGATTTGTCGTAATGACCCCTGAATCGTTGAGCTCTAAATCAGACTTCTTGTATTGGTTGGTCATCTTGACACTTGTGCTGCGCAGTACAGTGCAATTCCTACAGGGTAAAATAAATAATTCCAAAATGTACCTCCAATTTGCAGTAACCCTATTTTGCACTTGCAGATTTTGCTGACTGCTGTGTTGAATTGTCCCACCACTTGCACTCACCATCTTGTCTAGTACTGTTGATATACTCCTATATCATATAGCCTTGTTTATAAATCTCTTCTTCACTTTCCCCTTCTATTATCTGCACAACCGACTTTCTTATGTCTTGTATTTCTTTTCTGTTATTCACGTGGAAAGGGCATTGATGTTAGAAATAATCATCTATTTCATTGGATTTTGAGAGCATATGTATCATAATCCTGCAGTCTCCTGATACAGCTTTCTCAACTGGTTGACTATTGTTCTTGATACTTTAATTTTGCTGACCTCATCCCTTCACCACAGTTGACATGGAAATAGTCAGATCTGTTAGCTAGTGTCAACCAAAAAGGATACTTCTGGTGGCAACAAATTTGTGCGACGGTCTATTGAGATGTCCAGAGTAGAATTATGGACAAATACAAAGACTGAGAGTATGCTTGAAATTCGAGGGCAAGGTTGATACCCGCATCACTGTCGAATCCAATGCCCTGAATACGAGGAATGAATTGAGAGTATGCATGGGTCTTAAGGACAAAGTCTGATCTTTTGCCTCCAGGATCAGTTTTGTACACCCTCTGTAGTTTAGGAATGGCTAGTAAAAGTTCCAACAGGACTTATCTAGATCTAGTCTCTTAGTTCAGGCAGACTCTGCATTAACTTATGACCTATTTCATCATCATAATGCTTCTGACTTATTTGTCAAACTTCAACGATTATTGTAATTCCGCCGCTCCTTGTTGCTTTTATTTCTGCCATATTGATTAGTTTTCTGCAAAAAGTAATATGTTAGCTACAACATACTCTTTTCTTCACACTTCCTGTGCACCTGTTTGCAGGTTCCCATAACTTTTGTGGATAGAGTTTTTGGAAGCTCAAAGCTGGGGGGATCGGAGATAGTGGAGTACCTCAAAGGTCTTGTATATCTGTTATTCACAACATAGTTTGTACAAGGAGTAAAAGGTGGATCTGTTATAAGAAATCTGTTATTTTATAGATCTTCAACATTTGTTTTACTTGTTCCCGAGAAAAAAACTACGGATTGGCAATGATTCAATAAGTGATACTAGACCATCATGGTTTGATTGTTTCAGTTCTAAAGTTTTTCCGTGTTCAGATGAAGTTACTATTTGGCACTGAACTTCTACCTCATTTCATTGAGACGTGGAGGGATATAGGAAAGCTTTCAAACTCATATTTATAATGAGTTGTATTTTTGCAGATAAAAAACAGTTCTTCCCTCTATCATCTGTTTGTTTCAATCATTCGACCAATTCATTATGTTTCCAATGTTTTCAACCAGCAATTGACGCGCCTCGGTTGTAACCTCACTAACTGCGTCATTGCCCCAAGCGCAAAGATGTCTTCACCCGATAAGAGGCAGGCCTTATTTACAGTCGCCAAGAACCCGCCTCCCTCTCAATGTTTCAACGACAGGGGATGAAAACGGTTTAGATATGGATCGGATGGGGCTATTTTCGGATCCATATCTGCTTCACCTATATAGAATACGAATAGGTATACAAATATGAGTTGGATATGAACTTAAGGAACCATATCCTAACATAATCGCATACAAATTTGGATTGAATATTCACATATGGATCGAATAAAGAGTGAATATGAATACCGATTGATTTAAGATAAGATACAAATGCAATCGAATAGACATAAATTACGAGTTTGAAGTAAGTACCAAGTACGAAGTGATTTAAAAAAATACCATTACAATACACACACCATAAAAAAATATTTAGCTAATCATTAAAAGTTATAGTTGCAGAAAGACTTCTCAATAGGTGGTTGAAACCTACTTGAGGCTTCTCTTATTTCAATTCCCATGAAGTTGTTAACGCAAAGAGATAAAGTGGTTGTCGAAGATCAAGAGGGTGCACGGACATGGGTCTAGTTTAGTTGTTAGAAAACTGATACTGACAACTAAATACAATCAAGTAGATAAGATTTTATAATCCAATAAAGGAGATCATATAAAACTAATAGAATAGATTTGTAGTCAAAACTTTGTTACATCAAGTTAAATGTTCTCCCATCTAAAATAAAAGTTAAGCTTCATTGCCTTTTTAGTAATCCACAAATCCAAAATAATAGGTATACGAGGTACCAAAAGAGGTAGAACCACAATTGAGCCAAATTTATCTAAATCAAGTTATAGATAGACTTAGATAAAATCATACCCTGTATTTTTCAATAGTTTTCTTTCAATATTTCTTTAGGCATTCATGTTTTCATCTTGCAAGGATCTCTTCTTCTAACTTATAGTATCTTGAACCCACCTTATGGTCTGGTGGCAGAAGCAGTGAGCTCCTACTCTAAAGACTAGGATTCAACCTCATCTCCCCCTAATCACTAAAAATAAATAAATAAAACTTCTAGTATCTCGGTATCTATACACTTGGTGATATTTTTTTCATCGTTTCTAAACCGTCTTAAATTCATTTTCATAGTTCTGTTTTGAATTTATTGCCACATCAATTTATTGTCTGGTATTTTCATAATAAATCATAATCTTCCTTATGTGGCCACACACTAATCATCAACATCTCAATTATGGACATCTTCTTCATGCATCTATAGTCAGTTGTCCAACCATTGATAGCATAAATATCACAGATCTCATTGCAATATTTTTTTCTTTTACCTTTCAAAGTATCTTTTCTACATAAAATGTTAGAGAAGTTTGGACCGCAAGGCAAATCTTCCTTTTATTATTGTGGTACTTGGATGCACAGGCAGTGATGAAACCACAAAAGTTCAAGAAGGGAACAGCAGCTTTTAAAATCAATGAGCACAATATATTTTCTCCTTGTGCAAAAATTTAAATTCATATTAGTTTGACATGCATATGAAATGAAGGTTATAGTTACTCGACCGAAGACCATTGGACTTGGAGATATGTTCAGTTTTCGGTGAAGAAGGCATATAAAGTTCTTTATGCTTCATTTGTTTTTGATCCTGGAATAGCTATGCCAACTTTGGGGCAGAGTTGGACGTGGAAGATTCCTCGTCGAGTCAAAGTATTCATGTGGTTACTAGGTACGGAGCGAACCATGAAGGGCGTATGTAGGGCCAGATTATTCCTTGGAGCAAGTCATTCATGCCAACGTTGCAAGGAAGGTATCGAGGACATTGATCATATATTTTTTGCCTGCTCAACATCGAGAGAGATTTGGACAGAGATTGCACTCACCGGGATTGATGTGGAGAATTCTAGATCCTTTTGGGATTCAGTTGGTACTCCCCACAATTTACAATCTTCAGGGGCAGTTTGGCCTGCAAGAAATAATGTATTCTTCCGAAGGGAGAGAATGTATGTTGAGAATGTTCTTGAACATGCCAAGATCCTTCGGGACTCTTGTTCCTTGTACTTATGATACATAACTTGTGAATATAAAGTTTTTGGGTGCTTGCCTTCACGGCTTTACACCCTTTTTTTCTTCAAAAAAAAGTTACTCGACCCTATGCATATAAATCCATATTGCATGTGATCTCGACCCTCGATGGGTCGACTACTGGGTCAATAGCATCGGGCAAAGGGGTGAGGGTTTCTAGTTACTCGAACGGGGAGGGGACTAGTGTGAGGTCCAAGGAAAGAAGGTGGAGGGGAGTGCTCCATGGTGGGCGAAGGGTGAAGCATGTAGCTCCGGTCAAACCACGTCGGAGGTGGTAGGGATGAAAGACATAGTAACAATGGAAAGGGAGACCATGTGGATATGGTAGGTGGTGGTTTGATTTGGGTTTTGGGGTTTCAAATAAGGAAAAACAAATGAAGAAGATATGAAGAGGATTGCGGAGAACGTGGATGTAGCAGAGAAGGAACTTGTTAGCAATATTGTTTTAGCATTCAATTGTATTAGCCGTTGTAGTAATGGTTAGAGGAATACTCTTCATCTTCCATTCTTTCACCTTCCCTTTTTATTGTCTTCTCTTTATATATAACCCATGTACTCAACCTCCCACGATCATTGTAACTTACAAAGAAACATTATCCCCACTTCTCTAAGTTTCTCATGGTATTAGAGCATCGCAACTCTTCCCGTCCCTGTCGCCATGAGTAATGGTCGTCGACGTAAGCCTCGCTGCCTTTGACGCCGCTGTGCTCCCTATCTCCATCAGACAATAGCTACCTAACATCCAGGTGTGATGCCGCCTTCTCTCACAACAAGCGTCTCCTTCCTTGATCTTTTGCGAAATTTCCACCATGGCACGCTTCTCTTCCACAATGCCTCATCACAATCAAGGTTGCACCACATGCACTTAAGATGACTTTACTAATTATTAAGATCATGGGCAAGAAATATGGAATATCCAAGCTTCTCGTATTGTTGGTCTTACCCTTCCACAGTGGAGTAATTTTCGTCTCTTTGCATCTTTGTGATTTCTCATTTGTGCTTTTTGTTGTGTGTGCATGCTTCTCAAATTTCAAACAATATACACAAATTTTGTCCCACATACAAGATCTGGGGAGCTATCACAAATATTAGTTTTTACTGAGAATTGTGAAATTAGGTTGTATGTGTTTGGTCCTACATTGTTGAGTAGTTGGTGTTGATTGTATTGGTAAGCTATACATCGCACCCTGCAGCCCTTTGCACTCATTGAGAAATACAATGAAATATCCAGCCTTTTTTTTTTACTTTTCTCATGTGATTTCATCCCGCTTTATGGAGTAGAATTCCACATAAATCTGTATTCTCATCCTATTATTTGATTCGGAACTTTATATTTGTACTTTCACAATTTCCTTTACTATGAGTTCTTCTGCATCATGGTTTCACTTGAAAAATAGTTATCTGGATCTTTGTTATCCATTTACCACTTCCATACTTGTCCTCTGACTCCATTATCTAAAAAAAAGAAAAGGAATAGATCTCACATGCTCCTTTCTTTATTACTCTTACATCTAGCAAATGGTGCTTTTGAAATGCTATACAAGTTTTACACAAGGAGCAGCTGTAAAAATGGAAGGGATTTTTACCCAGCGGACCCTATAAACGTTGTAAAATGCCTCTACGACCTTTTGCACAACGTAATTACCCCATCGGCCCTGTAAATTATCCCAAGAACCCCCAAGGGCTTAAAACATATTACCCGGAGGGTTCATGGGGTAAGAGTTGGCAAGTTTACAGGGTCGAGGGGGGAATTAGGTTGTTTCAAAGGTCGTGGAGGTGATTGGCAAAGTTTATAGGGTCTGTCGGGTAAAGATCCCAAAATGGAATAGACCTCGCTTTTTCCTTCACTTTCTTCTTGCTTTACATCCAAATGTGCTTTAGACAGTTATACAGGAAGATGCGAGCCACAACTTTACTCCTAGGTACATCTGTACATGGTGCTGCCCTGCTGCCGATGGATATAATAACCTTCCTGTCATAGATTGCTCGGGATTCAGATTCATAGGAAGAAGGTTGAGCTTTACGCAACTCGCTGACTGCAGGCACATGCCCCTCCATATAAATGCAGCCCTTCTGTTTATGTCTTCTCGATGGTCGACGGTGAACCAGGTTCTTCATTGATAACAAATCCAGACGCTTCAGCGAGACTCTGAAGATCTTGCTCTCCACTCAATAGCTGCCAAACCATCAAGTCAATAAATGACATGTGAACTGGCAGCAATGCCAAACAGTTTTACATGAGTGGTTCAGTGTTAATTGAAATTATATTTGTTCTAAAATATCCAAGATAATCACCCCTTCGAATGCTCTGAACAATTTCACTGTTAAAAAAAGAGTAATTCACATGAGCGTCACCAAACTTTCCATCTAATATCAATGTGGTCCTTAAACTTACAAATGTAACGATTGAAGTCCAGAATTATTTTAAAGATAACAATGTCTTCCCCCGTTGGTCTCAAACTGTTAAAATCATGCAACGTCATTTGGACCAGCAGGGGAGACACTGCTGATTTTAGGGATATTTTCACAATAAGCTTCTATACTTTCATAATTACACGTTCAACCGTCTATAGTTGCGAATTACATGTAGAACCCTGGGCAGTTGCTCTGTCCCGCACCGTATAACCCTGTCGTCCGAGCCTGTCAGTCAAACTGTCAAGTTTGACCGTAAGGATTATATTATAGTTATTGATTAGTCTTTAAAATCTTGTAATATTTTTTTGCCCTCCCTCTTCTTCCTCTGATGCAGTTCATGCCCAAACCTGAGAGGCCAAATGCAATTTTTAGCAATTAGAAAACTGAATCCAAGATTCCTTTGTAATTAAGTTATTTCCTAAGGATTTGAATGTAATTTTTACCGTCTTTCTTCTGAGTCTACGGTTTATAATGGTGCAGCCCATCTAATTGCTCCTTTTTTTTTTGCCTTGTAGGGGAGCAATCTTTGTTACATTAAAGGGGGGCAACAAGGGAAGAAAGGGGTAATAATGGAGAAACACAAGAAAGGCTTACCTTTTCCCCACCCCGATATCTCCGCTCCTCTCCTTTCTCTCCCTCCCCCAGTCCTCTCTTCTTCCTCCTCCCAACTCTCTTCTCTTCTCTCCAGCAATACCCACTACCTTCCCTCCTCTTCCCCAACCTCCTCCCATCCCAGATCTCCTCTTTCCCACCACAACCCCTCTTTTTTAGGAAATATGGGGACATGAAGATGTGCACCCTAACCTGCAATTATATTATAGTTATATACAAAGGTACAAATTGTCACAATGACCACTCATCGGAAAGAGCTCGAACATTAGCCGTCACATTTTCAAAATAAAAGCACTCCTGCTTAAAAATGACCCCGTTTCTGGCCAACCAAATGGATCAGATGGTGGCAATTACCATTTGCTTACCCTCCTCTGAACCCCTCCAGCCTTCGCTGATTGAAATCCATAAAGAATCTTCCTTATCAAAGGATGCCTTATATTCTCGACTCCTCCCATACCCGTTTTGAGCCTGGACACTTGTGATCAATATCCTCAGAATCCTCTTCACATCGTGAACACCGCACATCTACCCCTTGGATCCATTGTGCTCTTCTTGTCCCAGTCATAATGAGCCCTTTCCTCAAAAACCAAAAGAAGATCTTTATCCGCGGAGGCACCTTCCAAGCCCAAATACGAGCACAATTTCATGCATAAATCCCTGGATCAAAGACAGTAAACGAGCATAGCACCTTGCATGCTTTCCTCACCATGTACTGGCGATCCCTCCAAATTCACACATCCCTTTCTTCTGTCGGGTGCAGTGCCACACTAACACCATTCGTCATCAGGATAAAATCTTCTATTCTATGATTAGAAAGGTTCTCTATGCTTCGCTTGACCATGTGTCCGAAAGACATGCTTCTTTAGTCGCTGCCATAGCAAAAAGCCACGAAAAACGATCACATAGGCCCTCCTCCCCAACCAATGATCCTTCCAGAATCTGAAAGCACGTCTATCACCTGCAACACGCCTAAAAAAATTGGAGAACCTATGGTAATTGTTAGAAAATCAGAAGCGGAACGTAAACATGGAAAAGATAAATAAAGAATAAAGAACAGCGGGATTTACGTGGAACCCTACTCAATGAGGAGCGGGATGAAACCACGGGAGAAGCCCTCAACGGGGCATATTTGTCTATTGACTTTCTTAAGAGATACATGAGGTTTGGGGCTCCTTATATAGCCTCTCCAGAGCCTCCAAGTCCCGCCACTGGACGATGTGGGACTAAACACTGGATGGGGTAAATGGATCTCCTCCAGGATCCATTTACCCTGCTACAACACAATAGGCGCATACAACTAATACTCCAACACTCCCCCTCAAGCTGGAGCATGCAATGCTCAGCTTGGACAAACAGACAGAAACCCAACTCAACGCTACAAGACGCTACGGACAATATCAACTCAACGCGCACATTGCTGCAGTCGAGAACGTTGCTTCTCATGCCGTGCAGGTGAGGAGGACAAACGGGCTGGAGTGTGAGTCAACT
Organism: Ottelia alismoides; assembly: GCA_037367405.1. NCBI lineage: Eukaryota > Viridiplantae > Streptophyta > Magnoliopsida > Alismatales > Hydrocharitaceae > Ottelia > Ottelia alismoides. The sequence goes on from JAZKJV010002970.1 coordinate 18,657, forward strand.
GAAGACTCGTAACCTGACCATCGAGTCTGAACTTGCGCCTGAAGTCTCCTCATCAGAGAACTGGGTCTCTCCCATCTGGCTCAGAGAATGGTGCACTGCTCTGGTGTACCTATGATACGACATGAAAACCCTTGCCCTTAATGGCATAGGGATTGGTCCTCTGCTCTAGAGTCCCTATGGCTCACATGAAAACTCTGGCCTGACAAAACAAGAAGATAGATGGGGACCGCGAAACCAATGATGGCAACATATGCTCATCTGACAACGACCGCAAACTCGTGCGTGTCTGAAACTGAGACTCGGAAATATCTGACGTCGAGTCTGAAACTGTAGAGTCTGAACATCTGGCTGGTCTGCAAATCTGGATCTGGATCTGGAGAATCTGAATAGACCTGTGACTCTACATATATACTCCCCCTTTCTCCCATACTGGTCGAAATAACATTGGTGACCAAGTTGGGAGAAGACAAGATAAATGGGGACATAATACCAAATAAGTTGTTACATTTTCTCGACTTTACTTTTTTTTTGGAAAATTGCATACGGCTTTTCTTTGTATGCGACTCTTTCAAAGGAAACCTTTTTTTTATTATGCGTATGGTTTTTTTTGTACGCGCCTCTTTTCTTCAAAACATTTTTTTTGCAAACCTTTGCGTACGGCTTTTTATTGTACGCACCTTTTTTTTTCTTTTTTTAATCAACCCACCTCTCTTTTCTCTCTCTCTCTCTCTCTGTCTTTTTTTTTATAATGCTATTGGGCCCATTCGGCCCTGGAAGAAACATGTGCAGCTCAGGGCTGCAAAGAAATAGCCACCCACGCCCCCTCCCTTTTTTTAATTGACACCCCAAGCCCAAACAAGCCATTACAAATTTTTTTAAATAAAAGGCATGGGCCCGCTGCTTTAGGGTTCCCGTGTTGGGAACCCCTTGAAATGTCGCCGCTTCCAAAGGAGTTGAGCGAACTGCGGGGTTCTGCCCGCTGAAGCAGAACGCGGCAACGCCGCCTGGAGGGGCTTTGCACGATGCCTGGGCATCGCGCCGCCTGGAGGGTCTTCTACTTCGTGCGCCGCCTTGGCATTTGGGGTTCGAGCTTGCTGGACCGACTGGAGTTGGGGCTGGTGCCTGCCGCCTAGGCCGATGCCGCCGCCAATGTTGCTGGAGGCGGTCTGGAGATTGTGTGGGGCTCGTGGGAACCTGGTGAGGGCTCGAATCTGGAGGGTTGGGTTGCTTGGGTTCGCGGGACCCTGCCTTGCGAAGTTAGGGCCACATGGAGAGGCGTGAAGTCGCCGTGCTCCGCCTGGAGCCATCTCTGCTCCTGGGGCTCAATCACGTCGGAGGTTGCACTGTCCAGCTCGTGCAAGGAGGAGATCGAAGGGCTTCGCCTCCGCGTTATCAGCACGAAGGAGCGCGCGGCTGATGCCGCCGGCGATCTGGAGGGCCGATGAGATCTGGGGCGCCGTGAGATGCGGCTGCCTGGAGCAGTTGGGTCTTGCACGGAGGTAGCGCCTCTGGGATCATCTGGGAGAATCACGAGGGCACTCGCCTGGAAGGCCATGGACTGGCAATGAGTCGTCGTGCTGCCGCATGTGAGAGAAGTACTCCCGGGCTGCCATGGATCGCCTTGGACTGGTGATGAGACGCCTGTAAGGCCATGGCCAGATATGTGGCCTGATGTAACAGATGCTTGGCGGCTTGATGTGAGACACAAGACCGTGGCAGATCTAGGGTTCCAAATAACCCTAAAAATAAAAACTCTCAAACAGAACATGAAGAACTGAATAGTAATCTTCACAAACCCATCTTCAATATCAACATTGAATCTCGACAAATAAAGAACATGAAAACCTCAAGAATCGGACCCGCTCTGATACCATGTTAGAAAATCGGAAGCGGAAGCGTAAACATGGAAAAAATAAATAAAGAATAAAGAGCAGCGGGATTTACGTGTAACCCTACTCCGTGAGGAGCGGGATGAAACCAAGGGAGAAGCCCTCAACGGGGCATATTTGTCTATTGACTTTCTCAAGAGATACAGGAGGTCTGTGGCTCCTTATATAGCCTCTCCAGAGCCTCCAAGTCCCACCACTGGACGATGTGGGACTAAACACTGGATGGGGTAAATGGATCTCCTCCATGATCCATTTACCCTGCTACAACACAATAGGCGCATACAACTAATACTTCAACAGTAATACAAGATAAATATCCCTCCAAAAAGTAGAAGGTGACTCAACCACCTGGGGTCGTGTCAAAAGCTCCAAAGTGATCAAATAAATTGATTGAATCAGCTTAGCCAAACGGTTGTCTTGCTCCCCCCATATCTACAATATCCACTTGGCAATACATGCATTTTTATTTCCTTCAGCCTCAAAATCCCCAGTCCGTCATCCTCCTTGGGCTGTGTCACTGTCTTCCAGTCTACCAGGCTAATGCCAGAAGAATCCCCCAAGGAATCGCAGAAGAGACACCTCATCAAGGTCTCAAGACGTTTTCTAACTCCAACAGAAAGTATCTGTGTGGACAAAAAAAGATAGGAAAGACTGAGAGGATTGCATTCACCATCACCATACCCCCCCCCCAAAAAGATAGGAAACCTTCCACCGGTCAATTTCTTCTCCATCTTATCCAATCTGCTTGCCGCATTCTATCCCCCCCCCACACACACAAGCAGTAGCCCTAGGAGTATTAAAGGGGACAAAAACGGACTTTCTTGCATTCACATGTAGATCAGACACCTCACCAAACAGATCGAGCACTGCCTTGATGCCTCTGCACCCCGAACATCTCCCCTCAGTGAATAAAATTGTATCATCAGCATACTGTAAAATAGGAATAGAGATATATTCCCTAGAGAAGCCTTCACAAATGTTTCCACTCATCGCCAATATGGTCATGATCGTCAAAGCATTAGCCACTATGACAAATAAGAGCCGAGCCAACAGACTTCCCTATTTGATCCCCCTATGCAACTGAAAAAACCTCCCTCTGGCTTGCCATTACTAAAACCAACACGGAGGATGTAGTAACTCATCTCTTCATCCACTCAATCCATATATGCGGAGAACCTCTGGTGCAAAGAAGTCCAGATAATTTTCCAATCCACAGTCATAAGCTTTAGAGGAGACCTTCCAAACCAGCTCTTTCATTGCTTCCAATCAAAGATCAGCTCCATGACAAAACTATCTCTCAATTGCCTGCCTGGGAAAAATGATGACTGCTAAGGGGAGGCAATGGAATCCAGAACAAGCTTGAGATGGTTTGCCAAGATCTTTGCCACAATCAGATACAACACATTTGATAATGCGATCGGTCGAAAGTACCCGATACTCTGCGTCCTTTTCTTCTTATGTAGTAAGAAAATGAACAACCAGTTCACCAATTCAAAGCCCACATTACCCCTACTAAACTCATCTGTCAAGCTTACGACCTCATCTTCCACCGCCTCCTAAAATTCTCTGAAAAATAAGATGGGGAAACCACCTGGTTTTGCAGAGCCATCATTGAGATCAAACATTGCTTTTGTAAGCTCCTTTGCCATGAACTCTTTCATAAGCTCCTCTGCCTATGCTCTAGAGATCTCTCTTGTCCCCTACCCATGGAAGGCCGTATCGATATCGATATCGTTTCGATATCGTATCAATACGATATTTCGACGATATCTCGCCGAAATATCGCCAACATCGACCATACCTCTCCTCTCCAGCGGTGTGCTCCCTCTCCTCTCCTCCTGCGATCACTGCCGCCTCAACCTCTCCATCGCCCTCGTCCGTGCGATGAGCCCACCACTGCCAACCGACATTCACTTCCTCAACCTCAATGAAGGTATTATCTATCGTGTGTTTAGGGTTGTTTTGGGCATTTTTGGGTGTTAAAATTTGTGCTAAATTGATTTTTTTCATCACTAATCCATTATTGTCGACGTAATGGCATTTAGGATGTCTCACGAAGTTCGATGTTTTTGTCATTGTGGAGGGACAATTTCGAAGGCGAGTAAGGACGCGTCCTATGTAGGAGGTCGTATGAAAAGCATCAAGATTGGTCACAAAATGTCATTCTTAAGGTTAATTGAGCACAATAAGTCCGTCTTCAGGTTGGAGTTATCACAAGGACTTGAATTACAGGTGTTTCGTAGAATATCCCAAGATGGTGCAAATTTTTTACATTGGGTGCGTCGAGTTTGATGATGACGTCTGAGAGATTGTGAAATATGCTGAGGAGATGGGTGTTGCATATCGGCTCATGATATTTACTGTCGCTATATCTATGCCCGGATTAGTACCTCATGGATATGTACCTCAAGGTGGAAATAACTATTTTTCTCCTGTGGTGAATATGGATCATCGTATTAATGATCCGAACTTGACAGGTTAATGGAACCCTCGCTACAGAATACAAATGACAAGATGGAAAATGATGATAGTGAGGAGCATGATGCATCGTGTATATGTTGAAGCGTTGGATCATCACAGGACAACGCATGACACAATTCGGACTAAAAGGTGGAAAGAAACAAACAGTCTTGGTTAGCGATGCATCATGTACATGTCAGAAATGGTAAACTCACATGATCCCATGTTCTCATGCACGTGCCGTGCTATCTCACTTAAACGTTGATGTGGAAGAATACGTAGGTCCTTGGTATACATGGCAAGCCCAGTCTCACATTTACGAGGGATTGTTATACCCGATTGGTGACAGAGACAAGTAGCCCATGTTCAACCATCCAATAGTGATTCTAGATGATAGCATGATAAGAAAAAAGGGGCGACCAAAGAGTAAGAGGATTCATAATGAGATGGACACGAGGGAGAATACAATTCAATCCCAATGCAGAACTTGTGGTGTGGAAGGTCATAATAGGAGGAACAATACGCATGAGATGACTCAAAATACATGCAGTAACTGTGGTGGATTGGGTCATAACAGGAGGAAATATCCTAACAGAAGTAGTATATGCATGTTATAATTTTCAACCTTTTTAATCTTTTAAGCATGTGAGACAATGTTTAACAGTTTCTAGTGATTTTTTTGAATAGATGGAGCCGGGGCCAATTGATCGATCTCTTTTACGGCAGCATCGGGAGCACCGTTCGTCAGTTATTTGGGCAGACGTTGTAATTCAAACTTTTCAAAATATTCACATCCTATTACCAAAATATGTATTCATATTCTATATGTTTGATGTTCAGGTGACGAGATGTCTACGTTGCAGACGACAGGAAAGCACATTGAGGCATGTTTCTTTGGACGCGCGTATTGTTTCCCACATTTGCATAGCGGGTTTTTTGGAGTAATGCAGATGGATTTCATTTCCCTGTAATGGCATTTGATTACAGCTCTTGTGGAGAGATAGCATCCTGAGACCCATATATTTCACATGCGCCATGGAGAGATGAGTGCCACATTGTAAGATGTCGCTTACATTTTTGGGTTGAAGATAGATGGTCAAGCTGTGATTGGTCCTACCAATTCACCCAATTGGACATGATTGTACGAGCGTTTGTTTCGAGTCCGGCCCGAGCGACCCTACATTGATGGAGCTCAAATACGCATGGCTTAACTACTTAAGCATTTTTTAGTTCTGCCAGATGACGTCGAGGAAGATACCGTTCTGAATTTCTTACATGCTTATATTATACAGCTCTTGAGTGGTGTGATTTTTCTTGACAAGTCAGGAAACGAGGTTTTACTGATCTATCTACCATTTCTGGAAGATTTGGAGACTTGTGGGACATACAGTTGGGGTTCATCTTATTTGGCATACTTGTATAGGCAATTATGTGTTGCATCGAGGGCTGACGCAGTTGAGATTGGTGGACCCTTGATCCTGTTACAGTTGTGAGCTTGGGAGCGCTTCTCTCATATCGTCCCAATTGTTCACCACAAACCTCTTTGACAAGGGAAGCCCATGGGGGTAAGGTGGCATGCATGGTTTTATATTACAACAGAGTTTACACATGTGATTCAGCCATATAGGTATGCACTTGACCTCCAATTTGTGGAGCAGGTATTGACTTAACCTGGTGGTATCGCTTACTTTGACTTAGCACTTGATTCTATCGCTTATTTTGTTTACATATCTAATGTTATGCGGGTGGTAACCCCATACACACAGAAGGTGTTGTCCCTGTTACCTTTATATTATCTTGGCAATGAAGACTTGCATGTGGCTCGTGTCCCATTGATTTATTTTTTTTATTGTCGAGCTACACACCAGATAGAGTCCTTCGTCAGTTTGGTGGGATTCAGGCGATTCCGATTCATTGTGATACATCAACTCATTTGCATTCAATTGATCTCCGAGGGAAGAGCAACGTCGATTGGACGGAGTTCCACGCAGTTTATGTTAGACTATGGAATATCCATAGGGACTACTTTGTGCCAATGACTTCCATTCCATTGGGAGGACCAGATATAACTATCGACTACTTGCTATGGTATCGTAGTATTACACGACGATTCATTGATTGACATGGATGCACACTTGATTATGCAGTAAGAAAAAAATAACTTTAAATAACTATTATGGTATCATGTATCCTGTTCTGACAAGAGTTGTTGATATTGCAGGTGTCTCGCTTCGATGAGATTGCACGTCTTTGCGATGACGATGCTCCACGGATTATAGAGCTTGCTGCTGAAGCAAGTTCTTATCTACGTGAGTCTATACATCGACAATTCAGAGATGGCCTACATGAGGAGATTTTTTAGAGGAAGATGGTGAGGCAGATGCTACATCTCATCGTCGTCCACGTGTTCGAGGACGCGGACGGGGACGAGCTCACCGACAAAGGGTATAGAGGACTTCTGGCGAGAGAGATGTCCCAGTTACGACGCAACCACCACCTCAGCCCGGTATAGAATTTGAGACCCCAGTTCCTTAGTGTGGCCCTTCTAGAGATCCTACAATGCCGCCTGCACCACGGAGGAATCGAGCAGTTATCGATGCAGGATCTTCACGTCATTCACCCCTCATATTGTCTTTCTTCGACATTAAAGAAACAGATACGAGCAACATCAATGGTATTGATCGAAACAACCAACTTCACGGATTTGATCCAAGAGCACCAGCGACCTCCATTGCCGATGACAGGACGGTCAAATCACAATACAAACGGAGAAGGTGTAACATCCGGGATCTGTCAAAAATCGAACATGACCCGAATAAGGTCTAGTTAAACCAATAAAATTATTGGTCAATACCAAACAATCTAAATCGATCAATAGATCGAGAATTAAAAATCGTTCCGGTGAAATCGGAAAAAAATTATCGCACTGTAATGCATGTCCGAAAAAGCCGTGACACAAATTCAAAAATCGTGAAATAAATCAAGACTGTCATCAAATCCGATTCGACAAAACAAGACCAATAAAATCGACCGTTCGTCAATCGGAGGTCGTTTGGTATTTTAATTTCGCAAAATTTAACCGTAAAACAAAATCGTATCTCGAAAATTTCGAACATCCAAACCCGACCAAAAAATATATCAATATTATACTCATATTGACCGTCATTCTGAGACGATCGAAACGAGTTATTGTGCGTCGAAATCCAACACTCGAGGCACGCATACGCGCGACTTTTAAGACTTTACAAAAAGTACAAATTTTAATTAAATATATAAATAAAATATTTCCCTGACTGTGCACAGCGGTAGGTTATATCTTCTATTTTTTGGGTTTTCCCTACTTCTTCCACTTGTACCAATTTCTTTTTCCATTTGGCATCAAGGGAGGCCATCTCCTTGGTTATATAAACAACCATTTAACCTCCATCTTCTCCACTTTTCCCCTTCGATATTCCAGCCAAGTAGTGTGTCGTGCATCTCGTTTCTTAGCGTTGCAGATTTCAGCAACAATTCCTGCATGCAAATTTCTTTCCATAATTGACGGACAAAACGATACAATCCTTCTCCTCCCTCCTTACTGCCTAACATGCTCAATGTCCCCTCTTTTTTCCCATGTTATGTGTGGGGTTACCACAAGATTTCCAGAATTTCCATTATCATGATCTAATATAAGAATTAGAATTTTTTTAATAAAAAAGTCGGAATTCTATAAGAATCATTTTCGAATCCTTATATTTTTAGGAATTCTTGGACTTAGAAATTTTAATTTGATTGTTCCCAAATTCTTGAATTGTTGTGATATATTACTGTTATCCCAGTAGTATTGCATGTCATAATTAACGAATTATTTATTTTCAACTATTCTTGAGCTTCTATAACTTGATAGATTAATTGCATTTTTATTTTTTCAACTATTTCATTATATATATAGAATTTTTTAACATTTTTATTCTTTTGGTGTATAAAAGTTGTGAGGTGCTTTTGTTTTCTCTTCTGAAATTGATGTTGTGTTTAGTGTATATAAATCAAGAATGCAGATTCTGGTTATTAATCCATCAATCATCTATTCTATTTAATGTAATTACCACTTTTGCTTTTCTTTTTGAAACAAAATTCTAGTCATATAAGATTTATATTCACATTGTTCCATACTCTCGGTGACGTTATCTGTTTCTATTGGACTGTGTGTGCATAGTGTGGTAAGACATTTAGCTTTATTTATACTGTTACAACCATCCCTTCCGAGGCTTTTAGGCTTTAAACAAAGTATTTTCCAAACTTTGTAATATATTTGCACATCTGCTTGCAGTCTGATTATTAGATTTGTTGATCACCCAGAAGCCAACATCATTTAGACATGCTTACCATATATGATATTTACTTGCAATCTGCTTGGAGTCACTGATTATTAGATTTGTTGATCACCCAGAAGCCAACTTCATTTGCCTTCTTCCAACCCCCCTGCATATGGAGACTAATGGAATATCCTCTAGGCATTTATGTTCCCTACTAAGATTACAGTTGGTCCATCCCGAAGCAAGGCTAGTGTGTTGATAAAGCTAACACATGATATTGATGTGTAGTTGCTATTATTGTGTATATCTCTTAGGTTAAGTTGTCAATTCATACCACCATTCCTGGAAGGGAGTCTATAAACACTACTAGAAGATAATCGATTATTAGATTCAAGTTTTAGATGCTATAGTAATAGAGAGAATTTCTGGATAATCACAAGCATCCATAAGACTATTATACAGGTACAAGCTTAATGGAAAAGTTAATAGGAGGATCAAAGTAAAACAACTATTAGTAAAGAAGACTAAGATCATTTTGATGATAATCTTCAATCAATTAATCCATGAGTATAATTACTATTTTATCACTAACGATTAAATGTGACAAAATACCTAGATCTAAAAGGTTATTCGTAGAAGAGGTTAAGAATGGATTAGGTAACCAAGTAAGTGTTTATGAGGGAAAATCAATAATGACATAATTTTTAGTGCCAGTCATGGTGATCCTTACACATGACTGTGCCAGGGCGCGGTGACCCTCAACTGGACAGGAGATAGGAAGTCCATTTCAGGCAGCGGCTGTCAAGTGCGCGGGTCTAGGATCCTGGTCCTTTTCACGATTTTAACGCGAGCTCGCAGTATTTTTACGCCTCGTTGGGATCCCGACTTTTGACCAGTTCCGCTGACCCTCTGTTTTAGGATACCAATGCGGGGGATCCTCGGTTTTCAGTTTTTCGTACGGGCTCGTTTGCCCGTTACCGGTCGGGCCGATTTTTAGAGTGACTTTTCCGGAGAGTCTCTCTCACCCGTCTCAGTGGCGTAGTTTTGAAGTAGACCTATCCCTCTATTGGACCACACTTCCAATTAGAGGGCGAGACGGAAGAGCCATTTGTAGGCTACCTCACCGCTTGAGTTTTTCTTTTCGTCAACAGACTTGACGATTTTACATCCAAATCATCCATGTCTACATCTCAGACATCTAAGGGTTACATCTGAGACAATCACAATTGAGAGTTGGAGAAATTACAATCAAAGTTGAGTTTGTTGGAAATGATTATAATAAAGTTTGAGTTGAAATAATATGACTATAATAATATGAGAATATATATGTATATATGTTCTATTTAGGAAATGTTGTGAAAAAGGAGTTAACAAGTGAATTACGTACAAAACAGTTGAAAACCTTCTCTATGCAGGTAGTGGTAAATTTTTCATTCATATATGCCTATTTACTTGATCTCTTTTGTACATAATAAATTACTTGATAGTTATTTTAAACTGCGGATTTGTATTCACAATTGTGACTCATCTTCGTTCCTAACATGTTTTGGCAGGCAAGGAGCCTGCTGCTCAGTAGTTGTTGATGTTTACAGGCGATAGGGTATATACCAGACGATATGTTCTTTTTTGTTTCAGTTTTTCTTTTCTCTTCTGTATATATATATATTTTGGGACACATGTATGAATGAACTGTTGACTTCTGATGTACATGTATCGATATTATGAAAATGAATGGAATAAATTTTTGGTGGTATGTCTTTGTTGATTCTGATGAATGTGATTTATTTATCTGAATGTGAATATCATGGCAGAAAAATGCAAAATTTCCCCACTATTTCAATAATCTGTGCGATCTCATGTAAATATAATAGTACGAAATATGTGTAAATGGGTACCCGGATCCTAGGATGTTCACAGAAGGGAGCGTAAAAGCTAGAATCACTATTTTTTGTAATTTACCTACTTCACAAAGTAGGTAAGTTTCTTTTTCAATGGTGGTATTTTTCAAAAAAAATAAAAAATTTGCAAAAATATGAAATGTGAAGTAGGTAAGTTACCTACTTCACAAAGTAGGCTCCCTTTCCTCTTTTTGTAAGAGGAAAGGGAGCCTACTTTGTGAATTAGGTAATCTTACCTACTTCACATCCATTTTTCGCAAATTTGTTTCTTTTTTATGAAAAATGCCACCGTGGATTTTTATAATTATATCTCTCTAATATGTCATTCAAATTTCGTCATAAACAGAAACTCCTATGGCCTCCATTCAGAAAATGAAAAATACAACAAATATGTGATCGTTAAAAAATGACTGTCTGGATGGAGGCCGTAGAAGTCTCTGTTTCTGACGAAATTTGAATGACATATTAGAGGGATATAATTATGAAAATCCATGATAGTATTTTTCAAAAAAAATAAAAAAATTACAAAAATATAAAATGTGAAGTAAAGTAGGCTCGCTTTCCTCTTTTTGTAATATAAGTCTTGAAAAGACGACTTCCCTTTAATCAAATCCGATCTTTAAAAAAATGGCTTATACATAAAAAAAATTCCTCAATCCGATTCCCATTCCACTGCCACGAGTGAGCCGCGAGGAGGAAGACGGGAGCAACGAGCATGGAGGCCCTCATGGCGTCGTACGCCTCCTCCGATTCCGACTCGGACGACTGCGCCTGCATCTCTCCCTCCACCACCGCGGCCGCCGCCGCCACCAGCAGCTGCAGCAGCGGTGGAGGCAGTGCCTCCTTCACACTGCCTCCTCCTTCCCTCGACCTCCTCCCTCCTCCCATCGGTTTGCTAGGTGATCCCTCCCTCCCCACCCTAAGCTCACTTATACACATCCTCACAAATCGAGTTGCCATCTCCAGTTACCTCATGCGCTCAGGCGAGTCGAGTGAGAAGCTTTCCGCACGTCGAGGGACATTACGCGCTCCATGTCTTTATCCCAGGCACCACCTCTGCTCTGCTCTTCCCCTATTCGACTGTTCTCACTTGGTAACGTATTGTGGATCATTTATTTCGAGTCACTTCGCCGAAGTATGTATTCGGGGTTCGAGAGATTAATCCGAGACACACCCCGAGAAGGCTATCCGAGATAATACATAGAAGAGAACATTTGAACCAGGAGAACTTTTATTAGAGTGAAGAAAATTGAAATTAATAACGAGATTCGTATTGTCTAAATTAGACAGTTGATTAAAATATTGCAAATATCTGTTACAAGAATTTATAGACCACGGAAATTCGACGGTAAAATTTTCATTATTTTCACACCTTCTTCTGTCAGATCAATGCCACAAATAGCCGGGAAAGACATGGAAGTTCACCTGGGTAAGTCCATGGCGGCTCACGAGCAAAAATATACGGGTAAACAGATTCAGATTTCATGTTAGAGTATGCATCACTGTGTATGAGCATTTAGTGCACATTGATTTTATTTGAATCATCATCATCATCATCTAAGGTCCATAAATATGCAAACTCCATAAACACTCCGAGTGATGATATAATGATACTATATATTTGTTTTGTAACTGAGTGCATACAATTAGTCTGCAAAATTCACTTTCAAAAACTGCATCCTCCCGGGATTTGACATTCCTACAGTGGTTGAAAAAGCACGAGATTGAGTGCCAAGAACTAAAACCATTTCACATGGTACATATTTCTCGCAGTCATTCTGTACAGATCACAAGCAGTCAGATTTCTCCTTAAATATCAGAATTTTGATTTTAGTTGCTAATATGAGTTCAATTTGTAAAGCTGATACCTCTTCAAAGAAAGATGAAGGCGAGAGATACACTCCAAGCCACTACTTCACCTTACCGCTAGTATGATAGTATCCTACTGCTCGCTCTTTCTCACACATTACGAATGAATTGTCAAATTCATGTTCGGTAGACAGATACATTGCCAAGACTGAATCTATGTGTGGACTTTGCAGTGTTGGTGCCATCTACATCAAGGAAAACGGTGGCTTCTTTCTTGAAAAGAACTTCTTCTTTGGTTCCTAATCTCCATGTTGTTGATGTTGACATCCCTATTGCCGACTTATGCAAAGAAGATCAAATGCTTGAACAAGTCGCCCTTGCAAGGGAACTACACATTAGCTTGGGCAGAACAGTTCCTATCAAAGTGCATCAGATTGATTCAACTGTCTCGATGCTGCGTCAAAAGCTTCTAACTCAGAAAAAGTAGGAAAGTTGATATTACTTCAGCTGCTATTGTCTGATTCTTATCACTTTGTTTTGAACAAAAGTCTTTATGTTCTCTTTATCCTTTTTGGTTTTAAAGGCCTTTATTCTTTTAGGGAAGCAGATACTGGATAGACTTTGACAAGTGGGAAGTTTTTGTCAATGATGATCTGACACGGTCGTTTCTTTCCATCGAAGTTACTGGAGGGGGCCTTTCGCAGGTACTTTGAATCATGAACATTTTATATATCAGAAGATTTTATCAATATTGGAGTTCCACTTATCCTCTAATCTAGATGGAAAAGTAAAATTATTGAGCTCTTTTTTCTTATCGAGTTCTGTATTAGCAAGGAGAAATTCCAGCAACATGTCCATGTCGATACATATCTGCATGTATGCAGACACCGATATTTCGATGTAGATGGCTTGACAGAAGTGCTGATTTCACTGCAGAGTCTACATAACCAATCTTATCCAGCTCATATTTTTTTAATGTGTATGTGGTGGTTGCTTCGTTTTTAATTATGGGGACGGGGTGTTAGAATCCATGGTAAAGAAGCGGTAAAATGAGATCTTAAAAAATGACTTAGCCTAATTAAGTCAAGTCCGGGTATGACTAAGGATGGATCTATTTGGAGGTAACAAATCCATGTAAGTGATGTCAAGAAGTGCGGGAAAAAAGATTCAGTTTAATCTGGTTTCAAGGATGGGAGCATGGATGGTAAGCCTTCACAAAACATCAATCTAAGTTCTTTTTTGTTTGAAAGATCAATCTAGGAAATTCCCTACTTAATTGTGGGAAAAAGCTTTGTTGTTGATCAATCTAGGAAATAAGATGCCCAATCTGCCTGCACTCAGTCAGCCATCCAACCAAAAGTAGAACCCTTCACCGCCTCCCAAGTTTCTTAATAATCATTTGACCTTAGATACAAATCGCACAGTCCCTTTCCGAAGAGAGAAGCCCGGGGAGGGAGTCTAGACCTCTACTCTAAATATAAAGTTCTATCGTAATGGAAAAATAGAATCACTAAACTCCATAGCTAGCGACCTTTCCACCCACCTTGACAGAAGTGACTCGTTCTTAGTTTGTAGGTCTCTAAGTTCTGAACAAAGTCTCCTCGCCTTCTCTACAAACTCTACAAATGTATTCTTTCGATGTTCGTTGACCATGTCTTTAAGCCAAGCTTTCACAAGTAAGAATTCTCAAACTTGATATTAAAATTATGGTTGTCCTCATAACTAAAGAACTAACTAAGCCGTCGATTTCTGATCCAAAAGGGGCCTCGACACAGTTCTCAGCACGAGAACATCTACAAATGAAACAAAGCACAATATGTATTTTTAAAATCAAACAAAGCACAATATACAATTGAGATTGGAGTCAGCTGTCTCCATTATCATGCTCCTCTAAGTCTACTAGCCTAAATCGTTGACAACGTATAAAAACTCTCGCATATGTGGTATAAGGGTTAGCCTCACCTCTGGTTTATTAGGTAATAGGCGAGTCACATTGAAATCACCTTTGAAATTATCAGAATGTTTTCGACAAAAGCGGTCATTGACCTCAAGTCACTTCAGAGATCTTCTCTTTGGACAGCTTCCATCAAAGTGTACATAAATGCAATGATGAGGTGAAATCATTAGATCATTTCCTTAGCATTACAATAAGGGCCATCGTTCTGGTCTTATTGATTTCTTAGATAAATGCCTTGTTTCTTGAAACAACCACTTGCATGGTAGATCCGATTACCGCATTTAAGCAAATATATCCTACAGTACGGCAAGGGGAAAACATAGTTACCCTCTCCCAGTTTATCCAATGTTCCATATATACATGTTTTCTCTAGTAGTTAGATTTGCAATGCTATGCATCACTGATCAATTTTGATGTTGTTTCTTTGATTTCTCAAGATATCATGATGAAGGAGATGATTGGTTTAGGCTACAAAGAAATGAGGTATCTGCTTCAGTTACCTAACTCATTTTTTTTGAAAGTCTCACCTAACTCATTTATCATACTTCATGCATCTCTTATCACTGTTTTATTCTTATGAGCCAACATCTTGGTCATTCTTCGGTTAACAAACTACGTCGTCTTCTTCCTTAGTTATCCCATTACCATATATAAGTGTGAGGCATGCCGACTAAGGGATCATCAACGACGTTATTTTCCATCATTCGATAGTCTACACACATCTTCTATATTTGATCTCATGTATAGACGTCTGTGTCCAAGTTAGGTTCCAGATCATCTTGGTAACACGCACTATGCAATCATGGTTGATAATTTTCTAATTCGCGTTATATATTTTTTTGTAATAAGTTGGATGTATGCTCTAAAATTATTATAAACCCCACAAGGAAGCCATTCCCTCGTGAAGAAACCATTCCTCACAAAGAAACCTTCTCACTAGAGCTCAAGTTGCTTCCCCATTACATATTACTTGCCGCAAGGGAGTGCTACGAATGTATTATTTCATAGGAGAAAGAATGGCTAGACCCAATTCAGTTGGTTTTAGGATCCACCACTTTGTTGGGAATCTACCTCACATTCACATA
The DNA here is from genome assembly GCA_037367405.1 of Ottelia alismoides. NCBI lineage: Eukaryota > Viridiplantae > Streptophyta > Magnoliopsida > Alismatales > Hydrocharitaceae > Ottelia > Ottelia alismoides. The sequence continues at coordinate 34,050 of JAZKJV010002970.1, forward strand.
AACTACTTGAGTTTTATTGACTCAACAAAAAAGTACTTGAGTTTGAGGTCAAATTTGTGAGGCGGGTGTCATGGTATATGGTCTAAGCAACACACATCTATCCCATATGATGCATGAGAAAATTTCGGTGATGCGGAGAGATGTTGAGGCTGATAGTGATTTGCTTTTTCTCACACGGCCACTCCTCAAAAGAAAAAGCCCCTTCTCCCCAATCCCCCTCTTTGTCATTGTGCCACTTCTTGAGACGGGTAATGGTTGGCTCCATTCTTGATTTTGAGAGGAGGAAAGCTCACCATCAAATTTTAATGGTTATCCCATCAATAATGGCACAAACGACCTCGGTTCAATCTTGCTGACTTAAAGACATAGTGTGGTGCCATTATTAAAAGTGTTAGATATATGATAGTCAAGGCCTTAAAAGTCGGATTTCGGTTTCGTTTCGTTAAGTGACCGAAACGAAATTTCGGCCGAATTTCGGTCGAAATTTCGGTCATTTCGGTTGTTTTTTGAACTAGCCCCCCCCCCCCCCCCCCTAAATTTCGACCGATATAGGCATTTCGGTCGAATTTCGGTCACCCACCGAAACCGAAATTCGACCGAAATTCGGCGAAATTTAAGGCCATGATGATAATGATAGAGAATTTTACCCATTTTAACTGCTTTACGCATCTTAACTGCGTGATTTTTACAATTCTCTTGACATTGTTCATTAGGATTCTTGTTCTCATACTTTCTAGCAAAAATTGTTGCGTAACATGAGTGTTTCATCTTCATATGGGGGAGGTGCCACTCTTACTACTATTGTTTTTAATTATCGATGATTATGGTTTTGTACCATAATCATCTTGTTTTTATCTTTTTACTTTCACCTCATCATTTTGGCAATTGTCTCTGTACACTTATACATATTAGGGGGTAATCTAAAACATGGAGAAACAAGAAATAATACATAATTTATCTATTTAGTGCATAGATCAAATATGGGAGATGACCTAAGAGCAACAAAGATGCAATGGGTACATGCAATTCTTATAACGGAGTTAGCATAGACTGATGCAATGCAAATGATCTTACTCTTTCGGTTACCCTTCGGAGGAAGACTTGCAATCGCACATTGCAGTCAATCTCCAAATCCAAGGCAACGCCGTTAGTTCGTCTCAATGCTAGCTACAAACAGCTTGGAGAGGGTCTTCCCATTTCTCACATTAAGGTTCTCCTACCCTAGTTGGAAGGGGGGCATAGAATAGATGACGATGGTTCTCATATTCAGGGTAACATGAACTTTGGTGGATCTACGTGTTGATTACATGGTGGTTGGATCCAAGTGGGTTTCATAGTGAAGAATAATCAAGGCATATCTGTCACTAGGCATACAACTAGATTGTTTGCATGAATGTTTACCTATACATATGCATCTGATTTTTTTGACACTTTCTCTTCATTAGTTCGTCTCCTGACTCTCTAAATTGTCCTTCTCGTGGTCATACACAATGATTGATCTTTACACCAACAAGATATAAAGAGTGTATTTCTCTACATAAATCTATATTAGGTGGTATGATTACAATAACATACACGTTTTGCTTTGGGGAGGGGGTGAGTTAGAAGGCCTATTTGTAAGAGAAGGTCATGTAAGACCTCAAACAAAGTCCAAAGCATGGTCCTCAAAGTTCTTAGAGGTTTTGGTAGAGCAAGTCTTCCTTATATCATTCACTCTTTCTTTACGCGGAGGACTAAGAGAGGCATAGTTTCCGTATTGGTCTATGTAGATGATATTGTTCAACAATTGATGATGAGAAGGATATTAGAGAGATGAAAAATTTACTAGATCATATAGTGGTCAAGTATATAGTGACATTGAAGTACATAAAGGGTTTAAATATTGGTTTTAGATATCGTATCGAAACCTTGTCGATACGATATTTCGTCGAAATTTCGACGAAATTTCGACGACATTTCACCCATATCGACCACCATTTGAAATGACTGGAAAACTGTCTTCATATCACCATTTCGCTCGAGATAATGTTTCCTTGTCGAAACCGAAATTTTGTCAAAATTTCGCCGAAATTTTGCGAAATCTGAAACCGTGAGTACATCCTCAGATTGGAGCCTGCAATAATAGAGGACTTTATTCTGTGTTAGAGAAGGTATGTGGTTGACCTACTACAAAAGGTTGGTATTTTAAGGGCCAAACTGGCTTGGATTCCTATGGATTCCAAAGCTCGGCTATATGATGACAATCAATTGATGAAGGCCAATACTATAGATTAATGGGGAAGCTTCTCTTCACTAGCACTATACCTGATACATCCCAAGAGAGTTCATGGGAAGGGTCTCTTCTTCCTTTAAGTTCACTGGAATTCCACCATGATTTTATCTCCTTTAATGTATATAGGGTAGGGGCTCTTCTTCCTACAAGTTCATCTCTGGACATTACTCTATACCGCAATGTTGATTGTACTGGATGCATGACATATCGGAATTCTACTAGTGGTTTCTGTATATACCTAGGGGGTAACCTAGTCAAATAGAGAAGCAAGAAACAAGTGGTCTCCCTCCTTTTGGTGCTGCAAGATAATGTAGAGCAATAATACATGTACTATGGATCTGGTAGCTTTAGTGGGATAAGATGCAACAACATAGCTGCTATGCATATAATAAACACCCTATGTTTCATGAGCATACAATGGACAAAGCATGTGGATATCGTCCACCACTTCACTAGAAACCTCATCTAGAAAAGTCGTCTTTTAACATTTGGTGTTTCGTTTGTAGATTAGACATCATACATATTCATTAAGGCACTCCCAAGCCCCAAGAGCTCCATTTGAACGCTATTGCAAGAAATTGAGAACGTAGGATTGGTGGGCTTTATCTTTAGGGTTAGGGTTTGAATATCAGTGTTTGAGTCTCACCCCCTCGAGGGTACTTATGTACTTTGTTTTCATTTGTGTTAACCCTATTCCTAACATATAACATCATGGGCCTATACTTAAGCCGTTATAGGGAATAACTGACCTTGATAACTTGTTGGGTTTGGGTCCAACTGGACTTGTTAACCACCACCCAGAATGTTTAAACCCAAATTATGAAGTAGTAACCCCCCTCTTTACTAATCCTCTCTCTCACACATTGTGATTAGTAGATGCGAGATTATGTTTATAGTGCTACTGCTACCCCCTGCTTATATTCGCTACGTCCGTATTACGATATGTACCATGACTTATTCCTAATAATAATGGTGGCTGCAATCTATCGGTAGCCAATTCCTTATATCTAATGGGTAGGGGTGGCTCCAATCTTAGGTAGCTCTTTTCACTATTAGAGGGACTTTCTTCTGATATTATTTGTAACATCTTGAGCCTATACCTGAATCCTTGTGGAGGGCTATTATCCTTGACAACTTGTCGGGTTCGTGCCTAACTGGACATGTTGATCACCATCCAAAATGCTTAAGCCCAATTTAGTAATCCCTATCTCGTATAATCCACTCTCACACTTTGTGATTAATAGATGTGGGACTATGTTTGGATTGTATCATTTCCTCCACTTATATTTTCAATACCCTCATTACAATGTGACCCGCCACTTATTCCTAGTAATGATGGTCTGCACTTCTGGATAGCTTTTTCCTCTTATATCCTTGTCAAGGGTAAACTCAGCCATGGCCGGTCCCAAGCCCGGGTAAATGAGGAGGGTTGCGTTAGGTATCCGACAGCCAGCGTAAAACAGTCGGAGACAACTTCTTAAATATTATTTTTTTAAAAATACTATTTAGGAAGTTGCCTCATGACAGTCGCATCTTTTCAACATGGATTTAAGTAAACATACATATTTTGTTGGGGCGTTCCCTACTTGCTACGCGTCGCATCACCCGAATGCAATGAAAAATTGGCAAAGGCCGCTACATCGCAGCCTGGATGTAGTTCAAAATTTGCAAGGGTTCTCGCATGAGGAACGCTGCGGGTAATTAAGCTAGTTCCGCTGCATCACCGCCCAGGTGCAGTCCAAAATTTACAAGGGTTCTCGCATAATGGACGCATGCAAGTAAAGAAGTTAGTCCAAAAGAGATTGCTAAGGAAGCTGCGGATTGGTAGTTGGAATGTTGGCACTTTAATTGAAAAATTGATGGAGATAGTGGATACGATGGAAAGAATGAAGATTCATATACTATATCTTCAAGAGACTAAATGGGTTGGAGAGAAAGCAAGGGAGATCGAGAAGACATGCTTCAAACTTTGGTATTCAGGTAAAGATATGGGTAGAAACGGTGTTGGAGTGGTTGTTCATAAGGATTTGAAGGATTGTGTGGTTGAGGTGCAAAGATTCGGGGATCGGATTATTTTGCTAAAATCGGTGCTTGAAGAAGAAATTCTGAATATCATCTCAGTTTTTGCACCACAAATTGGTTTAGATGAAAGGACTAAACAAGCTTTTTGGGAGGATCTAGATAAGATTTTACAAGGAATCCCACAAAGAGAGATGATTTGCATAGGTGGAGATCTTAATGGGCATGTGGGAAAAGATGCTTCAGGGTATGCTAGTGTTCATGGAGGACATGGTTTTGGGGATAGAAATGAAGAGGGAAAAGTCATTTTGGATTTTGTAACGGGATATGATCTTTTCATAGCAAACACTCTTTTTAAGAAGAGGGAGGAGCATTTAATTACTTATAAGAGTGGGTCAACTAGAACACAGATAGATTACTTTGCGTTGAGGAAAAGAGATAGGTTGTGTTGTAAAGACTGCAAAGCAATCCAGGAGAGAGTTTGACAACTCAACATCGCTTGTTAGTCTTGGATGTGCAAATAAAAGGCCTGGTAAAGAAAAGGAGGGTTTCTAAGATCACTAGAACTAGATGGTGGAATCTTCCACTGAAGCAATCGGGCTTCAAGGAGAAGGTTTTAGAAGACTTGTCTTGTGATTGTAGCGGAAGTGCTAACGAGATGTGGGAGGCAGTAGCATCTTGTATCCGAAAGGTAGCCAAAGAGATAGTAGGCGAGTCGAAAGGAGGAGCTCCAGGTCAAAAGGAGGCTTGGTGGCGGACTGAAGGGGTGCAAGAGAAGCTAAAAATTAAAAGAGCATGCTTTAAAGCTATGTCTAAGGATAGAACAACGGAAACTGTCACAAACTACAAAATAACGAAGAAGGAAGCAAAGAAAGCTGTAGGCGAAGCTAAGTCAGAAGCTTCTGAAGTTTTTTTTATAAAAATCTCGATTCTAAGGAGGGTCAAAAGGATATATTCAGGTTGACCAAAGCAAGAGAAAGAAAGTCCAAAGACCTGTCTCAAGTGAGATGCATTAAGGATGAGGAAGGTCACGTGCTTGTTACTCAGAAGGACATAGAGACTAGATGGGAGTAGTACTTCCATAAACTTTTCATTGGAGAAGGAAATAGAGAGATCACTTTGGATGATCTAGCTAGTAGTGCAAGTTACTTGAATCGTGCAAGCTATAGACGAATACAAAGAAAGGAAGTAGAGGAGGCTTTGAAGGTTATGGGACCTGGGAAAGGTGTAGGACCGGATGACATCCCTGTAGAAGTATGAAGAGTTTTAGGTGAGCGCGGTTTGACTTGGCTTACGAATCTATTTAATGTTATTTGGCAAAACAAGAAAATGCCTGAAGATTGGAGGAGTACAGTGGTGCCTCTTTATAAGAATAAAGGAGACATTCAAAATTGTACAAATTACAGAGGCATCAAGCTGATGAGTTACACTATGAAAATTTGGGAACGTGTGATCGAAAGAAGGCTGAGGAAAGTTTCCAACATAAAAGAAAATCAATTCGGATTCATGCCAGGTCGCTCAACTATTGAAGCCATCCATTTGTTGAGGAGAACAATGGAGATTTATAGAGCTAAAAGGAAGAACCTCCATATGGTCTTTGTTGATTTGGAGAAGGCTTATGATTCTGTCCCACGAGAGATATTGTGGAGAGTTTTGGAAAAGAGACATGTACCTGTCCTATACATTAACCTCATAAAGGACATGTATGATAGGGCTTTATCTTGTGTAAGGATCTCGTCTGGGAAGACTGACTATTTTGACATCAACATTGGTTTACATCAAGGTTCAGCTTTGAGTCCATTTATTTTTACTTTGATTATGGACGAGTTGACAAGTCACATTCAGGATGAGTTACCTCGGTGTATGTTATTTGCTGATGATATTGTGTTGATTGACGAGACTAGAGATGGAGTAAATGAGAAGCTTGAGGTCTGGAGACATGCATTGGAGACTAAAGGATTTCGTATAAGTAGGGATAAGACGGAATATATGGAGTGCACCTTTGATGGAAGCAATGATGAAGGAATTGAGGTGAAGATTGGTGACAATAACATTCGGAAGAGAGATTCTTTTAGATACTTAGGATCTATTTTGCAACAGGATGGGGAAATTGATGGAGATGTTACTAATAGAATAAATGCAGGCTGGCTAAAGTGGAGAGGAGCCTTTGCTGTTCTCCGTGATAAGAAAATTCCTTTAAAAATTAAAGGAAAGTTTTACAAAGCACCCGTGAGACCTGCTATGCTCTATGGATCTGAATGTTGGCCTGTGAACTATAGACATGTGCAGAGAATGTTTGTAGCAGAAATGAAAATGCTAAGGTGGATGTGTGGACACACATGTAAAGATCGGATTCAGAATGATGCAATCAGAAAGAAAGTTGGTGTAGCTCCGATCGAGGATAAGATGCGAGAAAACAACTTAAGATGGTCTGGTCATTTGCAAAGAAGATCAACGGATGCACCAGTTAGGAGATGCGAGTGTTGGGATGTTGAGCCGGCTAAGAGAGGGCGAGGACGGCCCAAGAAGTGTTGGAAAGAGACTATACGAAGGGATCTTAGTTTTTTGGATACAAACCCGAGATTGACCCAAGATAGATCTGAATGGAGGCGAAGAATCCATGCAGCCGACCCTACTTAAATGTGGGAAAAAGGCTTTGTTGTTGTTGTATCCTTGTCAAGGGTAGCGTTACTTGGGTAGCCCTTTCCACCAATAGAGGGAACATGCTCTGATACAATTTATAATATTCTTGATCTATATCCGAGTTGTTATGGAGGATAACTAATCTTGACAACTTGTTGGTTCAAGGTCAAGCCTGTTGACCACCACTAAAAATGCTTAAACCCAAGTTCCCAAGCCCTCCCAGTAGTTGGATACCATCTCCAAAATTGAGTTTTTATCAATCCTAATGGATCTGGAAACCTCATTTAAGTTATGTTAACTGTAAATCTCGAATATTGATATTTGATTACATTATAGCACGACTATTACATTTCTTGGTCTTACTAAGACCAACAACTAACCTTCCAGTGATCTTTCCATCTTCTTTCACTAAACGTACTCGATTGGTGCTTGTTGGCGATATCAATCAGGGGAGACATACTGTTGGGTGATGTGCCACCCAACCTTTCGATCGATACACAGTTGAGGAGGTTGATCACGAAAGCTACATGTATGGGAGCGATCCTGGTAAATCAGTCAGGGAAAGCTAAGACGACGCCTTGCATATTGATAGAAGTAATCCCTCTCTTTTATAATCCTTTCTCACACGTTGTGATTAGTAGATGTTAAACTATGTTTAGAGTACTAAATAAACTCTCTATGGGAGGATATTTAAGATTCACTATCGAGTATTTCATTGCATAATATACATAATTTATACATAATTTATATAGTTTAAGCGCTATTAAGGCAACTTGCGATCAAGGTCACAAAAGTCGGTAGTCGATAATCAGTTGGTCGGGTCACTAACTAATGATTAATCAGCAGTGTGACGACTGAACGTATTTAGTCAGACTTCAATAGATTTTGTATTTTTATTTATTTTAATATATAAATCATTTTTATACATATATTCCCATATATTTACATAAATTAGTATATTTTATATACCATCATAATTAAATGGAAGAAACAATTGAATTCAAATCTAACATTAAACATCTTAGATTAAGCTTGCCTTATAAAGGCAGAAAAATAAACCCAATTGCAAAAAAATGACCAACTAGTCGGTCTAGCCGACCAACCAACTAGTGACCGTTTAGTTCTAGTCAAGTCGGCCACCATCCCCCCGACTCGACTAAACGACCTAGTTGGTAAGGAGATTGTAAATCTCTCTTGATTGAACTCCCTTTTTTGGATATGTGCAAGGCTATCCTTCAAGATCTTGCCTCGTTTGATTGCTCGAGGCTCATAAGAGAGGGTAGATGACATACAATGAGATTTTATCGAAATCTTAGAGAACTTGGGCCTCTTTATCTTGCTAAAAAAATGAACCCACCACTAATTTGGTCATGAAGTTTCATCTATTTTTAATTTTCATCGTCAACCTCGACCACGTTGAGGAGAAATCAACTAAAATTCATCGCTTGTTGCTTTTTGGTTTGTTCGAAATCAGACAAGGAGCGTTGCTGTGACATCCGGATCCGAATGAACTGAAGCTCCTGTCAAGAAAAGGATGTTGCAAGCAAGTTTAGATCTCCAAAGTGGAGATATTCAAAGGTACATATCTCTCTCCTCTTTGTTCTCATTAAAGTCAATGTTGAAGTTTCTAATTCAGTTTTTTTATGTTGCTATCCATCAGGTATTTTATCTATTGTTATATGTTAGATAAAGCCACATAATCCCTCCAAACTTAGAGGATCAAAGGTACAATCTTTCCCCCTCCTCTTGCTGCCTTCCATGTATGATTCAATTACTTAAATTCCTCTGAAATTAGATGACAATGTGAAGTTTTACATGGAATTCAACAAAACATTACAACCATTATATATGCTCTTGATTTCTTAAAATTTTGAGGTTAAAAATTTGGGTTTAGTATGCAAATTAATATAAGTTCAGGCCATTAATTAGCCCAAATTTTTAGTACAGAAAAATAGAAATTTGGGGGAAAATGACATGTATTTTCTTATGGAATCCTGAAAAGGATGAAACAATTCATAAATAAAGAATCTAATATAAGTAACTGAGTCTCCAAAATTCCTAAAAAAAACCCAACCTCAAAACAGGATGACTTACATTTATAATTGAAATCAATGACTCCTATTAATCAACTGCATGTTCTTTATATCAAGAACATATTCAATTACTATTTTCAATAATAAAGAGAGCCCTAAAGTTGATCATAAGTTACTTTGATGCACTTGTGGCTAAAGATGCATTATTTTTGAATGAAATCCTAATAAGGATGATGTCAATGCTTATAGATTGAACATAATTCATATCAAAATAATGTCATATCCCCCAACAGATGAGTTGTAGACAACAACTCGAGATTGTGAGTTATTCTAAACATAACAAGCATTAGACCACACCAACCAAGAATTCCAACAGCTAACATGGAGCTTCACAGAGTGATTGTTATGAACTTGCTCGAAGAGATAATCATGTGCCATTAACCTCCATATGTTTGGTCCAAGGTGGAAAACAATTTTGTATCTATGAATGATGCAATATAATATCATAATTTGGTTGCATGGGTAGAGGCTCCTATAAGAACATATGCCCCTAAGGATCTATCCATATAGCTTTTACAGTTGCTTGAGTCGCAATGTGATGAGGTTTCATCCAGGTTACAAACTAAAATTTGTCATGGGTTTCTTGTCTACAGGAAAACCTGTATAATATACATATGCACAAATGGTGAAACCCAGAGATTCCTTGTTGAGGAAATCATAATGTATATATGTAGCATTATAACAATATCCTAGAATGACCCATGAACTAATCTACTTTGCTATCTACACGAGCAATGTCCAAGCAATTCACAGTGATATGTAATAGCTTCTCGATAACCCCTTTATATTATATAGCATTGACATCTTCTGAGAATTTATCTTTTAAAATATTAGAACTCTTCTCTCAAAGTCAACAAATGATTTCTCAAGATCTTTACGAATAAGAAATCATCAATCAATTGATCATTATGTATAGTCTACTATTCATACAATCTATTATATATATAGGATGTTATGGCAAATGATCAGAAAACACCCCTCCTTTGATGTCTCAACTGGAACTGGTACAATTTAAGTACCATATAAAACAAAATGATAAAGACTAGCCAGATCCATATCCAAAGCATAGATGGTGATCTTATGATTTTAGAAATAATAAGATGTGACCACAAAGACCGATCATCTTTATAAATTAATCTTTTAGGTATACTCTACTATTTATACATATCATCAAAGATAGGTAGTGACAAAATACCTAAAATTGTAAAGTCGATCATTGAAGAGATTGAGAAATGATGGGGTAGATGAATAAGTGAAATCAATGCTGAATCAGTTATATCAATAAGATCGTTGATAAAAAAGACAGATCTGTACAGTCAACCACAACAGAGATTGAGAAAGGTTGAGGAATTAAGTCAGCGTTGGTGATTCATTGATGACTAATAATTAAGAGTGGCAGTCATGGTGACCTTTACGCCTGACTGTGCGAGGGTGCGGCGACCCTCAGCTGGGCGGGAGATTAGGAAGCCCAGTTAGGGCAGCGGTCGCTTAGTGCGCGGGTTTAGGATCTCAGTCTTTTTCTCGGTTTTCTCGCGAGCGCTCGCAGTTTTTATGCCTCTCTGGGATCCACAGGTTTCTTTTAAAGACCAGTTCCGCTGACCCTTGTTCTTTAGGGTACCTAGGCTGGAGGGCCCTTGGTTTTAATTTTTCGAGCTCGTTAGCCCGTACCGGTCGGGCCGGTTTTTCTTTTAGAGTGACTTTTCCGGAGAGTCTCTCTCACCCGTCTCAGTGGCATAGTTTTGGAGTAGACCTATCCTTCTATTGGACCGCCCTTCCAATTAGAGGGCGAGACGGAAGAGCCTCTTTTGTAGGCTACCTCACCGCTTGAGTTTTGTTTACTTTTCGCCAACAGACTTGACGATGCTACATCTGAATCATCCATGTATACATCTGAATCCTCTATGGCTACATCTGAATCAATTACGATTGAATTCGGAATTACAGTTGAGTTGGTTGTAGTTGAGCTTAGTTTTCATTAAGCTAGTTACTGTTCCGCCAGTATTTCCTGACGAAGAGAAAAGATGAATTTATGAAAATCATCCTTATCAGACTACGAGCTACTACCACAGTTGATTGAATTAGCTAGTGAACGTGTTGGGAACTTAGTTAGGATGCATTTTACTCCATTGCATGTTTACGGAGGCACGCCAACCCTAAGGCTTCCTTACTGCCTTAGAATCACAGTGTGAGGTCTTATCTAGACCAAGACCACATACTATCCACTAAGCTTGAGAAATTCAATATGAAAAGAATCAAAACATCAGACTCATCATCTGCACTTACTATGGTCTATCCTCATGACTCACAAACATCAAAAGAGACCCGAATCATCTCGATCATGTCAATCATTAAATACTCAAGATATCATGATCATTTCAATAATGATAGCCATTGAATAAATCATTGGAACAAGAAATTGATGGGGAAGAACGAAAATCATATACAGTTTTATACTGGAGTCACATTTTAGAATCATAATATGAGGTCACATTCAGATCGAGATCCCAGATTATCCAATAAATCTGATTGATTGGATAAAGACCAAGAACAGACTCAACATCCACATCTCAAGATCCATTAAACATGATTTATAATTAATTAAAAGGTGGCAGTTTAAATATGGAATATATAATCTTTGTATAAAAATGATTAATATGGGTAATTAATGTAGGATGAGTAGAACGGGGTTTTACATACCAAACAACTTGAAAGCCTGTTTCATTGCAAGTAACTTTAAATTTTAATTGTCAAGCTCAATTTTCTCGCTTTCCTTTTGGAGCCATTAAATTTCCTATTATTTCTAATTAATAAGATTTACTCAACATTTGTTGATGTTCTTCTCTACCTATTGCATGGATTGCAGGCATAATACCTGCATCGTGGTATGTGGAGAGTTGAACGTCAGTTTCTGCAGTAAAACATATCAGGTATGTATGCTATAGTTTGTTCAAGGTATTATATAATGCTTTTCTTTCTCTTCTGTTAAAATTGGGATGCATGTATATATTGCAATTCTGTTGTTACATGTTAACTGCTATGGAAATTTATGCAATAATTGGTGACATATTGTAGTTTTGTGGCTTATTGGTTAATTTGTGAATGTCATTCATAAAGTAAATATGAAAAAAAAATTCCCTAAATTTTCAGTATTGTAATGCGATCTTTGGCTAACATAATACTACGGGTAATATGTAAACGGGTATCCCAGATCCGAGAAGGAGCGGGCCTCACAGTTGCTCCATTCATATACTCCGATTGCGATCCTAAATTTGGTGGCCATGATTAGGCGGTGTAAGGTAGTTATACATATATTTGGGCTTGGGCATCCGTTCTATAGCCATCCTTTAGTCTTTCCATGAAATGATGTAGGCTCCAGTGGAAGCAGGTTACAAAAGGCGTAGGATTGATGGCAATGCTAGTGGCAGTAAAATTCCAAAGGGCATGCCACTTGCATGTTGCCGACATGTCACCGATATCGCCATAAACCACATAAATAGCTCTAAAGATTCAATTTAAGATATCTAATATTTTTCAATCACTTAATAAGATTGAAGCACACTTATTAGCTAAACAAAGGTCTAAGTATAAGCCTTGTAGTAGTATTAACTGTATTATAATTATACCTGGCCAAAATGCGGGCCACGCCAGCCCAAGTGCTGAGTTGAACGGGCCGATGTTCCAAAACCTCTGTCCAAAGCCCGCCATGGGCCAATCCATGGGCTCATTTCATTTTTTTCTATAGGTTTTTTAATGTTATTTAATAAGTATAAATGATTTTATTACTACCATTTTATATAACTAATATAAGTAGTCTACATGTTACTTGACATGTAAACTATTGAATTTTATGTAAAACTAGCATCACATATGAAAAACTTAAAGTATATCATTTTAATAAATCTATTATCTAGCTTCTATATATACATTTTTTTATTTTTGGCAGGCCGAGCAAGACCGATCCATACCTCAACTCTCCTATCCTACGCCAGACCCATGAGCAGGCTAGGCAGGCGAGCCCTTGGCCAGGTCTAATTATCATTGTAACCATCGCACAAGCTAATATGCAGAACTGAGTAAGGCATAGAATTAGAAGTTAAGTAATGTAAAATGCATAAATAAGTTGAAATAACAAATGACACATTTTCATTAGCTCAAAATTCATAATATAGAAATGCCAAGAATACTTGCCATGTAAATATATTGAAGAATATTCATAACTTAGCAGAATTTAACTTAAGATTTCAAGATTTAAGGCTTCAATCATCTCCTTTTCACGAATCAAATATTCAAAAAGTAAGGAAGTCGACCATCAGTCTTATGATAATCAAGGGACAAAGAACAAATATCATGGAACGACAAGCCTTCAAGATCTCTCCAATGCTTAAAAATGCCTAGAATTGCTTATGATTACTGATATGCAACGTTTGTTAGGCAAAACATGGATTTTTTAAAGATATTGAGCCAGTATTTGAAGGAAAAAGAGAAAGGGAAATCTTTAATATTGCTTGATATGGACAATATATTGGCAACATCTCACTGACGTCGTGGGAAAAAAAATATAATTGATGGTATCAAAACCGCTGTAGCCGACCCTACTTAAAGTGGGAAAAGGCTTTGTTGTTGTATCAAATCCGATAGGTTGTTGACACTGACATATCAACGATATGTCATGAGTCACGACTCATGATTTTTAAGGCTATGGCCGATGACCTTCACGCGGCATTTGTATTGCTATATGTCGTTGATTTCTCATGGATCTGGAGGTCGCTTGCTTCTCCTTTTTCTCTTATTGCTATTTGATTTTTCTTCACGAGTTTCCTCTGGCTTTGCTTACCGCTGACATTTTTTTACAAGCTACTCAGAGAAGCATACCTTCATTACTTGCACCATAACATGCAGTAGATACGTCATCGTTGTTAATGCACGTCTTAAACTTTTGTCAGTGTTGCTTGGGTACAATTGAGCGCCATCACCAAAATATACTGTTGTCGCTTCAAGCATCGTGTCTGAATCTAGGGTTTTATGCTCGTCCCCAATGATTTTTGTCTTTGTCAGGGCGATGAAGCACTTGGCTTCTATTGTTGATTGGATCTGAGTGCTCGTTATTATTGCTATTAAGCTTTGCCATCTAAGGAGATCGACTAGTCTCAAGCGATGCCTCCACAATCGACCATTCGCCACTTGCACCTTTCATAAGCCTCCTATTTGATTTCCACAGTTTTAAAAGTGGGAAACCATGGCTAGGATTGCTTGTTTTTGTTAAGGTTTGATATAGCGATACTGTATCCACCAATCTGGAAAAATATATTTTTCCTAAAAAATGTCCGAAAAGGGATATATACCAATGATATATCGAGATATATCGCAACCATCGATGGAATCTTGAAAGTGCTTTAAAAAAGCATTTTTTACGAAAGTAAAGATCATCCTAGGTCTTAAAACAATAACTAACATATGCAAGGGGGAGGTGTATATAGCACATCAATACCCATTAGATCGCACATATCATACATATCATTGCTGTTAACGCTGATTGTTGAGAGATATCATAAAGGAAATAATGAAATTTACACAACAAAGCCTTTTCCCACAATTTAAAGAATTCTATTTTATTTGAAATTGGTGGCATGGGTGCTCGTTCCCACATCTTTCACATCAAACACTGAGCCACAAACTATTACACTATTACCAATAATGGAATTGACACAATAACAATATTTAGAGTATATCTTTCTTTCCTAAAAAATAAAGGAAATTTTACCCCACGAACCCTAGAAATACTGTAAAATGCCTCCTCGACCTTCTAAACATCGTTATTACCCCCTTGATCCTGTAAACTTGCTCCGTTTTACCCTATAGATCCTGCCGTTAATTTTACTTTTACTTGAGTCAATAACGTGGGCTTATTCAACCAGAGCAAAATTGGATGGTGGATCTTCCACCTCATCGTCTCCTTCTTCCTCTCTTTCTTCTTCCTCCATTTCAAACCTTTGTTCCTTGCTTCCTTCTCCCACGGAGACATAACAACACATGTCGTCCTCCACGTGGGGAAAACCAAGCAAGAATGGAGCCCTTGACGGAGCTCTGTGATCTGGTGGCGGCCTACCGTCGGGCTCCATCCTCTCCTTCTCTACCCCTCCCGCCACGCGCCCTCAGCTCCACGCCCTCCTGGCAGCTGCCCGCTTCCTCTCTAAGTGCTCTGACGCCCTTCCTCCCTCCCCGCCGCTACCACTGCCCGCTCCCTCCTCGAGCTCCCCTGCTCCCTGCCCTCCTCCGCCTTCCTTCCCACTTTCTGCCCCAACTCCTACAACCTCCCCCCACCATGCGTATAAAGTTGAGCCATTGGTATCCATTACAGAGGATTCAATCAGTGGCAGTATCACATGGGAAAATTTTGATGACAAAGAACTCAACAGAGCTGGAAACAAAAGTTATTTTTCCAGACGCTAAAGACGAGATGGATGTTCTTATTAGAAGCATATCTATCAGTGTCATTCCAGACCATATATCTTCACACCCTCCCTGTCGTTCCTGATCATATTTCTTAGTGTCATTCCATTTACCATCTCCAACAATCGGCTCGGACTAATTGGGAATTCGGACAATATGGATCCTGTGATCCCGAGACCATGAGTCAGACGCCCGAGCTTCTCCTCAATAGACATGAGGGCATTGATCTCGAAAATAAGGCATTCCTTGGAGGATCCCTCCATCAAAGTAATTGCTTCTACACCAAGGTAGGAAATATCGATATCGTATCGGTCCACCCGGAAAAGGATATATCGGGATATATCATCGATATATCGATGATATCTGTGGAAATGTTGGAAATGGCTCAAAAACCATTTTTATCATTTTTTTTCAGAAATTAAGATCATCCAAGATATTAAAACAATAAATAACCTACAAATACACACTTATATCACACATATCGCTCATTTATACCCTATATATCACACATATTGGTCATATCGAACATATCACTGTTAATGTTGATTGCTGACTTATAGATATTGGAAATGGATTTAATCCAAGTTCTTATAACATTAAATAACTTACAAATGTACACTTAGATGACACATATAGATCATCTATGACCCTTATAACGTACATATCAGTCATATCGAACATATCATTGTTAATATTGATTGATGATTAATAAACATTAGAATTGGAATCGAAGTAGCACACTTAGAATACTTGTTTTGTTCATGGAAGACAATGAATGGCATTGAGATGAATCATTTGAATAAAAAATGCACACAATGTTTAATGAGACAATGTTTCTTTGGTATAAAGACTAATCTATTCTAAAAAATGAAATACATGTAAATTAATGCAATATTGTAAAAGAGATTACCTAGTCATGAGTGGTTTAGAACCAAGAGTTTCGTGGAGAGTGAGGTAGGAAATATCGATATCGTATCGATCTCCCTAGTCAAGAATGACATAAACATTGATTTTCATGAATTAAGATAATCCTAATTATTAAAACAATAAATAACACACAAATACACATTTATATGCAAGAATGAGGTATATTTAGCACACCAATGCACATTATATTGCACAAATCGCTGGCTATTAATGCTGACATCTGACTGCTGAGATGTATTCTGGACCCGTGATTCTAATTTGATCAGCATTAGACTTGTTTTCATCTCTATTGCAAAAAAGGGCGAAGTACTCCAATTGAAGAATCGTCGTATGCACCCCTTATAGCACCATACCCTACCATACGGGGGTCTCGATGCTCAGTCAATGAAACGGGGTGGGGGTGGGGAGTCCCCTTGCGGGGGTACGAGGGCAGCCCCTCGATCCGAAATAAAATATATAATTCATGATGTTATATACTAGGAGTAGCAAATTAAATAGTGAAATCAAGCTTACAAGGGTAATATCATTGATATATATACAGATATCAACAAAATATCGGTGATATCAACCGATATCTGAAGAATTTTGTACTGAAACCATTCAATTTCGAGTGATATGGCTCGATATGGCGATATATCGTCGATATCTCTCGATATCTCAGAAAAGGATATCTATATGAATATCAGTATCGACATCCTGTCGATATTGATATATGTAGAGACTTATTTATGTTGCGTACTGTTTCACAATTTCTATTTATATATTGTACGTCACCGTAATTTACCCAAGGGCTCTCTCCTATATAAGAGACCCGAGGGCTCTATGGAATAATCATCTCTGAGTATTCTTTTACCCTAACATGGTATCAGAGCCCTAACCCTAACCTAGGGTTCTCTCCACCGCCGCCCCCCCTACCCCCGCCGCCGCCGACCTCTCGAGCCCCTCCGCCGGCTCCCTCCGCCTCTCCACCGGGCCCCAGCCCCTCCGCCGGGCCCCAGCCCCTCCGCCGCCGACCCTTCTTCGCCCCTTCTCCGGCCTCCAGCCGCCGCCGGGGAGCCCTTTCTCTCCGTCCAGCACCCCCAGCAGCTGCTGGGACCTCTCTCAGCCACCGTCTTGATTTGGTAGAGGCTTCCAAAGCCTCTACTCGCCACCGGGGTACCGCTTCTTCACTCGGCCTCGGATAGATGTTGGATTCAAGTGCATAACGTCTACATATGCACTTGAATCCTAAAAGGTCTTGGTAGACAACATTTTCTTGGTCTATCAGTAGTTGTTCTTCTCCGGCATTATGTCAGAACAAAAGCTCGATATGCCCGCCATAGGTGCTTTCAAAGGTTCGGCACCAATCGTCAAAATGGACGGGACAAACTACGAACTGTGGGCAATGCAGTTCCTCAGTCTCATGAAGTCGTGTGGTAAGAAGCATATTCTTACCGAGAATGAACCGCCGGAGAAGACAGGGATCTATGCCTCATGGGAGGCTGATGATGCGTACGCCAAGGTGTGGCTCTCAGGTACGCTCACGACGGAGATAGCGAATGATGTTCTTCACCAGCCCACCGCTAAGGCGATGTGGGATATTTTGGCCATGACGTACTCTCAGGTACGCAACGAGACGAAGATGCTCCAGTTGCAGCACGATATATTTACCACGAAGCAGAATGGGAGGCCTCTTCATTCCCTGTACACGTCGCTTCGTGGCATGTTCGAGAGGCTTTATAGCACCATTCCGCTTACAGCCACGCCGGAACAGCAGAAGACGTTCCGCAACGCCACTATGGTTAGCGTCTTACTCGCTGCTCTAGACCCGGAGTACGAGGCAGCACGCTCTCAGATCCTAGCAGATGCCACCATCCCGCCGATGGAAGAGGTATACATGAGGCTCAGTCGTGTACCTGTTCCGTCCAATACAATGACTGCATCTCCGTCAGCAATGGCAGTTTCCAGGGGACGTGGTGGTTCGTCCTCGTTTCGTGGCAGAGGAAGTGGTGGGCGTGGCCGAGTAGGTCGCATACGCTCTACGTGCTCATTCTGTCGCCGCACTTGTCATTCAGAGGATACATGCTATTCCAAGCATGGCTTTCCTCCTTCTGCACGAGTAGCTGATCATGTTCAGGGTCCACCAGCATCTACTCCAGATCACAGGTTCGAAGAGTTGGTGGCACGACTTCGTGATATCATGCCACAATCATCATCAGAGGGTGCTGAAGTTTCTGATGTTGCGGCTTCGGCGTCAGCTAGTACATCTGCCTCAGCCAGTGCCTCAGGTAGTTCTTCAGTCTCATTTCATAGTCATGACCTCACAGGATGGATTGTCGGCTCTGGAGCTACCCATCATCTATGCCGTGAGAAAGATATTCTGCAGTCCTACAGAGCTGTTCAGCCTGGTCGCTCTGTGCTCATTGCTGATGGCACTCATTCCCCTATCATCGGTCAGGGGGAGACGGCTTTGCTACCCTCTATGCACTTACAGAATGTGCTACATGCTCCTGAATTTTCTATGAACCTCTTATCTATTAGCCATATTACACGTGATTTGCACTGTCGTGCTATTTTTGATCCATCGTCTGTTATTTTTCAGGACATACTAACGGGCAGGGTGATTGGCTGTGGTTCTGAGCACAATGGTCTCTATCGTCTCGTTCGTAACTCTTACGCTGGCGTCTCCTTGCATTTCCAGGTCTCCGTTTCTCCGTACACCTGGCATCTTCGGTTCGGTCATCTGCCGCTACAGAAGATGCGTCACCTCCTGCCTCAGATCTCTCCGAGTTCCTCTTTTCGTTGTGAAGCTTGTCAGTTAGGGAAGCACCATCGGTCTAGCTTCCCCAGTCGTCAGAGTCGGAGCAGTAGCTCCCCGTTTGAATTATTCCATATAGATATTTGGGGTCCAAGTCGTGTCCCGAATCATCAGGGGCACATGTTCTATTTAGTTGTGGTTGATGATTTCTCTAGAGTGTCTTGGACTTTTCTTATTAAGAATAAATCTGAAGCAGGAAATATTCTTCAAAATCTTATTAATGAAGTTCAGAATGTTTTTTCATCTACTGTTAAGTATGTGCGTACTGACAATGCATTGGAGTTCTGCACTCGCTCTCTTGCTAGCTTCCTTTCTTCTAAAGGCATTGTTCACCAAACCACATGTGCTTACACCTCTCAACAAAATGGGGTTGCAGAACGAAAACATCGACATTTTCTTGATATTGCCCGCACATTACTTATTCAGAGTTGTGCACCATTATCCTTTTGGGGGGATGCTATACTTACAGCGTGTTATCTGGTCAATCGAATGCCTACAACTGTTCTTGGGGAAAAGTCTCCAATCTCTGTTCTTTTTCCCGACAGAGACTTGTTTACACTGACACCTCGGGTTTTTGGCACTGTTGCGTTTGTCCACTGCTTATCTCCGGGACTTGATAAGCTATCTCCTAGGGCTATCAAGTGTGTTTTTGTGGGTTACTCCAGGACACAGAAAGGATACCGCTGCTATGACCCTGTTCATGACAAGTACTATGTGAGTGCAGATGTTACATTTTTCGAACCTGTCATGTACTTCTCCCCTGCAGGTGACAGATTGGTCTCCTCCACATCACCAGATTCCAATGTCTATGTTCCACCACCTCCAAGCCTGGGCCCATTCTCTACTCCACCGACACCACCATCATCACCACCGCCACCACCCCCGCCACCACCCCCAGTTACTAAGTTCTATACGAGGCGAACATGCCTTGCTCAAGCTACATGTCAACCATCCAACACGCCTCAGGTATGTTCTGATGTTAACACTGATGATGGGTTAAATATTGCACCTGTACAGGAGCCTTTACCACAGGAGGAGGATCAACCGGTCCACACAGTTCTAGATGATTTGGACCGGCCTATTGCTCATAGGAAGCAGCGAAGACAGTGTGCCTCATATCCCCTGGCCTCTCATGTCTCCTTTCATCGTCTCACAAGGGATTTCCAGAAGTTTGCCGCTGCCGTATCGTCAGTGGAGATCCCACGGACATATCAGGATGCCATGAAGACTGAATGCTGGCGTCTAGCCATGGAAGAGGAGATGCGTGCCTTGCAGTCTAGAGGGACTTGGTCTCTTGTCCCTATTCCTCCAGGTGCCTCTGTGGTGAGTTGCAAGTGGGTATTTACGGTAAAATATCATGCAGATGGCCGTCTAGACAGATACAAGGCCAGGCTCGTAGCACGAGGATTTACCCAGACATATGGGGTAGATTATTTGGATACTTTTTCACCGGTGGCGAGACACTCTACCCTTCGCATCCTCCTATCTGTTGCTGTGGTACGTAACTGGACAATTTTCCAGCTTGATGTTAAGAATGCTTTCTTGTATGGTGAGCTACAGGAAGAAGTCTACATGCAGCAGCCACCCGGGTTTGCTGCTGAGGGGGAGACTCAGAAGGTGTGCAGACTTCATAAGGCTATCTATGGCCTTAAACAGAGTCCTCGAGCATGGTTCCAGAAGCTTTCCCAGCTTATTGAACGACAGGGGTTCAGAAGGTCAAATGCGGACCACTCACTGTTCGTCCGGAAGACCCCTAGAGGTACCATTGTTGTTATGGTATATGTTGATGACATATTGGTTACTGGAGATGATGCACAGGGGATTGAGATAACCAAGTCCATGTTGGGAAGCTAGTTCATTACAAAGGATCTAGGCACAATACGATATTTTCTGGGGATAGAGTTTGCAAGAAATGCACAAGGAATGGTGATGACTCAAAGAAAATATGTCACCGATTTGCTAGTTGAAACAGGAATGACTGGATGCAGACCTTCAAGTACACCTATGGACCCGAGCATGAAGCTGTACGATGATGATACCGAGGAGGTGGACAAGAGAAGGTACAGAGAAATGGTGGGTAAGCTCTTATACATCACTATAACTCGACCGGATATTGCCTTTGCAGTAAACCGGGTGAGTCAATTCATGGAGCAGCCGAGGCAAGTTCATATGGATGCCTTGTACATGATATTGAGATATCTGAAGTCTTTCCCAGGCACAGGGTTGCTATTCAAGAAAGATACAGATCTGTCTATTTCAGCTTGTGCAGATGCAGATTATGCAGGATGTCCAAGGGATCGTAAGTCTACTTCTGGATTTGCTATCTTCATAGGAAGCTCTTTAGTCTCTTGGAAAAGCAAGAAGCAGACTGTTGTGGCGAGATCCAATGCCGAATCCGAGTACAGAGCCATGGCACAGGCAAGCACAGAAATGATGTGGGTTAAAGCAGTCTTAGAAGATCTGAATGTCGATGTCCCCTTGCCTATGAACCTTCAATGTGATAATCAGGCAGCATTATTTATTGCCAACAATCCAGCCTTCCATGAGAGAATAAAACACATCGAGGTGGATTGTCATTATACTAGGGACATGATTCAGAAGGGCTTCATTTCCACGTCTCATGTCAGTTCAGAGGACCAGATTGCGGACATATTCACTAAGCCATTGCTCAGAGGACCTTTCCAGAGATGTTCTTCCAAGCTGAGCATGATAGATATCTATGCTCCATCTTGAGGGGGAGTGTAGAGACTTATTTATGTTGCGTACTGTTTCACAATTTCTATTTATATATTGTACGTCACTGTAATTTACCCAAGGGCTCTCTCCCTATATAAGAAACCCGAGGGCTCTATGGAATAATCATCTCTGAGTATTCTTTTACCCTAACAATATATCGGCGTATATCGCCGATATATTACGATATTGCTGACTATGCTCCACATCGGATAGAAACGACATGTTCGTGGGCTCCAAGTCATGACTTGGGATAACCGGGTGATGATGATGAAGTGGGTCCCCCCTCTGAAACTCGGTAGGATATCGACAAGGAGTTTACGGTCCCACTAATCTTTCTCGTTCTCAAGATTGTCTATCACAACAAGATAAGGGATGTCTCTCATAAGCTCCTTTCGAACTCTTGTGACGACATGCTCCTCTTGCTTCTTGAAACTCTTTGGCGTTCCCTTTTCGCGTGTATGGTTCATGACATTGCATTCGACATCCAAGAAGGAATAGAGATTCAAGTAAATCTGACGGATGTATCAGCTTTCACCTCCAACCCACATAACCATCTTGTACCTACGAGCAAATCTGTAAGCATATTCCAATGCAAGTTTCATTTTCTCGATACCCGATTCACCAGATACACATGCGATGCCTTTCTCATACACCGATTTCGTGGACCGCTTCTTTCTGAATGCCTTTCGCTTCTTCTCGGCGATCGGGAACCCCTATGAGAGCCTTTTGATCTTCGCATTTCTATTGCATTTTTCGAGTCCTTCCATACAACATGCTCTTTCCTTTGCTGCTACTTTCTGTCTGATGGTGGGCCAGGGGAGGTGCTGGGAAGGTGCTGGGAAGGGGGATGGAAGGGGGGGGGGGAGCAAAGTGCAAAAGAGATGAGTTATGGGAGGATGAAGAAGGATATGAGTTGTAAATTATATAACTACGAAGGGTAAAAAAGTCCTATTTTTGATGGATTCCGTTTACCTTTGATGAACAAATGGATGTTTATTAACCACATGGTATGTGGGGCAAGGGTTAGCAAGTTTACGGGGTCGAGGAATTAATAATGATGTTTAGAAGGTCGATAAGATAATGTACAACGATTCTAGATTTTGTGGGTTAAAAATCCCAAAAGTAAAAGATAACACGTGACATGTTCTAAAAACAAGTAGATATGCATCTAAATTCATATTTTATTCATAAAATGATAACAATATGTAACAAAATAAAATCTACCCTGAAGATGATCAAAATCAAGAGTTGCGAGGGGATCTATATGACTTCCCTTGTTGTTGCGCATATCACATGCTGACTTTACGTGCTCACAAAAAATCTCCCATGTCATGTTATTTAGCCGTGTAGTTTGTTTCGTGTTGCATCTATTTACGTTCATCCATGTTTGAAAGTATCCTTTTGCGAGGGTAAGCAACTAGAGTTGGAGCCACTATCACGGGTGGCACAATGGGAATGCGAAGGAATTCAGGAACCTCGTGAGGATGGTGACAGAGTCAGAGATGATCTCTGTGGAGGATGCATTTCCATATAATAGTCAAGAAAGATCCCAAAACCTTTACTATCAAAAAAGCTTGTCTCACTCTGCTTTTGCTACTAAGGATCATGGTAGTTTTGTCGGCTACTTTAGTAGTTGGTTTTTTTACCTTTGTACACCTTCGAGTTTCTGTAATTGCAATTATGCTTTTCTTTTTTGCAATATCACTTGTTTCCCTGCCTTCTTGCAACGTAAACACTCGTGCCTTTTCGTTGGTTTGGCCGTCGATGGGTTGAACCAAAGAATAATTTATTTAAACGAAGGTTTAATTAAGGAATGATTTATTACTCATACCCCTAAATTCTTGACCTTATGAAATTAAGATTGAAGTAGAGATCGACTTCCACATCTGTTGGAGCCCCCGATGGTAAGATCTCGCGTGCAACCCCTTCGCCCGTTGGACTTGCCCTACCACCCACTGCCTCGTTGTCCTCATCTTCGATGCCCTTTGCTTCACCTTTGTCGCTCCTTCTACCTTCTTCCACTGCCCCTCCCCCCCTAGATGGACAAGCTCACCCTCCATCAATGCCTCGTCCCCTGCCCCTTCGCCCCCTCTTCAAGTCCATCGCTGACCCCACCACCACCTACCTCCAACACCTCAAGGGCCTCACTATCTGTTGCCTTCCCAGTTCCCACCTTCGTCGTCATCGATAACAACTTTGGGGCATCGGTGGTCGTCGATGACAATCTCATCCACCAGCTCGTTAGCAATGGGAAGAAAGTCCTCACGACGAGGGAGGATACTTGGATTCAACTCTTCCCTCATCACTTCCACTCCTTCCATCCTTATCCTTCTTTCAACGTCAAAGATCTCGACACCATCGATGATTGTTGTATCGAGCATCTCATCTCGTCTCTTTACTTCAGGACGATAGGGATGTTCTTACTGCGCATTTCGTCGACATCAATCATTATTTCGACTTTTCTTCAACGTTGATTCCGCATCGATGATGCGGAAGCTGGAGTAATACAATGTTGTTCTGGAGATAGTCATGGAGGATATATTCAATCACTCCGACCCCTGTGGTGTTCACAGGAGAACACCTCTTGTTGTGATGGTAGTCATTGGCAGACTGTTAATAGTGACCATGGTGGAGGGACTCTTGAAGAGGTCGAGACAACATTATTTACCTTGAATTTGAAGAGTCCTCTCATCGCGTCGTCCATCCTTAGATATGATTCTTGTGGGCTAAATGTTAAAGGAGAAAGCATATGCATTGGATTAATTCAGAAGATTGGTTTTACAACTACGATATCGACACTTCTTGGTATTCCTTTTCCTTTAGGAAGCATCATGCATATTAATGTTGCTTTGCATGCTTTAACATGTGCAACTTGGTAAGCAAAATCTAATAATATAATGCGGAGGAAGTCTCGAGCAGAGGAGGAGAGGGAAAGGAGGTCAGGGCGATGTCCTACTTTTCTAATTTGAGAAAAAGCTGGCGGAAATGCCTTCTGCTCAAAATCAAACCTCCTGGAATCAAGTGATGAATA
Source organism: Ottelia alismoides (assembly GCA_037367405.1). Taxonomy (NCBI): domain Eukaryota; kingdom Viridiplantae; phylum Streptophyta; class Magnoliopsida; order Alismatales; family Hydrocharitaceae; genus Ottelia; species Ottelia alismoides. Next base: position 59,018 of record JAZKJV010002970.1, read on the forward strand.
GGGAAATTAGCCTGCTGCTCAAAATCTTCCCTCTTTTCATTTCCCCCATCTGGAGCACGGAGTTGCTTATGGAATGTCAAAGTCGACGCCGGCCAGTGGGCCTCATATTTCTTTGAAGGGGCCCACCTCACCACTCCCCTTCCCCTGTTTCAGCAATGGAACAGAGCCTCCCTTAGGTCTGAATTTCTTCGACCGAGAAGAGAATCTCGTAGGGCCCCATAGTCTAGTTGATGACTAATATGGAGTTCCTCAAATTAGAAGACGAATGAGATTAAAAATGCCATGAAGGAGGGGGCGGAGAAGGTTGGGCGATGTCTCGTGGTTTGAGGAGGGGGTAGAGAGGTGGGGCTTCATCTCCGAGCTAGAGAGGGAGGGGGGAGTTATGAAGAAGATGATGGTGAAAAAGAAGAAAGAGAAATAGATAATTACACATGTACCCTCTCTTTTCTTTCCAATAATGGTTGCGCTAATGTTCATTTGGAAGGGAATGGACACCAACTAACCCAGGGAAAATCTGTAATGGCATTGACTCAAAAAATCTATAATTACAGAAAATGGGGGGGGGAGTGTAAAAAACCCTTGATTGTTTTGGTAACCGTAATCATAGCATGCCTTACCCATAAGATGGAGGAGTGAGGAGGAGCATGAAAGTATTTAGGGAACATGCCAAATGATCTTTCATAACGTGATCTGTATCCATCTAGAGGGCTTTATGTTGCAGCATCACCATGATGTGAATGGTCCACATCCATACTCAATGAACTCACCAAGATGTCAAATTCTCCATATAGAAATTGCCTATCATCTCCACAGCTATGGTATCCCTCGTAATCCATAGGCTCCACAAGACTCGGACTTGGACTTGAGACATATTTATCTACAAGACTCGGACTTGGACTTGAGACATATTTATCCACGTGCATTTATTTGTAGTTCCGTAAACTCACGACTTGCTTGTCGCTCTTCCTTGAATCACTTATCATGTGATCCACCACCATTCCATACCAAATATGTATGTCCATCATCACCATCAACGACGTAATAATAATCACCATCTCCAATGTCATCCTTTGATTTTCATATAGAAGTGGTGGAAACTATGTCATCAGCATCATCGCTAATTTATAACTCTCCAAGAGGTTCAGTTATTCTACTAGGTCTCATGTAATTGTCAACATGTGAAACCATTTATTGACCTATATTTTGATTTGGCCTTCCTCCTACCTTATCAAGCATTGGAACATTGCTAGAAATTAGGGATAGGGATGCAAACGGATAGGGATGCATCCGTATCTGATCCACTACCTCATCCATTTTCTATTATTTTGACATCCATATCCCTTATAAAATGGATACAAATGTGGACACTAATTTGATATCCATAAACATTCGTATCCGTATCCATATATGATATATCTATTTCTTATTAATATAGTTGTTTATTTATTTTTAACCAAATGTATTATAGTTTTCTACATTCTTTCACCATAAAACACACAACACAACAACAAAGCCTTTTCCCACACTAAGTAGGGTCGACTACATTTTCTTACCATATTTGATATAATTGTTAAGAATTTAATATATTATATCAAGCGTAATCTATCCAATACATGTATATTTGAGCTAATGAATAGAGTATTTCAAGTGTTATCTGTATATGATCCATATTTATTTCACGTTTGTATCTCTTTTTTCTAAGAGTATGATAACATAGTTTTCTATTTATCAATATGTGTGTCCACATCAATATTTACATTTTAAAACAGATAAGGATATGGTTACACCTATACATGGCCTCAAATTTCAGCGAAATTCGATCGAATTTCTGTCGAATATCGATATCCAGTCGAAATCGAAATTCGACCGAAATGATCGAAATGACCGAAATATGGGGGCGCTAGTACAAAAAATGACCGAAATGACCGAAATTTCGGTCGAAATTCCACCGAAATTCCATCGAAATTCTATTTTGGTCGATACCGAAATGGTGACCGAAACCGACATTTAAGGCCTTGCACCTATATCCATACAATATTCAACTGCTTGCATCAATAATCTGAATCTATCCTCTTCTGAAGGACATCTTCCTCCACATCGTCATTTTTCATTTTGAAAATATATGCAAGGTCGATGGGTCTGTGTAGTCTTCTTTGCCATCTCTTGCATCTTCAACCTTAAGCTGCAATGCATGTAGACAAGATCGTGGAGCTTTTCTTCTCCAAGCCAGTTCCTTCTTTTGGAATGGATGGAGTTAAATGTGCTCCAGTTCCTCTCACATCTCCCACATATGTAGTTTGGAACAACACTTTTACTGCCATTTTCCATAAGTTAGGAGCTTCTAACTCGTACACAAACCGCACTATCCAGCTGTTCAAAAATCAAAAGAGAACGAATTTAACAAATAAAAATCTTACTACTCGAGAAGTACTATACGTATGAAATCTTAAAAGGAACTTTGTCCATTGTTCACGTTAATTCTCTCAAATCCCCGATGAATCTCTAAAGAACTTGACCTTCATGAACTTAAGTCATATTACATTATATGGAACTTTATTGAATAACTTGTGACTTGTTTCCAGTCTTAAGTTTTTAATTTCCTGCCTCATTAATGTACAATGTTTGCGTCTGTTCATCTTCTACAAGTTTCTCTACCACAATCTGAATGATTGTTAGAAGATCGACATTAATACTAAGATTGTGCTTGTATTGGTACTTTGGGTTGAGTAATAAGTTGGACACAAGCATACATATTTTAGTTTCCAGATGAAATATGCCTATCTTTCATTAATCAAAGTCATAACTAATTATTAAACATACATAATAGTCTTTTAAAGACGATGTAAGAGCATTTTGGATCGTCGATAATCATTGATGTTTAGCCAAGCCTTGAATCCCCTACCAACATTTCTATTATTTTCTCCCTCATGCAACATATTGTTTCATTAAATTTTTTTGAAGCCAAGAACGGGGGATACACTCAAAGGTGTTCACCCCAAAGTTTTATTGAAAGGGGGAGAAAAAGAAAGGGGAAGAAGGTACAAGAAAGCACGCAAAACTCTAAACACTCCAAGAGCTTAATAAGCTTGTTTCATTAATCACATTCACATTGTCGGTTTTTTAACATCGTTCACAATCTTCAATGCGGACAGGACGTGTTCCATGATTTTCACGACTCGTGTCAATCATCCCAAAAATAGAGATCATCTATTGATGATTCCACTCTCTCCCCTAGTTCTGTTTGAGCATCATGTCTCTCTAGCCATTTACCTTAACAACGTGATCATCCCAAAAACGTGATTTTCAAAGTGGTTTTATGTTGTTTCAAGCTTTGAAATGCTATAAAACTGGTTGCAGATTTTATGATCCCAAGCCTGACTAGTTCATTGCACATCCTCTTTATGATCATCTAAATGTTGGAATGGTTGTAAGTAAATGTGGTGATCGTTCGTGCTTGATCCACCACCTTTGTAACAACCTTTCTCTTGACAAAATCCTTCAAGGTCAAGTCAATACAATGTCCAGCACATGGCACCCAAAAAGCGTGGTGCGATCATTTCACATGCTTTCTTGAAATTGTTGTGATTGTCTGTAACTATCCGCCCGATGTTATTTTTCCCAACCTCTTTAATGATCGTCTTCATCAACTTTAACATGTATTTATAGTCTTTCACATGCAAAGATGCATCAACATATTAAAAAGAGCAATTTTTCCATCATAATACGTGAGGAAGTTGATGATCTGCTTCATCGTGTAACTCATCCAACCAAGCACATCTTGGTCATTCTTTAGCTCCATGATGTACTCATTCATCACTTCTTTCTCCATGGCAAGATACTTATTCATGATCTCGTGTGATGTAGGAGTTTTCACTTCATTCTCGATGCAACAACCTGCTAATGGCCTGTGAGGCCCGCTCCTTCTCGGATCTGGGAAACCCATTTACACATCATCCGTAATATCATATTCTCTAGAAATCGCATTAGGGAACTGGAAATTAGGGAATTTTTTTTATGAATGACATTCACAAATTAACTAGTAAGCCACAAAACTACAGTATGTCACAGTTATATTGCATAAATTTCCATATCAGTTTATATGTAACAACAGAAATTGCATTATATACATGTATCCCAATTTTATCAGAAGAGAAATAAAAGCATAAATATCTTGAACAAACTATAACATACATACCTGCTATGTTTTGCTTCAGAAACTGACATTCAACTCTCCCAATACAACGGTGCAGGTATTTTGCCTGCAATCCATGGAATAGGGAGAAAAGAACATCAACAAATGTTGAGTAAATCTTAATTAATTAAAAATAACAGGAAATTTTGTGGTTCCAAAAGAAAGCAAGTAATTTGGCATTGACAATTAAAATTTAAAGCTACTTGCAATGAAACAGGCTTTCAAGTTGTTTGGTATGTAAAACCCCAGTCTACTCATCCTACACTAATTACCCACATTAATCATTTATATACCAATATCATGTGGTCCATATTTAAGTCATTGCCTTTCTATTAATTATAATACAAGTTTGATTGGTCTTGAGAATATGAATGATGAGACTCTGATATAATCATTATCTCTATAATGCTTATAAAGATGTTTAAGAATCTTGTGGATTGATCATAGTAAGAGTATATGATGGATATGGGGTTTTGATTCTTTTCTTGTTGTTTTTCTCAAGCCTAGTAGATAGTCTGATAAGGATGATTTTCATGATATGGTCTTTTCTCTTTGTCAGGAATTATTGGCAGAAAAGTAACTAGTTCAACGGAAACCAACTCAACGGTAATTCAACTTTAGCCAACTCAATTGTGACTCAATCCAATTTCAATGTATCTTTTTCAGATTCAACTGTAACTGATTTAGAGGTAGCCATAGAGGATTCAGATGTATACATGGATGATTCAGATGTAGCATCGCCAAGTCTGTTGGCGAAAAATAAATAAAACTCAAGCGGTGAAGTAGCCTATAAAAGAGGCTCTTCCGTCTCGCCCTCTAATTGGAAGGGCGGTCCAATAGAGGGATAGGTCTACTCCAAAACTACACCACTGAGACGGGTGAGAGAGACTCTCTAGAAAAGTCGCTCTAAAAGAAAAACCGGCCCGACCGGTACGGGCTAACGGGCTCAAAATACTAAAACCAAGGGTCCTCCAGCCTAGGTACCCTAAAGAACAAGGGACAGCGGAACTGGTCTTTAAAAGAAAACCTGTGGATCACAGAGAGGCGTAAAAACTGCGAGCGCTCACGAAAAACCGAGAAAAAGACTGGGATCCTAGACCCGTGCACGAAGCGGCCGCTGCCCTAACTGGGCTTCCTAATCTTCCGCCCAGCTGAGGGTCACCGCCCCCTCGCACAGTCAGGCGTAAAGGTTACCATGACTGGCATTTTTAATTACTAGTCATCATTGAATCATCATCACTAACTTAATTTCTCATCCTCTCTTGAACTCTGATGTAGTCAACTTTACAGATCTAGGTATCTTGTTGATAATTATTTGAATAGTGATTCATACTTTAGTGATTTTGAATGATTGATCACAAAAATCTTCAGTCATTGATCATAGATGATCTCATCAATTGGCGGCTTGCTTATTAATCTAGATTTATGAAAATATCTCAATGAACTCCTTTTTCAAACCACGAGATCATAAGTTGTTTATTGGAACTGAATTTAAAATTTAATTTAATGTAGAAATTTTACTTTTGTTATTTAACTCGTAATTTAGTGGCAAGACTCTTAATCTAATTTTTATAAGTCTCTTGTATGAAAATACCCTAATATAATGAACAAAAGATGAAAAGATGGTCGATGCAATCCTTCCTGGCATTGCAAAATTTCACCCTGAATCTTGTCTTCCACTAGATCTCAAGTCATTCTAATAATGCTAACATATTGAGATTATTATTTACTTATCCACCGTAGCCATCTTTCGATTCTTTATCACTATTACTAAGAGATATTGAGAAACCCTCCCAATTGGATGTATCAAACTCCCAGCCAAGAGTTATACCCCTTTAGCTACTTTGTATCTTCCTACCCTTGCTAAAAAAATATGTCGGGTTAATTACGCGATCTTTATATCATTAAGCTGGATCATAGTTAAATTCTTTATCTTTCATCATTTTCAATAGGTTGAAATAGACCTTCTGTGATTGTTCTCGAGATTAAGAATCCAAATAAGTTGATAACAATATATTTAACAGATTTCAGAATACTTAATATTGAAAATAATCTCCTGATTATGTCATAAAATGGAATATGCTCAATTGAAAATAATCTCCTGATTATGTCATAAAATGGAATATGCTCCAGCGGTATAGATATTGTGCATCAAAAACCATGAAAAAAATGTGGCAGATTCTTAAGTTGACTATACTCTGAAGAGAAGAATTTTGCTTGCATTATGCAGATTTGTCTAATGTTTAAAATGAAGCAGAATACCCAACCTTTAGTTGAATACTGTTATGCTAGGAATTCTAGTTTTAAAAGGCTAAATTCTTACACACATGTCTGTATATGTGCAACACATGAACTGTTCAGATATCCATTGATTGTTGATCTTTTTCTTCCAGATCTGGAATCTCTATATGAGGTCGTGTTGTCACAAAGGATTACCACATCAAAGATTTATTCTAGTTAGGAGGTACATATTAAGTTGAGTATATTATCTATATTATTTCATACACCTAAGAAAGGTGAGACCACCTCTGCCATGGTTGCTTCTTCTAGGAGGGACAGATTAGGTCCACTCATGCCCACAACCGTGATTGTTTTACATCGAGATGAGCCACATATTATTTTACTTTTCTAGATGTAGTGGCCATAGAGAAGATTGTTGCTGGTTAAAGCATAATAAACTTGTAGCTCATCAAACAGTCTTTTGAGATGTTGATGATATCATGATTCTATGTATACCATCTCAAGAGATAAATATGATGACCTTCTTTATAGGCTTCATTAGTGTTGTATATCCTTACATTAAACTCTAGTTCCAATGACCCTTGTGCAGAACATGATATCACTGCCTTTACCGACCCTCATGTATATCTCACAATGGTTTAAATGTTCTTGGGAATCATTTGTACTTCTATTATTAGTATTGAGATGTTATTTATGTATTCACATCATATTAACCAGGAATATACAATTAGAATTTAGATGAAAGTGCAATCTATCTTCTGCCACATGCAATACACAAGTATTATAGAGTCAAATTTCCATTGCTTTAGATTACCACAAGACCCTTGTTCCCAACATGTTATAATATATGGTAACCCAGTTATAGCATATCTAGAATATACAACACTCAAGCAACCTAATACTATCAAAATGTGTAAAGACCATGCATGGAAAGCAACAAGAGAGGGGAAAAGATTGTACCTTTGATCCTTTAATTTTGGAAGGATTTTGTGGCTTTATCTAACATACAACAATAGATAAAATACCTGATGGATAGCAACAAAAAAAACTGAATTGGAAACTTCAACATTGACTTTAATGAGAACAAAGAGGAGAGAGATATGTACCTTTGAATATCTCCACTTTGGAGATCCAAACTTGCTTGCAACATCCTTTTCTTGACAGGAGCTTCAGTTCATTCAGATCCGGATGTTACATGGCCCATCCCGTCCTCCCTCGTGCATTCGAAGTCATTCCCTCGACCGTCTTTTGTCTCAGGTCCTTGGGTTGTATTGCGAGGAATCATTCCTCTTCAAAAAGGGTTCGACTCCCTTCCCTTTATGTTTTTTCATGGGTGGTGGTACTGGTGCACCACCAAAATCACTTCTACTGCCACCATCACCATGTAAACTACCCTTCTTGAGCACCGAGTTCCCGCCTCTTAAATCCACTCAATGATTCTTGTGTTGTTCTCTTGTATGCCTTGCTCTCAGTTGGTGTTTGAATATCGTAATAGTAGATGAAGTTATCATCATCAAAATCAGGATAGAACATTGAATTTCTTCTCAAACATGAACCCGCTGAATTATTCATCCCTTTTTGCCTTCTATTTATCCTTCTTCTTTAGCTCCAAGTTAGCCTTCATATCTCTAACATCCCTCGGACAACATATGCACTTGGAAACATTCCTATTGTTGCTAACGAGATGATGTTCGGTCTAGTAATCCCCATTCCTCCGAGTCTTTTGCTACAAAGTTTGCTTTCGGGTTGGATTTGTTGCCATATGGTGCATTGACCTTCCTGCATCCTATCTCCCTTAGCTTCAAATGACTCATATTTAGAGGAAGAATATGAACCCGTTATCTTAATTCTCAAACGAAACTTGCAAGAATTGTAGAGAACATACATGAAACACACAACGAATCACCGATTAATTGCTATTAATTTCGTAAGTTCATTATAATTTCGGATTTACTAAATTTAGTCATCAAAATAAACCAATTACCTAAAATTTTGATTTAATTGTGTTTATTATGATATCTAAGCTTGCACATTACATTTTTAAGACAAATCAACGTTAACATGTAGTACATGATTAGAAAAACGTTAACTTGGACTAGGATTGGTAGATCCAAAGAAAAATATCAAAATCCGAAAAAGAATCTGCCTAACATCTTAATAAATACAAAAAATCTTTTTGAAAGAATCAAGATTAGGCAATACGATTACAAGTTGTAACAAAACCTAAAAAATCTACTTCGAAAATAATTTAAAATTAAGAAAAGCTCCTTGGAATGCATCTCCACAGAGAAGACAAGCAACAATTGCAGCAACGCTTCTGGTCGATATGGGACTTTTATGATACATATCAGTAAAAAAATGAGGAGAAATATACAATGAAAACCCCACCTTTCGACCAATATGGATTGATATCTTGGAATCCGATTATCCGATAAACATGGGAATATCAAAATGGCCCCCCTTGTGATACTCGATATATCGTGATATCTCAAACCATGATTTTGTGCTAAACAACATCAACCACATTCGTTGGATGATGTGGCACGGCCTTGCCTTGAATTTCAGCGAAATTCGGTTGAATTTTTGCCGGATATCGATATCCAGTCGAAATCGAAATTCGACCGAAATATGGGGGCCCTAGTACAAAAATGATCGAAATGACCGAAATTTCGATCGAAATTTGATCGAAATTCCGTTTCGGTCAGTCACCGAAATAGTGACCGAAACCGACATTTAGGGCCTTGTGGCACGATTGCCATCTTATCTGTACAAACTTCTAGAAAGTTCTTTTCAAAAAAATCAAGAAAGTGAAAATCAAAAAAATGTACCATGATCTTCTAGAAATATAATATGGCAAAGCCTTCTCCCACTATAAGTAGGGTTTGCTACATGAACTCTTGCTTAAATCCATGTTGAAAGATCCAACTATTTTTTACGCTGGCTTTCTGCTATCTAATGCAACCTCCACGGGGGATTTGAACCCTGATCTTTTGGGTGGTAGGCATACTACACTACCACCAGGCCATTGAAGTGGGTGTCAAATTGCGACTCTTGGTTCCACCTCTGATAGGTGCCTCCTTTGGTTTCTTTTTGTGGCTGCTACGGAGACAAAGGCTGATGACAAGGGACCGATGTGCTACTCTTCTGGGTTCCACCTCTGATAGGTGCCTCCTTTGCGAGGAGGCGATTGGGATCATTGAGCATCTATTCTTTAAGTGCCCATAGGTGATTCAGATATGGGGGGGGGGGCAGATGTAATTGGTTTTGTGCTGTGGATCTGGCGTCTTTCTGCGGCTCGATGGTTGCGAATAAGAACAGAACTCGGAGGGAGCTAGTCTATCCAGTTGCCGTTCTGTGGGCCATTTGGCTGGGAAGGAATGCCTTACTCTTCTCGGGGCAACGCTTCTACAAGGAAAATGTGGGGATTCATGCCGCGAGATTAGTGGAGGAGTGGGAACTGTAGTTGGTTTTTTCTTTGTTCCTTTCACTTCTGTCTCTACCTCTTTTATTTTCGCTTTATAAATAATATTTGGGACGAACACCGTTGAGTGTCTCCCCCTCTTTCTGGCTTTCAAAAAAAATTGCGACTCTTGAACATGAAGTTTCTTCTAGAATATAGAATATAGATTGAAACTTATATATAGAAGATTGTAACTATGATTTTCTAGAATATAGAAAAAATAAAACAGTCACGAACCTTGAACATGAAACTCCTTGGATCAAATTGCTCTGATACGGTAAAATGATATAAAATATGCGATGCTTAATCAATAGCAAGAATGAATCATGATTTTACATGGAACACTACTCCTAAAGGAGCGGGATGAAACCATGGGAGCAAGATATCAAGAGCTAAGTTTCTATTGTGTTTGTATCTATGAGTTTATGGTGCGTGGGGCTCAATATGTATCCCCTCCAACATAAGCAAGGTCCATCACTCAACACCTTCCACAAATATGTGACCCGATTACACAATTCTCTCAACATGTATCAAGTATTAACACATCATTCACCACTGATTGCATCTCAAGCCTCCCAGAAGATGAAAATCTAACATCTTCCACTCAGAGGTGGCTAGGACCGAAGATCACATAGTCCTATCGTATCCACAACATCGAGGGTTTGGCAAAAAGGTCTCGCCTTCTCAGCGCCTCTCTGATAGGAGACTACAATGGGTGAATCTAGGATCTGGACTCATCAGGGGAAAAAATTGTATAATCATATTCAATTCCAATCTCATGTTAACATTAACTTTACAGATGTCGTTCACAAATTATCGAGTTTAACTGGTATTATGTTATACATTTTGTAAATTGAATATGAGATTTAAATTGAATATGAGATTTTAATTATTATTAGCATGGCTAGTTAGAATTGTGTAATATTTATTTATTATCTTTTGTACGAATAAAAAAGTCAGTGAGCTTTGACGGAAAAATCTCCATTCAAATGAATTTTGATATATTAATGATATTATCAAGCCTTGGGGGCATTTTTTTCGGATAAAAAAGATCAAGAAATCTCCCAAGATTGTATGTCATCTCTGCCACGTAGGATACAATCTTATCTCATTTTATCGACATATTTTCAAAAAAGCATAATATTGTATTATGATAATCTATTAGGAATTTTTAAAACGGAGATGTTGACAGTAATCTTTAATTATAAATTGTACTGGTGAAGTAGTAGATAGTTATGCATGTTGATACCTTATGGTTTCCAATATAGAAGAATTTTACGTTCATGGTTAAAAATAGAATTTTTAATATATAGTTGATACTTATGCCATTTCTTTCTTCAAGATATATATATCAAACCATACATTTCTCTCTCGTAAATTACTCAGACGGGGCATGCGTCCCTCTCTAGACCTGTCTATGAAGGCAACCCTCCACTCTGCCAATTTTCCCTAAATGATGTGAGAATACATTCCAGCTAAAGGTATTTAACCAAGAGATATCCTCGCTCGTCCAGACATGTCGAATAATAGGGTATTGAAAGATGTCGACATCCCTTGCTCCATATTCTCTTGTGATGTAACTGTGGTCTCTTCTGCATCTTCCTTGAGCAACCAGATCAAAATTTTGATCTTTAGGGTGATCCTGGTCCTCTACAAATTACTATAATCATGGTACAAGTACGATCAAAGTGGTTAATGTACGGTCCTCATGATCTTATAAGCATGGGTCATTGTGCAAGTCCCATCTTATCACTTTTAGCAATCCACGCCCCTTCTAAAAAGCTTGAAACACATAAAAAAAGAGAAATCTCAAAAGGTTATCAAAATGTTGATCCAACGAGGGAGGGCCAAAGGTAGGAAACCAAGCACCAATTTCCTACATGCCTATTACATTTTGTCATAATGCCTCATCAATTCTAATTTCTAACAACCATGTGAGTATATTTCCGTACCTGCCATATCTTGGCTAGTAATTAAAATAAAAGTGGAAATCATCGTCACCCCCACATCCTTCTCGTTGTTCTAAAGTTTTAGAGTAATATGGGAAAAAGTATGAAGGCAGTCAAATCCTCTCAATCTAAGCGACCTTACTGCCTACTTAGACAGTAGAGTCATGCTTACAGTTCAGATATCCTGGGTACCAAGGTCTTCCTCCTCCACGTGCATGCAAACCTCATTCCCACCCACTAAATATACTCCACTGCCTCCATTCATGTAGATCTTCTAGATGGAGCTCGTGATATTGAATAATGATGGTGCAGAAGCGTATAAATCAGATCAATTGAACGGAACTGCGGATCTCAATACAAACAAGCACACCAAGCGTAATATAGTCCAATCACAAAGTAATTGATTACCATAAAAGGATGTATGTATTTTTATGAGGAAATCCAACTTTAGCAAAAACGACGACCGGAGTCCTCTGGAATCAGGATTTCATATGGCCAGTGATCCTTTCCACTGTACAAGTTGCTTTCAACTACAGCACACTTATCAACACTAGAGTTTACTTGTATCAGACATCTCTTATAAGCTAGAAGATGAGCTCCCACTACCCGAACACCCTCTATTTAAAAATACAAAAATAAAACCTCACCACTTAAAAATATATGCAATGCAGTTTAAAATAAGGAAGATGAACGATCTTACCAATCTTGAATAGGCAAAAGCAACTAAGCAAGGCTTGAAATATGATGCATAAAGCTTTTTCTTTCCCATGCTCACAAAGATTGGAGTTGAATATAAGCGAGTTTGGAGTTGAATATAAGCGAGATATTCTCTCTATCACTTAGAATGTAGAGTGTGTAAAGGATGAATGTTTGAAACTGAAAGGAGATGTCTTTCCTTTTATAAGCCACTAAAATAGGGGTGTTAGGAAGTTAGTAGCCGCTATTTAATGGAAGGATGTGGTGGCTGGACAAAGTAAACGTCATCCAAAGAGAGTATAGATGTCGAAAATTAGTCAACTTGAAAATTTCTTGAGTTGGTTGAATTACAAGATTAGTCGGCAGATTAGAAAAATCAATCAGCTGGTTGGTTGTCCAAAAGTATCCGTTGATCAAGTCGTTCACCAAGAAGTAGTCAACTGCTAGTCGGCTGAAAATGTCTGAGAACTTGATTGAGATAGAGTTGTATGCTATGCATATGTGTGGGTTTATAATGTAACTCTCTTTTGAAATAAATTACAAGGATACTTAGAAATCTTCATCTTCAACTTCTTTTGCTATTTTCTTCATCCTTAGCTTTGTTCATCAAAACTTGAAGTAGATGTAGCTTTTTGTAGTTCCATCAGCTTGATTGCAACTTCGATTTTTATTATCCCAGCTTTTGTCATCACATTCTTTACTAGCTAAATACAAGTTTTAAGCAAAGTTATTTTGTCATCGTTAAAATTATCATGCATGAGGGCATGCCATCAACGCCCCATTCTCAGCAAATCCAACAACTTCTTTACTCCATTCTCAGTGACAACCTAAACACCAATACAAACTGAATTGATAGTGTAACACCAACTTTACTAAGGTCAGACAACCCTCACATGTGCGGGTCCTGGAAACTAATCCCTTAAGGTGCCTCTCCAGCATCTCCAAAAGCATTCTCTATTTACAACTCTCATGAAGATGCTGAACCGTAGTAGCCCCGGGTAGGAAATAGGGTGCTTCAACTGTGGTGCAGAGTGTGTCTACATCTGCTCACAGTCCATCTTTGAGTCCATGTCGAAAGGGATGGATGCTTTCTGATTGTTCTCCCTAGGAATAAAAGTTTTCCCAAAATACATTTTACGGGGTCTTTTGTTGTGACTGCCTTCCGACGTCCACCTTATGAATATCACATGATTTGCATACTTTAAAATGGTGATTAGAGTGCTCAGATTGCTAGCTGTGAAACCCAACGTCAGACCCTCTTCACTATCTTCAAAGGAACCTGCACCAAAGCGTCCATCACAAGAATGAGCAATGAGACTACAGACTACACTTTATCGAAGATTCACCTACTAAGAACCCTTCTTTAGTTCTAATGACACTCAATTACAAAGACGTCCATAGAAATGGTGTATATGATTTCTCCAAAAAAGAGGAATGGTGTATATGGGTACCGAGATGTTGATGGTAGAAGATGCTTCTCCAACAAGGAATACGGAACGTGAATCTATGGCAACTAGGATGAAATCGAAGCAAAGATACACGTGTCTCATATAGGAGCCCATGCCCAAAAGAGCGTTGTTCCCGCGATTTTTGGCCTCTTTTGGCTTGGGCCAAACACTTTTTCTTGTTGGTCGAGTTTTCTACAAAAAGTGAATCTATGACAACTAGGATAAAGTTGAAACAAAGATAACACATGTATTTTCAATGCCACCCTTCTTCCATGAATAATAACAGAAAAGGTGTCATAACTAAGACCTAGTTTGGGCAACACGATTTGAGTGGGTATGCGTCGCGTATGTGAGAAGATCCATGGTTTGGTTAATATGAATGGATGTGTGATGACTGGGTACCTAAGTGGTGTATGTTGTACTCTTTTTCCTTGAAAAGTAACTGGATGATCACAATATCTAGATTCTCTCCGAAACAAGGACCAATAATAACAAAGGGCCGTGATATAATGAAGTTGTGGGCGACAAATTTGTATGTGAAATTGGAAAGATTTTGCTCTAAAGTGGAACCTGCAACATAGTCTAAGAACATATCTATAACCTACCCTACAAAAGTACTGGCTGGGATTGTGGCCAGGCATGGTTTTCAGATTGGATGCATACCCTGCCCGATCCACATGGGCCGACCTTAAAACCGTTGATATCCAATAAACCATTATGGGTCGTGTACCCAATGATGTAACCCATCCAATTTGGGGCGCCAAATTTATAGACATCGGATACCCATGGGATGACCCGAGAATGCCCTGGAGTTTGTGACCCCATGCAGCCATGCTACCGTTTCCTTCTCTGCTCCATCGAAACCCAACACACCTATCCGGCTACCTCGAATTTAAATCCTAGCCACCACCTCCCGTCCTCACCGCCTCCACCACCACCACCAAAAACCTCCCCGTCACCCCCCTTGCTCCTCCATCTCCGTGCTGCCTCTGGGGATTTGTTGGATACCACAGTAGCATCTCCCATCGTGGCTCCAAGGAATATTACTCGGATCCTCACCCTCGTCAAAATCCAACGCCACCGTTTTCACCTTACAACTGCACTCGTGCCACCTCATGCACTTGGTCGCCCTTCCGACTGCTGTAGCTCGCCACACCTGCGAGAAACCCACACCCACCGGCACCATTCATCGCGCAAGGGCACCCTCTGCGTCATCACCATCTGTCCAGAGGCTCTCCACCATTGTCTCACCTTCATCTCTAGCGGCGAGCCTCCACCACTCTCACTCTTAGGGCCACCCCGTGTGTCTAGGGCACCGAATTCTTGGAGAGCACCATCTGTGAGCTCTATCTTTTGTTCTATTTAAGTTTTTTTTTTGCTTACTTTTGAACGTGCTGCAATTTTAAGTAGTGCTTGTTTTTTTTTCTTAAATTTAATTTCTAAAGTTTTTGAGCTGCATGGTCCATGAAACGTGTACGCTTAACCTGTCGGAACAGGTAGGGTTGATCCGTTATCCGTTAATTAAGGGTTGGGATGGATCATATGATTGAACGGGACGGGTATCCACCCCATGCACACTAAATAATCGTCGCCCCTTGACCGATGATAAGATCTGATTTCTCTACTTCACTTCGGCTTGAGCTAAAAGAGATCTGGTGAAAAAAAGAACCGGCATCATAGAATTCCTTCTTTGAGAAATATTCTAATGTCAATTACTTTAATAAATACTCAATATAACAAAAGCTAGGATTGAATCAGAATATCATTTCCTAAATATTCATCAAAACCCTAATGCGTCTAAATGATACATTTGTTTAAAAGGAAAACATATTGATGGAGATACATAGACAAACTAGATAGAGCTTACGGGTGGACGTCTACACAATGCCACATCCTCTTTTTCCTAAAAAAAGGTAGACAAACTAGATTTAGATTGCAACGCTTATACCTTGTGGATGAGCCGACTTGCAAAGGAATCGATCTGATGCTCAATTCTAGATGCATCTGACATCATCTAAGATACCAACAAATTTGCAGTTTTTAAGCATTAAGTGATCCCTCGTTTAGGGCTAATCTTTGGTCTGCCTTGCAGATAACCAACCAACCAGAGTTCTGAGGTTTGACCTTTCCATCCTTACAGTTGCAGCAACAAATGTCCCCAATAAGATGATATGATAATGTACAGACAGTAAATTTTTTTGTTGAAATAATTGGCAGAGTCCACGCCCACACATTTCTTTGTTATGGGCTCTGGGGGACATCAGTCGTGCACTCAAGCAGGCAGTTGAGATGCTGGATACGACCTATTCCCGCCTTGGAAACGGGTATAAACGTATATTTCAATGCAAGTTCAGTGGCATTGTGTGCAAGATAGGTCAAAAATCATATAATGTATGCCAGACCGCGGATGTGTAGAGTCACATCGAAGCCAGAACAGTGGGGTGCATGTGTGCGTGGATGTGCATGCATGTAGAGTGGGGGATACTCGTCGTAACTTAATTCGTGACGTCTTGTTGGTGCCCTCCCTTTTATAATTATACTTGTCCCAGGCATTTGTATTTGATGATACCCTCTTTCCTAAATAATTTAGTTGTT
Source organism: Ottelia alismoides (assembly GCA_037367405.1). Lineage (NCBI taxonomy): Eukaryota > Viridiplantae > Streptophyta > Magnoliopsida > Alismatales > Hydrocharitaceae > Ottelia > Ottelia alismoides. The sequence continues at coordinate 75,599 of JAZKJV010002970.1, forward strand.
GTGAGAATTTTGTAAACTCCTCTAACGATCCTATTATTATAGGATTTTATTCTGAGTATTATGTAGGCACTCCGACTTGGACTCTGTTCAAGAATATCCTCCGCTCCCTGCACCCTGCCATGGCAGCATGATGTGGTGATCTTGCGTGCACTGCTTTGATGCAAACAATGGCAGTTTTTGGATAGTTAGTTGCCTTTCCCTGATGCATATTGCTCTTCACATGTGCATTAGAAGAGTTTTTAGATGCAGGTTTTAATAGCGGCGATGGCCATTGATCCTTCCCACACGGGTTTTATTGTATCATGTTACATTGTAGATAATGATACATCAGATTGTACAGATCCTATATCCTATAACTAATCAGTGACTTCGAATAAGTCGGAGTCACAAATGACCATTATGAGAGATCAGTTGGACTCAATTGAGAAGGCTTTGTTATTGTATTATGTGATTGTCATAAGATGCCAGTCCATTGGTTGTAAGTAGGTATTCAAAAAAAAACATATCAAGTTGAGGGTACCGTTGAACAAAGCAAGATTAATTTTCATGGATTATACTCTAAAAATTGGAATATACCTTCACAATTCCACTCTCCATGAGCTAAGTTTGCAACGCTATTGTTTAATGTATAATTGAAGAGGATATGTGCGTGTGACATTCTGATGATTTTCGTGTGGAAGTTAAGAATAACAGAAAGAAATTCATCATGACTTATGGCAATAGTATCTTTAATTCAATGGGAAAATTATGTAGTTTGGCCTTGTTGTAAATAAAATATATAACTGTGTATATTATGCGAAATGAGATCAAGTTTTTAATTGTGTTTATATGTGGATGACATTTTAGTCGGTAGAATTGACAATCAGACGCTCAATGGTAAAAGAGAAATTTAACAATTAATTTGAGGCAAAGGATATGCGAAAGAATATAATGTTATTACTATTCAAGAACAAAATGATAATGATTGTCTTGTGAAATGTATGATCCCGCCCACATTGCGTTAAGTCATCTTTAACAAAAAGGACTTTTCGTGTAAATCCACTCCACAAGAACTTGACTCTTTGTCAAGAAAAAAAACATGCATGCATTATCAAAGAAATTCGGAATGCCCAATAGCACTCAACTTTACTTGTGATCAGAAAGAGAGACAAGTAAGAGATTGAGTCCTAGAAAGATTTAGGAACCTTGCCTTGTTCGTTTGGAGGATAAGGGGGAATGGAATAAGGGGAATAAGCCCTCAACACGGTTCCCCGTGGTACGACTATACCCCATTATTTCATCTTATTTCACTCTTATTCCTATCTTTATCCCACCTTACCTACCGTTATTTCACCTTATTCTCCTTATTCCTATCCTCCAGCCGAACGGAGAATAGACTCTTATTCCCCTTATTCCCCATCTTTATTCCTTCTTATTCTTCTACCGAAAGAATAGAAGTTGAATATGCACAAACAATGTGAACTCGACCTGACTTGATTTATCTAGTAACTGAAGTTAGTTGAAAGTAATCCTGAATTTGAACATTCAAAAGCTGTAATGCAACCCCTTGAAATGGTCTAGTAGTTGAAATAGTGGACTCCCACTCTAATGACCGGGATTCCAACCCCATCCTCTCCCTCTTAATTAGTGGAAAAAACTATAAAGGTACTAAGATAGTTGAAAGGAACCATACATCTAAAATTGACAAATTAAGTTGAATTTCTTGAGATAATAGGATATTTCAATACCAATATCAAAGTGGATGTATATTATAGGAAATCTACATCTAATCACATCTTCATGTTTGGCAAGGGCATCGTTTCTTGGAACAGTAATAAACAATGATGTGTATAAAAACGTAACTGCTTGGATCACATGCTCTTTAGAGAACTTAGACATTGAATTAGTTAAAGGAACATTTGAAATGGATTGTGATAATTAAACCACACTAAGCTTGATTCGCGCGTTCGCGTGAGGACGCGCACACATCCAGAATCACCATACAAGATATAATAGTAAAATACTAGAACCTTCATACCTAATAGACACATTATCTGATTTTCTGATCAAGACAATAACATGTACATGCATTAAACATGTTCATTTAAGGGGATTAAAAATACAAATCTCCTAAGAGGCATTCATAGAATAATGATCACCATAGAACCAATTTTTAAG
>JAZKJV010002971.1:0-323157 GCA_037367405.1 Ottelia alismoides
TAGGAAACCGTCAAATCTAACGGGTATTCGAAACGAAACTTGACACAGGGTTATGTCATGTAAAGGTTAAGCATTACTCGGGGTTTCTCGTGTAATTAACGATTAAGTGGGGTTATGAATGTTATTGCCAAATTACTCAGGGTTATGGGTGTAAATATCCCATAACCCTAAGGGAGCTCCAAACGCGGTGTGCCTCCTTAATGATCGAGTCACACAAGTCGAGCTCCACCCTTAACACAAAAGGTGAAACAGGTCTCAAGACATAGAACGAAATAATAAGGGCATGTTTGGTAACTGTGTTGGGTTGGGGTATCCTTTTGTGAACAGTAGATGTTCGGATGGTTGGGATAGTTGGAGAGGGTTGGAATAATAAGTATGATGTGATGTGACATGATGTGACACTGATTATATATTTTAATGATTATAACATATTTTATGTTAACTTTTTTATTTAAACATGGTTAAAAAATATTATACTAAAGAAAATATAGGGTCCATACAAGTAATCCCAACTCAGGAATGTCGGGAGAGCTGGGGGTATCCCAGGATAACTCGAGGTACCTTTGCAACCAAATAGGCCCTAAGTGTCCAAGTCCGGGTACAATCATGAATCTTCAATCGAATATCATTATAAAGAAATACCTACTTTATTACACATTAATTACAACATGAAAGTGCGAATATAAATCTAAGTTACTTCTAATCTCTTTACACAGGTGATCTACTATGTGGTCCTCACAGCGATCGACTCCAAGTGGTTCTCCTCCACATCGTCTTGGTCTCCTCGACACTTCGAGCCATGTCCACAAATTAGATTGGTCAGGGATAAGCAATAGAGAGAGATATCCATTGATAGTCAAAAGTGCAAAGAATGCACAAATCAAACAAGGAACAAAGTTTCCTAAAATGCAACTTGATTCAAATAACATTGATTTCAATAGATCATGTATTTAAATATAAATAAATGACTCAATTAAAATGTGTCCCCGACAATGGCATCATCTGATAACTCGCTCGTGCCCTGAGTTAATAATGTGATATTGTCATGGTGTGGGTAACAATAGGTTACTCAGAAGAGCATTAAAGTATCTATGTGAGGAGGTGCGGCTTAATTTTCAACATGGTATGTCTACGGTTGAACTTGGGGTACAAGATAATGAGCTACCTAATATAGTATGAAATGCCCTGATTTATTTAAGTTAATGTTATGATGATCAATGTGAATGCATGGATGGTATTTTTGGTGATTTTTATGCTAGTTGAGATGGTATACAAAATGGATACATATATGTTGACAATGCACAGATCACCACAATCAAAACCCATGCTCAAGTTTCTAACATGCTCGAGCAATTTAATAGAGTAATCAATCCAAACGTGATTACAAAGTTAAGCCTTAATTTCAGTGGAAATACAACGAACCTAAAATGTTAAGCTCTAAGTTGTTTGATTCACAATTGCCACTTAATCATGAGCTAGCGGTCCTAAATCAAAGAATTAGCCTCCTAATCCGATTCTATGTTAAGGAATGATTATAGGACCTACTTAATTGCAATAAATGACATAGGTGTTAAACATGGCAATTAAAACAAGATGAACAAATTAGTAGATTTCTTTAATTAATAATTACCCCCTTGAAGTTTGACCCCGAGCGGCACTTGCGGGAGAACAACGTGGAGTTGGCTGAGCCGGATCTGCGGTTCTTGTCGTTCTCGTTGGGGAGAAGAGGGTGCATGGGGTCAGTTGTGGGGTCGGCTCTGGCGTAAATGCTGCTGGCGAGGCTCTTGCAGGGGTTCCAGTGGGAGGTGCCGTTGGGGGAGGTGTTGGACTTGTCGGAAGCGGAGTTGTCTCTGTTCAAAGCATGACCCCTGCATGCGGTGGCGGAGCCCAAGCGGAGGGGGGAGGGGTTCATCGGCAGGGGGTCTTCTTCGAAAGGAGTGGAGGAGCTTCAAGCGGCGGGAGGTCTTCTTCGACGGGATGGGGGGCTCGAGCAAAGCAGTGTCAGCGGAGCAGCTCTACATGGTGGGAGCAAGGGGGAGGGGAACGATGGCAGAGACGGAGCTCGTGGAGGGGGATGGGGGAAACGATGGCATCCTGGGGGTTGCGGGCAGCCGGTGTCGACGGGAGGGGGGTCGAGCTGCGGGAGCAGGAGCTCGCTCGACGGCGAGGGGTAGAGCAGCTCGGCATGGGGGGGTAGGGGGATCGATGGCATGTTATTGCAAATAGGAATGGACTTTAGGGATAATTTTGTCTTTTTTTAAGGAAACCGTCAAATCTAACGGGTATTCGAAATGAAACTTGACACAGGGTTATGTCATGTGAAGGTTAAGCATTACATGGGGTTTCTCGTGTAATTAACGATTAAGTGGTCTTATGAATGTTATTGCCAAATTACTTAGGGTTATGGGTGTAAATATCCCATAACCCTAAGGGAGCTCCAAACGTGTTGTGCCTCCTTAATGATCGAGTCACACAAGTCGAGCTCCACCCTTAACACAAAAGGTGAAACATGTCTCAAGACATAGAACGAAATAATAAGGGCATGTTTGGTAACTGGGTTGGGTTGGGGTATCCTTTTGTGAACAGTAGATGTTCGGATGGTTGGGATGGTTGGAGAGGGTTGGAATAATAAGTATGATGTGATGTGACATGATGTGACATTTATTATATATTTTAATGATTATAACATATTTTTATGTTAACTTTTTTATTTAAACATGGTTAAAAAATATTATACTAAAGAAAATATAGGGTCCATACAAGTAATCCCAACTCAGGAATGTCGGGAGAGCTGGGGGTATCCCAGGATAACTCGAGGTATCCTTGCAACCAAATAGGCCCTAAGTGTCCAAGTCCGGGTACAATCATGAATCTTCAATCGAATATCATTATAAAGAAATACCTACTTTATTACACATTAATTACAACATGAAAGTGTGAATATAAATATAAGTTACTTCTAATCTCTTTACACAGGTGATCTACTATGTGGTCCTCACAGCGATCGACTCCAAGTGGTTCGCCTCCACACCGTCTTGATCTCCTCGACACTTCGAGCCATGTGCACAAATTAGATTGGTCATGTATAAGCAATAGAGAGAGATATCCATTGATAGTCAAAAGTGCAAAGAATGCACAAATCAAACAAGGAACAAAGTTTCCTAAAAATGCAACTTGATTCAAATAACATTGATTTCAATAGATCATGTATTTAAATATAAACAAATGACTCAATTAAAATGTGTCCCCGACAATGGCATCATCTGATAACTCGCTCGTGCCCTGAGTTAATAATGTGATATTGTCATGGTGTGGGTAACAATAGGTTACTCAGAAGAGCATTAAAGTATCTATGTGAGGAGGTGCGGCTTAATTTTCAACATGGTAAGTCTAGGGTTGAACTTGGGGTACAAGATAATGAGCTACCTAATATAGTATGCAATGCCCTGATTTATTTAAGTTAATGTTATGATGATCAATGTGAATGCACGGATGGTATTTTTGGTGATTTTTATGCTAGTTGAGATGGTATACAAAATGGATACATATATGTTGACAATGCACAGTTCACCACAATCAAAACCCCTGCTCAAGTTTCTAACAAGCTCGAGCAATTTAATAGAGTAATCAATCAAAATGTGATTACAAAGTTAAGCCTCAATTTCAGTGGAAATACAACGAACCTAAAATGTTAAGCTCTAAGTTGTTTGATTCACAAATGCCACTTAATCATGAGCTAGCGGTCCTAAATCAAAGAATTAGCCTCCTAATCCGATTCTATGTTAAGGAATGATTATAGGACCTACTTAATTGCAATAAATGACATATGTGTTAAACATGGCAACTAAAACAAGATGAACAAATTCGTAGATTTATTTAATTAATAATTACTTGAAATACATATCATATTAGAGATCTAAGCATGCCAATAGAAAGATAATTGAAAGAGCTTTAAAACAAGACCGATTTCGTTGAATTTGGAGTTCACGTATAGGAGTCTTTTTGCAATGAAAAATTAATCTTTTTGCAATGAAAATTTAATAAAAATAAATTAAAAACTACTCAAACAATGGATATACGAGTTTATATACAAATAAAATAATCTGTAATGAATTTTTTGTAATTACTCCAGGCGTGCGGGTGCTAATATGCAATATGGGATACATGGGTGGGGCTTGGATGCAAATTCTCCAAGCACTACATGTGATGCACATGTTCTTAGACCTAAATGTAAATTAGGGAAGTATGGGACCGACGCTGCAAAAGTCCCGCCCGCGTACGGGAGGCACGTGTCGACAAGGTTCGACGTAGGCTCTGGGTGCATCCGAGGTTCGGTCCATGTAGGAATCGAGCAAGGCCCGTTGACTATGTGGCAGTTGACATGGCTGGTTGCTCAGAGTGGGGCTCAAATCCGTTGAATTATATAAGATCCAAGGGCCCAGATCAAGGCAAGGGTGGACGACAATGATCTCCTATGCATTTGATCGAACGATGATGAGGATGATGACATCTCATGTTGTGAACCATTAGTAAGGCTGGTCCTGATATAATGGTAGTTGCTACTTGTTAGTAATTATGAGACGTTTCTTATTGTAACCCTAATAAGGGGCAGTTCTGTTTTTTTCCCTTTCTTGGACTATCTAGGGTTTCTAGGATTTTTCCTATATAAGGACCCCTAAACCCATTGGAATAAATATAACAAAACATTCTTTTCTACATGGTATCAGAGCCTAGGATTGTGGCTCTGACCTAATCTCCTCCCCCCCTCATCATGCGAGAAACCTAGACCTAGGGAACCCCACCCGTGCCTCCCCACCACACCCGTACACGCCGCCGCCTCCTCACCACCCGCGCCTTCCTCCCCACGCCTTCCTCCGCACCCGTACGCGCCACTGCACCAGCGCCTTCCTCCCCACGCCGCCCGCACATGCCGCCTCCACGATCCTACCTTCCCCCCCACGCACCACGCGCGCATCCCTCCCGGCCGCCATCGCCCTATCCCCGTACTCCACATCGCACCACGCACTCCGCGTGCGCCCCCCGCCTCCAGGCCCCCACCTCCGTACTCCACATTGCCTCCAGGCCCCCACCTCCAGGTCGCCCTCGCCTCCAGGCCACCACCGCCGGGTCCCCGCCTCCAGTCCGCCCTTGCCCTCGCCTACAGGCCCACATCTTAAGGCTGCCCTCAGGCCACCCTCGCCAGGACCCTGCCTCCAGGCATCCATCTCCTCCAGGCTGCCCTCGCCCTCGCCTACAGGCCGTCCAAGCTGCCTCCAGGTCGTGTCGACCAGGCCCTCGCCTCCAGGCCAGGCCACCCTCACGTCCAGGCCGCCCTCTCCAGGATGCTCTCTCCAGGCTGCCCTCTCCAGGCCGTCCTCACCTACAGGCCGTCTCAAGGCTACCTCCAGACCGTCTCCAGGACACTTCCTTTGCGGCGTGACACAAGTTCGCCACCTCGCATGGTACTCCTTGAATGACGTCAACTCATTCATCGCATGGTGATGCCTCATAGGTTCTCATGATCATTGAGATAGCCTAGATTATCTACTCTTTTCTAGTTTCTCTACTACTCGTTCTACTCGGCTACCATGACATCTACTTCTACTTCTGTGGACTCCAAGCCCCTGTATCCAACTTCTTCCATGATGGCTCAGGGCACTACTATAAAACTGAAGGGATTCGAGAACTATGTTCTGTGGTCCCGATCCTTCAAGGTTTCATTGGTGGCCAACGTAAGAACTATGTTCTTACCACTATCCCGCTTGCTGCGACAGACAAGGATTATGATACTTGGTATGCTGATAATTGTCAAGTCACTACATGGTTGACGAACAATGTTGACATTTCCATTGCATCTAATCTCCTCTATAAGGAGACTGCAAAAGCGATGTGGGAGAGTCTTGAAAATACATATTCACAACAAACAACCAAATATAGGCTTTCTGATATATACACTAAGATTTGGTCTACAAACCAAGGCAACACATCATTAATCGAATATTACAGGCTACTGACATGTCTATTTGAAGAGCTTCTTATCTTTCAACCTGCCTGTTGTGATAAGAAGGTAGGGGAACATGCATAATGGCAGGTTTATAGATTCTTATCAGGTTTACATCCTCGATATAAACCTGTCAAAGATCAATTTCTAACTGCTGCAGCGTTGCCTAATCCTGAGACCATTTTTGGTCGTCTACAAGAACTTGAGTGTCCACATCCTCCTCCGTCTATCGAGATGTCAGCACATTTTGCAAGGGGAAGATCTTTTCACTCTATAGGACCTGGACGCGATTCTGGCCAGGGACGTGGCCGAACTTTGGGCCTTGGCCGCGACTCATCACGCGGCCAAGGACGTGATCGTTTTCCTCCTTGCACTCATTGTGGTCGCATGAATCACTTGTCAGAACGGTGTTGGGCCGAATTTGGCATGCCCCCTAATGCCAATAGTGCATATGAATCTGCCCTCTCTGATACTTACTATGATGCATCTGAACAACATACTAGTGATAGTCAGCCCTCTTTTACTGCCTCGGAATATGCCCGACTACGACAACTACTGCAGAATACTCCCGCTGATACTACTACTAATGCATCTACTGCCAGCCTTGCAACAATCTCGAGTACTACTGCCAGCACTGCATCGACATCTGCACCTACCTGGATCATTGATTCCGGAGCCTCGACTCATCTCACAGGAGAAGGTAGCCTTCTGTCCTCTTCCCGACCTTCTTCGATCGTGAAATCTGTTCGGGTTGCCAATGGAGATTATTCGCCTATCACTAGTGTGGTCACTATGGAGTTCTCATCCACACTACGACTAACAGGGGTTCACTGTGCTCCTGCCTTCCCTCTAAGCTCATTATCTGTTCATAAGCTATGCATTGAACTTGACTGTAAAGTGATATTTGATAAATCTTGCTGTTATTTTCAGGACATCCGGACGAAGAAAATTTTTGGTGGGGGGCATGAGAAGAATGGACTATATTATCTCGACATTCCTACAGATTCTGGTTTCTCGTGTACGGCTTCCATCTCCGTCGATCCTCTACTATGGCACCTTCGTCTTGGTCATCCATCCGCTAAAGCCCTCTCTATGATGTTTCCTGAACTTTCTTCGCTCAAGCCTTTTGAGTGCGAGGCATGTCAGTTTGGGAAGCATCATCGAGCCTCGTTTCCGGCTCATACCGAGCCCCGTCATTCTGTCCCTTTTTCATTAGTTCATTGTGATATTTGGAGACCTTGTTCGGTCCGGACTCTGAGTGGTCATAAGTATTTTGCAGTCTTTATAGATGATTTCAGCAGGTTATCTTGGGTCTTTCTGCTCAAAGAACATTCGAAGATTAATCGTATCATAAAAGAACTTCTTTCATTATGTTAAAAATGTTTTCTCCTCTAACATTCAAATTTTTCGTTCGGACAACACATTAGAATTCATCCAACATGACCTTGCCTCCTTCTTTGCCTCTGAGGGAACCATCCACCAAACTACTTGTCCCTACACGTCCCAACAAAACGGGATAACAGAAAGGAAACTAAGGCATCTTCTAAATATTGCTCGCTCTCTTCTATCTCAGATGAAGGTCCCCAAAACCTACTGGGGTGATGCCATTCTCACAACAGTCTATCTAATAAACAGAGTACCCTCGCCTACTATTCATGGGTCCACTCCATTCTCCCTTCTTTATCCCAATGAGTCTCAATTTGCTCTCCCTCTATGGATCTTTGGATGTGTGCCCTTCATCCATAAATTTCATCATATCGACAAACTCTCGCCACAAGCTATCAAATGTGTCTTTCTAGGTTACTCCTGAACTCAGAAAGGGTACAGATGCTATGATCATGCTGGTCATCGATATTACATCTCTGCTGATGTAACATTCTTTGAGCAAACTAGCTTCTTCTCAGATCCAGTCACTGATATTCCACTTGATCTCCCTTCACCACCCATCGTCTATAAACAAAGTAATGTTCCAAAACCACCAACCACCCCTTTACCAATTTCTTTGCTGCAGGATAATATGCCTTCTCCGACTGTCCCCTCCAAGCATGTCCTGGATGATCCTCTAGAGCTTCCCATTGCTCTACGAAAAAGTAGAAGACACTGTGCTACTTACCCCATATCCAACTACACATCCACAGCTGGATTATCTCTTAATGACTGATGGTACGTTGATGCTCTTATGACTATCTCCATTCCATGAGACCATAATAGTGCTCTACAGGACTCTGGCTGGAAACATGCAATGAATGAAGAAATGAATGCACTCATTTCACGAGGGACATGGGATCTTGTTTAGTGTCCGAAAGGTGTTCGACCTGTAGCATGCAAATGGGTCTTTACGACCAAACAATCCCCGGATGACACTATTGATAGATTAAAAGCTCGCCTTGTGGCTAAAGGTTTTACACAAACCTATGGTGTCGACTATTTTGAGATATTTTCTCCTGTTGCATGGATGGGGTCTATCCGAACTATTCTCTCTATTGCTGCAAACAAATCTTGGCCCCTCTTTCAGCTGGATGTGAAGAATGCATTTCTTTATGGCGATCTTGATGAGGAGGTATATATGAAACAACCTCCGGGCTATGAAGTCAAGGGGGAGTATGTATGTCGACTTCGCAAGGCCATATACGGTCTCAAGCAAAGTCCAAGAGCATGGTTTGACAGGCTTACTACAGAAATAACCACTCTTGGTTTCCAGAGGACGACATCTGATTATTCTGTATTTGTCAGGAAAAGAGCAACTGGAACCGTTATACTGGCAGTCTACGTTGATGTTATGGTTATCACAGGTGATGACTGCAATGGGATATCAGAATCCAAGGCCTTCCTTCAAAAGGTATTTGTTACCAAGGACCTTGAATCTCTACGGTACTTCTTAGGCATAGAAGTACTTCGCACTACCGAAGGACTTCACCTCTCACAAAGGAAGTACTGCATGGACATACTTACTGAAGCAGGACTTCTTGGATGCAAGCCCTCTGGTATTCCTGTTGATCTAAAGAAGCATACCACCTCATCTGATTCAGCCTTTGAGGATGTCTCCCGATATAGAAGCCTCGTTGGTAAACTTCTCTACCTTATTGTAACTAGACCAGATATCTCCCATGCAGTAAGCAGAGCAAGCCAACATATGGAACAACCATGTTACAACCACTGGCAGGATGTTCTCCAAATTCTTCGATAATTAAAGGAATCTCTAGGACGTGGACTCTCCTACAAAGCAAATGGACACACAGATATGGTTGCCTATGCAGATGCTGATTATGCAAGCTCTCCAGAAGATCGACGCTCGACTATAGGCTACGCTATGATGGTTGGAGGAAACACTGTTACCTGGAAAAGCAAGAAGCAAACCATCGTATCCAGGTCAAGTGCAGAAGCAGAGTATAGGGCAATGGCACACGCCACATGTGAGATCACGTTATTGTGACAACAAATTTGCAACCTACATTGCCACAAATCCTGTATTTCATGAACGAACCAAACACATAGAAATTGATTGCCACTTCATACGAGATGCAGTCAAAATTGGAAGAATCACCACTCCACACATCAGTACTGATCTACAGCTTGCAGATGCCTTTACAAATGCATTACCAAAGAAACGCCTGTCATGGATTATATCCAAGTTGGGCATGACTGATAAATACGCTCCAACTTGAAGGGGAGTGTTAGTAATTATGAGACGTTTCTTATTGTAACCCCAATAAGGGCAGTTCTGTATTTTTTCCTTTCTTGGACTATCTAGGGTTTCTAGGGTTTTTCCTATATAAGGACCCCTAAACCCATTGGAATACATATAACAAAGCATTCTTTTCTACACTACTCAAAGCTCATTTGTGTGTGGCTGAGTCGGGCAGAGCCCTGACGACATCATCTGAGATCCTCCTGGCTCCTAGATCTCGATCGAATCTCCTAGAGGAATTTTTTGTAATTACTCCAAACATGCGGGCGCTAATATGCAATATGTGATACATGGCGGATCCTGGATGCAAATCCTCCAAGTGCTACACGTGATGCACATGTGCCTAGACCTAAATGTAAATTAGGGAAGTGTGGGACCGATGCTGCAAAAGTCTCGCTCACGTATGGGAGGCACATGTCGACGAGGTTCGACGTACGCTCGGGGCACATCTGAGGTTAGCTCCATGTAGGAATCGAGCCAGGCCCGTTGACTATGTGGCAGTTGACATGGATGGTGGCTCGGAGCGGGGATCAAATCTGTTGAATTATATAAGATCCAAGGGCCCAGATCAAGGCAAGGGTGGACAACGGTGATCTCCTATGCATTTTGATCGAACGACGATGAGGGTGATGACATCTTATGTTGTGAACCATTAGATAGGGTTGGTCCTGATCCAATGGTAGCTGCTACTCAAAGCTCATTTGTGTGTGGCTGAGTCAGCAGAGCTCCGATGACATCATCTGAGCTCCTCCTGGCTCCTAGAGATCGACCAGAGCTCTTGGAAGGTCGGTAAGGCAATGTAGAAGGTTAGGGTGGAGAGGCAGAGGTGCAGCGAGGTGCATGGTGACATGGTAGTGTGGCTTCATTGAAGAAGAAGTTGGAGATCAGAATGGCTTCATCTCGTCCAATCAATGAAGGAATGGGGACCTATAAGGGTTAGGCAATCGAGAGCGAAAAGGGATTGGGGTGGAATTGAGGCACAATGAGGTGCAAAGGGACGGAGGACCAGGTGGTCACCCTTTCGTGCAAGGAGGAAGACATAGTGGAGTGGTCGAGGGTTTGGAGAAGGGATGGTTCCCTGAAGGGCTCGTAAGGATCACTAATGTTCGGTGGAGGTAAAGGTAGGACTGGATTGATCTGAGCTTGCATGTGTACGATGAATAAAATGGGAGAAATCATAAGGGGTGTGGCTACCTGGAGAAGAATAAGTAGGTCAGAGGGATGGTCGGAGTGCCTGAGCTGGATTTAGAGATGCTCTTAATCTTCACTCGAGAAAGATGGTTGTGTTACCGAGCTCGAGCAGCGCATAGAGTCGACTGCAGTGGTGATAGGAACCACCGAATCTCAACAGAGATGGAGTCAGACTTCGCTCAACCCCAGGACCTAAAGCTGTCACTTGTAGGTAAAGGGGGCTCAAACTTAGCTCACACAAGGTGGATCAACTGGTGCACGGTGGGGGTTGGTGGAGCTAAGTAGGTGAATCTGTTAGTGGAGGTGAGGTTTTTTAATGAGTGGGGCGAGGTGTGCTGAGGTGTTGATTGCTTGTGAGGTGGTTGGCGAGTGATAGGGGAGTCATGGCTAACCGTTGGTCATCTCGGCTTGGTGTGGGGATTCATGGAGGCTCGATGAGAAAATAGAGATGAAGAGAACTTCACAATGGAGAATGTGGGAGAGAAGAGCATTGGAGGAGGAAGATGTGTCCTCAGTCGTTGGATGAGCGCAACATGGAGGAGTGAGGGGGATTCATGTAGGTGAGGCAAGGGGAGCCTGCATATTGTTCGATCAGATCGGATCCAACTAAAGGGAGGTTTTAAAGGCCACGTGCATCACGAAAGCTTGTTGATCGGATCATATCCGATCGAAAAACATACTTGTTGTACAAGTCGCAATCGTAGCATAATTTTTAAATTTTTTTTTGATGGAACCACATGGATTGGGAACCATTCCCAAACCATTCCATCAATATCACACGAGTTTGAATACCCCATTGAAGCATGATTGTGATCCTCTAGTCTCTAGAGCAAGAGACCTCATGTCTAACTCTGATTCTGACGAAGACAACACTTGCATGCATGGTAATGAGCCACGTACTTCGCGTAATTCAACGAGACAAACTGAGAGTCCTTGCTCCTGATCTCGTCGTACGAAATCATCCTTCTTCATCATGATCTTGAAGAGCTAAAAATGAAGAGACTCATACGAGATCGATTAAATCGGTATGACAGCGTAACAACAAGGTTATTCACCATTAAGGGTATTATCCCTACAAGGAGATGGTCCTAAGAGGCAAGAGTTAGTATCCAACATTTCGGGCATTATCCCCATGAGGGGACGTCCCAATGGAGGAAAGAATGAGAGAGAGACAGAGGGGGAGAGAGAGAGAGGAGAGATTTATTTCTCCTTGAATTGTTGTTGTTTCTTAGAAGGCAGGGCCTGCCCTTCCTTATAAAAATTTTCAGACTGTTTGGATTACAATACTAATTATTGAATCATTGGTCAGGATTAAAGGAGATCACGACCACTTTTGGTATTAGAGTTGATAACAATTATCAACTAGATAATCTTTTTTATCCTCTAAACTAATTAACAAACAAATAATTGATTAAAAAAGGAAAAATAAATATTATATTCCTAAAATAGTAGGGACGTCCACCATGGTTGCAATAAACATGGATGTTCCCCCTTTTCAGGAGCTCCTTTGCTATTCCATGTTATAATTATTGTAGTTGCAATATTTCAACAACCATGATTTTATTTATTTACTAATTTATTTCAAAATTCAATTATCAACAAATAATTCCAAATTATTTGTGATGATTTCAAATAGACCATTGACAAATATGAATCATATTCATAGGTCCATACCTTTCTGTAAATCACATTTACATTTCTTGTTTAATGTGAATATGATTCATTTAACATTAGTTTTGTAAATCTTATTTACAATCAAAACTTAATAAGATAATGTGGATCTTATCAACACCATCCATGATTATCGTGGATAGAACTATCCACAATAATCTCGTATAAGACAATTAAATTCAATTTAATTCTATGTACATATCCAAAAATATGTGAATCTTATCCACATTATTTCTTGGATAAATGTGGATAAAACTGTCCAAGACAATATTATCCGAGATAATAAAATCTATTTTAATTATCCTAAGTACTATTCACATAATGATTCAAACATCACTGAATGGTCCAAATTCTCATATTTATCTGAGGTCCAAATTCTCATATTTATCTGAGGATAGTGTGCCTTCTTCGCAGATACTTGGAGATAGGGTTATGGTGATTGTATATCCATGTATAGTAACTTGGATAATGAGATCTAATCACATTTCTAGGTCTAAAAGTCCTCTCAGATATGTTTGATCATGTCAGCCAAAGTTCTCAATCTTCTTATTTGTCTATGAATCCAATTGAGATCAATATCCCTCACATGGACTAAGATTGAATAACTAGTTCACTGAGTGGAGTCATGGTGAATCATAAATTGGCAGAGTTATAAATTACTTATTGTAGTATGGTTGATTCACAATCAACAAAATCGAGTCTTAATATCTCCACGAAGAGGACTCGGTTTTGATTTTTAACATGGGAAGTCCATGGTCTAACTCAAGGACGCGAGCAATTATTCAACTTCGTTTAATGCTAATTAATAGTCCCGTCAATTTTTAGATCCTAGATTAATAATAATACAAGTACACTCAAAAAAATCATTGCAAAATTTTCAAAATATTTTTTATGCATCTAATTAATATGACAAACAATCACGTAATAAATAAACAAAGAAACCTAACACCAAATATGCTCCTGATTAATTAACCTACCACTTGTGATTGCATTCAAATTAATTAATAAGAACCTAATGGCACGCATATATGACTCAACCAGGGAATAACTCAAATCATTTCATTATGAAGGTTGTATGCTCAACATTGGATCCTTTAAAATTAGTAGCGTGAAAAAATAGATGAAAATGGTAATTAAACTTCATCAAATTAAAAATGATGAAATAAGGATTCCAATGACATCAAATTCATTAACATTGTAGTTATGACCCACAAGTTATTGTCCAATCAAGATAGGGGCATAAATGTAACAAAACTATAAAGTTTTACAAGATAGAAGTCCAAATTTGGACTAAAATGCAAATAAAGAAATATATTGGGGTAAAAAGACAAATAATTAAAATACAGAAGGGCTTGTCTGCAAATTAAGGAAGCAGACAGGTCGACATGCAATTTGTACATCTTTCACGTGCCCGAGAACATAGTGAAAGGACTGAACTGTAAATAAGGTATCCTCAAGGGGTGCCTCTGATATATCTCACCCGTCGTGTGCCTAGGGCACGTGATTTATGATAGGCTCGTGTAGTTTGGCTTGGGTCGATGTGGCATCTTCTCGAGGCTCGAAGCAGGTTCGGATGCTCCCGAGCTGTTGTCTGAAATGATGCTTCGAATAAGAGACGTGTCCCACTTTCAACCATTGGATCATGTCTAATATGGCTGATCTAATGCCATATGCTATCTGGGGATGTCTCCTACCTCCTCTGCGTGCAACGGAGGATCCTGTACTCTAGTGATCAGTCTGCTCCTCCTCTGTGTTCTTTGTTGCACGGTGAAGATCCAAGAACCTCCGTTCTACTCTCGCGGAAAAGTTGTAGTCTAAATGATGGGCTGAGCGGATATGATATGCCAACTCGAAGGATGTTTGTCTGGAAGTAATTTGATCGCCGCGGTAGGGTTGATACTCCCGATCAATGAGAGGATAGAGTGCCTGCCAGGGTTATTTGCATGTAAATTCGAACGAATCTATTGGAAAAAATGATGGGAAATCAAGGGTTGCAAATAAGTAGAAGAATGAGCCCTAATTAGTTCTTCTTCTTATAGAACCAGAAGATGTGTCGAAGTAGGTGTGAAAATGGAGATCCAAATAACTCATTAAGAGATTTACACATGATAATCAGATGAAAGGTGAGGGTTAAAAAGATATTGAATTAAGGATTTAGTGTTTGAAATCGAATGAACAAAAAAATGAAAACCAGAAGAAGATTGAGTTTGAAATCTTACATGGAATAAGATGAGAAATGCTGATGAGTCTTAGCCTCAATGGAGCTTCAACAACTCTGAGGGTCTTCACTTCGAGTTCCTGGATGATGAACGAAGCTTGAGCAAACGCCTGGAGCACTTCAGCACGAGGACAAGCTCGTGGATCTCACCGAAGAAGAGCTTTCGTCGATGCTCTCAAAAACCTATGGATCTCTGTCACATATGAGAGGTGAAGCTAGGAACTCTCTCATGCAAGGGCAGACAATCGTTACGATGGTTGAGAAGGGAGCTTCTGTGGAGGCGGAGGTTAGGAGGTTGACGAAGTATGGCTATGGTTTCAACCATCGCCAAGAGTTAGGGAAGTTGGGAGTAGGGGAAAATTAAGGCACACGCAAGATAATGAGTGTTAGGCAAAGAATTTGATGGTTGAAACAATGGGGGAGGTTATTGGAGAAAACGGGGAAAACCAATGAAGTGGGGAGGTCGTGAAGAGTTACGTTGCTTCACAACTGCATTCGGAGGTTGAAGGAGAAGCATCGACCGTTGGATCTAGATCCAACAGACATCCTTCATGCGGGATCTCGAGGCTACGATCTGATATGGGATTTGGACCAAATGGCCGAGGCATGGAGCAGGTTTGAAGGATTCACAACCATCTGATCGAGATGATCAGACGACCAAGATAACGGGTGGAGTAGTATAAAGGTCGGGCGACCCAATCAAAAAATAAGAAAAAGTAAATATACAATAAGTAAAAAAGAATTAGTTAGAAGAGGAATTAAGAAAAGTGATGAACATAAAAGTTGGAGATCTCGACGAGATCTGCAACTTTCATGTAGAAGTCAATGAGAAATACAAACATCTATACATATCTAAAAATTAAACAAGAAATTAAAATAATGAAATATATACATACACACACACATATATATTATTTTCTTTTCTTTCTCATTTTTTGGATTTTTATTTTTTATTTTATATTCAATTATTTATGAACATTGTAATCTATTTTTTATTTGATTTTTAATGAGAAATAAATACACAAAATAATAACACAAATTATATAAATTATAGTATAATTTGGGTTAGTTTTTTAAAACACATAATATAATAATTAGTATTAATTGTGAATGAATGTTGGTGATATTCTTAAGCAATCCTCGAGCTTAATAAATAAAGAAGTATCTAGAGAGTTAGTGATTTTAGTAGATTCCCATGACGTGCATGTGCAAGAACAAGGATTTAATGACCTAAAACACCCTGTTTATAGAGACCCCAGGACTCTAAGCTGAACATGCCCTAATCAGAAGGAATTCAACTCCTCTAATTATCAGACTCTCAATGTATAAATATATAGTACGAGGTATGACTATGTTGACTGTATTCACAAGAGTAGAGTCAAAATGTCACCTAAAGTTACAAAACCAGAGATTCTCCTAAAGACCCAACCCTCGATGCCGAGGATTAAATCTATTCTTGCTACATTGTCTCTTTAGTTTGTTAGAATTAAAAGGTGTAGATGGCAGGCCAAAAAATGGAGGTATTAGTATCGTGTCATTCTTTTCTCTTCCTCTCATTGGAACAAGGCTTCTCTCAAGTGCCAATACTCAACACAATTGTATTATATTTTTAGTGGCAATCGTTGTGTCCATCAAAAGAGATTTAGCTGTCTGTACTTGTTTTCTTGCGAGTACACCGGGGTGCATCTTTTAAAAGTATCTAATGTCCTTGCACCCAGACTTGTAGTGCTAATGATGCATGACTCTTTTGAGGTATTAGACCGACTCATAAAAGACTAAGACTTGGTCCAAGTGGACATTTAAAAGGTTGGGAACGCTCACCTTGAATGTAAGCTCATGATGTTGTAGCTTTGTAATGTAACAATCTTTTCATGATTTTCATTTCATTCATTTTTTGGCTAGCTCCACTGCTTTTACCAAAGATTGGCGCACATTGAAAAACAATTTAATTTAATGTCATCACACCCATTCACTTAGGTTTTGGTCAAGAGATTCGTATGAGAACAAGATCTCATACTGGATAAAATGCTGACACTTAGGTTTCATGAATCCTTCATTAATCTTATCCCATCCTCGGGCATCATAAGATTGGGTCTGAGCTTAAATCTCACATCTCAGTCCATCAAGTGAAACTTCAACTCATCTCAATCATGAATGTAGTCGTGCATGTGAGTGATGGTCATATTTTTTAAGAAGAAGATTAAGCGTGTGATATAACACACAAATCTTTCAAACTAGGATGTTAGAATTTTCAAGTTTAAGACCTTAATGATCAAGATAGGTTAACTCTAAGTCTTTGGACCTTAAAAATCCCATGTTAAAGAACATCTCAAGCCTTGAGTGAAAAATGTAAACAAAACATGTACCTTCAAGAAAAAACACAACAGATTGGGGCAAGACTGACAACACAATGATACCCAAACACAACACAACTAACTTAAGTTCCTCGATATTAACATTATGAGTTGAATCTTCGAGGTTTGAAATCACAGTATGCCTTATGCTTCACTTGCCTTTTCCTCACAAAGTAAATATTCGAATATGACTAAGAAAGATCATCGTCGACTTGAACAATGAACGCCTAAAATGATGCCATTTTTTCTCAAATGTAATGTCCATATCAACATGGAAAGACCTAAAATTCTCCAAAATAGAGGGAAGACAAATCCAACCCTTGACTCCTGCCACAGACTTACGAGTTTCCCTTAAGAGAGGAAAACTAGAAATAAGAAGATAACCTAACTTACAAGTAAGGCGACATTCAACTGATTGAATATCATCAAAGAAAGGAATAGTATCCTCCATATCTAACTCCTCTAATAAAATGTTATACTCCTCGAGCGGCATCACTTTCTTCAAAGAACCCTTTATCGTCTTGATCTTCCATAATATAGAGTTTAGATTCAGACTCTCTTCCATGTTCGACTCTGGAAAAAAATCAAAGACTAGACAACCTTATATACACTAAGACCTGACGATTCAGTGAACCGTCACACCCTCTTAAAAAATCAAGACACAAAGTAGAAACTGAAGAGACACAAGGGTTAACTTTATTTACAAGTTAGTTCCATTTATACCCTTAAAGTTTGAAAACAATGTTAAAAACTTGTCGAAAACCATGTCACATAAATATAGGTTTTCCAAATATTTTATAAAAATGTTCAAAACAAGTCAAACCGTATTTTTACAAACATATGTAAAATATTTTGAAAACATGTAATATAGGTACATAAAGTTTTCAATTTCTTTTCCAAATAATTTGTACAAAGCTTAGTTCAAAATAATGCGATACCTATACCTCCAAAAAGTTTGAAAAAGAAAAAACCATGAGCTATGGCTAAAGTATATGTGAAATATATACGGCACACCCCCTATACTTAGCTTTTGTTATGTCCTCATAGCACAAAGTATTACGAAGCCATAGCTCGTACTATAAAGAAATGTACAAGAGTTGAACCAAGAAGAAAAGTGTATGGAAAAGTGAAAAGAATAATTCAATTGAGGAATAGAAAGTATCCCCCCACATACTTAGGCAAACAAATAGTCTAAGTATGAAAAAGAAAATAAAAGAATAGAGAGACCAAGACAAAAAATGAAAAACTACAACAAAGGGTTGGGTTCCCCATATACTTAGGCTGAAAATAGCCTAAGTTTAGACTAAGAATTTGAAGATAGGAAAGACTGGACCCTAAAAGAATAAAATCAGAAAGAATATGAATCTAAATGTTGCTGAATCTAACTGATTTGAATCTGCAAGCCACGACTTAATGTTGTATCTAAAATATCTGCAAAGGACTCGACTGGCATGAAGTTAATAACCTCAACATGAGTCATTCATTCATTGGATTCTATGAAATGCTTCAATAGCTTCCCACTGACCAAAAAGGAAGGTGAACCATCTGAAAGATCTGCAATCTATACACTACCATTTATATGCACTTCCTTTACTATGTAAGGACCTATCCATTCGGATTTCAATTTCCCATGAAAAATTCGTAACTTAGAATTAAACAACCATACCTTTTGTCTTCTTGCATCTAATATGTGAATTATGTCACTTTTTAACTTTGTCCTTATAGATCAAGCTATTGTCATATGCTCGATTACGAATCTCCTCTAACTCATTAAGGTTAAGGTTTCTACAAATTTTTCCAAGGTGACAACTCCAATTGATCTTTTTTATTGCCCATTCAAACATGTGAATTAATTCATCGGGCAAATGACATGGCTTGCCATAAATCATCTTAAAGGTGAAGTACCTAAATGAATCTTATAGACCGTCCTATAGGCCTACAGAACATGGTCCATCAACTGAGACCAGTTCTTCCTATCTGGACGGACTAACTTATGAAGAATACTCACCACCTCCCTATTGGAAATCTTGACCATGCCGTTCGATTGTGGGTGGTAAGGACTGGCAAATTTATGCTCAAAATGGTAGTCCTTTGCTAATGATCTCATCTCTCTATTTACAAAATGGCTACCCCCATCAAAAATCAAAACCTTTGACACCCCGAATCGATAAATGATATGTTCCTTAATAAACATATAGACAATCCTACTATTTGCAGCTCGGGTTGGGATAACCTCTACCCACCTAGAAAGATAATCCACTGCTAACAAGATGTACTCAAATCCATTACTATTAGAAAAGGGACCCATAAAATCTATGTCCCATGCATCAAATACATCATCGAAAATCATAGGTTACATGGGCATCTCATCTCTATAACCAACTGTCCTTCCCATCCTTTGGCAAACAGGGTACCGTATAAAATCAGTGGCATCTTTCAATAAGGTCGGCCAAAATAATCCACATTGTAACACTTTGTGTGTAGTCCTTTTTCCTGAATGGTGTCCTCCAGCATCAAGCGAATGACATTACATGAGGATACTATGGTATTCCTCCTGAGGAATACACCTTCTCTAGACACAATCTGGTCCCTCAAAGAAAAGGAACAGATCCTCTTAATGGTATCTCCTCGAATCTGACATCAATCAGTCAATACTACTCATAGTCAAACCATGGGGAACTTGCTTGGAGACAAGATAGTTCACCATGTTAGAATACCAAGGGAGTGATTCGACAATGCAAATTGACTCATCTGGAAAGGTCTCTCTAAACGGTTCAAAGTCAGGAGAATCCTTCAACAAATCTAGACAGATGATCACCACTACATTCTTGACTTCAAGCTTATCCTTAATATCCAAATCAAATCTTTGGAGTAACATCCACCTAAGAAGATGCGACTTCGCGTCCTTTTCCATGAGATACCTAATGGTTGAATGATCTGTGTAGATAGTCATCTTTGATTCCAAAATATAAGACCTAAACTTCTCTAACGCCCAAACTACAATGAGCATTTCCTTTTTTATCATTGTATAATTCTTCTGTGTTAAATATAATACTTTATTCGCATAATGAATCGCAAATGAGACCCGATCTCACCGGTGCCCCAATACGATTCCTATAGTAAAATCCGATGCAACAATCATGATCTCATAGGGAAGAGACCAATCAAGAGCCTGCAGAATCGATGAGTCACAGATCTTCTTCTTAAGGAGCTCAAAGGCCTCTAAACACTTGTGATCTACAATGAACTTGTTGTCTTTCCCTAAGAGCTTAGTCAGTGGTCGGGAAATCTTAGAAAAATCTTGAATGAATCGTCTATAAAATTCCACATGCCCTAAAAATGACCTCACTGACTTGATGTTGGTTGGTGGACCAAGTTTCTTGATCACATCCACTTTGGCAGGGTAAACCTCCATTCCCTAAGATGACTTTCCCCAACATGATACCCTCCTCAACCATAAAATGACTTTTTCTCCCAAGAGAGTATCGGATTCACCTCTCTACACCTCGAAGCACTCGGTCCAAGTACGATAAACGTGCATCAAATGAATCACCGTGGACCAAGAAATTGTCTATGAAGACTTTCAGGAAATCCAACACCATTTCGACAAACACAACAATCATGCACTGCTGAAAAGTACTTGGGGCATTGCATAGCACAAAAGGCACGTGCCTGAGGAATACACCTTCTCTAGACACAATCTGGTCCCTCAAAGAAAAGGAACGGTTCCTCCTAATGGTATATCCTCGAATCCGACATCAGTCAGTAAATACTGCTCATAGTCCAACCGTCGGGAACTTGCTTGGATACAAGATAGTTCACCATGTTAGAATACTGAGGGAGCGAATCGACAACGCAAATCAACTCATCTGGAAAGGTCTCTTTGATCGGTTCAAAGTATGGGAATCCTTCAACAAGTCTAGACAGTTGATCAACCACTACATTCTTAACTTCAGGCTTATCCTTAATCTCCAAATTAAATCTTTGGAGTAAATAAAATACATGTAAGAAGATGAGCCTTCGCGTCCTTCTTTTTCATGAGATACCTAATGGCTGAATGATCTATGTAGATAGTCACCTTTGATCCCAAGATATAAGACCTAAACTTCTTTGAATCCCAAACTACGATGAGCATTTCCTTTTCGATCATTGTATAATTCTTCTGTGTTGAATCCAATACTTTACTCACATAATGAATTGCAAATGGGATCGATCTCACCGCTGCCCAAATACGACTCCTATAGCAAAATCCGATGCATCATTCATGATCTCAAAGGGAAGAGACCAATCAAGAGCATGCATAATCAACGTGTCACGGATCTTCCTCTTAAAGAGCTCAAAGGCCTCTAGACACTTGTGATCTATAATGAACTTGGTGTCTTTCCCTAAGAGCTTTGTCAGTGGTCGGGAAATCTTAGAAAAATCATGAATGAATCATCTAGAAAATCCAACATGCCCTAAAAATGACCTCACTGACTGATGTTGGCTGGTGAACCAAGTTAATTAATCACATCCACCTTGGCAGGGTCAATATCCATTCTCTTCTTGGAGATGACTTGCCCAGTATGATACCCTCCTTAACCATAAAATGACTTTTCTCCCAAGAGAGTATCAGATTGTCTCTACAACTCTGAAGCACTCAGTCCAAGTGCGATAAACATGTATCAAATATACCACAATGGACCAATAAATCATCCATGAAGACTTCCAGGAAATCCCCCACTATTTCGGCAAACACGACAATCATGCACCGCTGAAAAGTACTTGGGACATTGCATAGCCCAAAAGGCATGCAACTGAATGCATATATACCAAAAGGACAAGTAAAAGTGGTCTTTTCTTGGTCTTCATGGGTGATGGCTACCTGATTGTAGCTTGAGTACTCGTCAAGAATACAGAAGAACTCTTTCCCCACTAATGTCTCCAAAATCAATAAAAGGTAGAGGAAAGTGATCTTTCTTAGTTGTGGCACTCAGACTTCTATAATCGACACAGACACACTATGATGTGGGTACTCGTGTTGCAATCTCAACTCCCTCCTCGTTGGTGACCATATGAATTCCTGACTTCTTAGGGACAACATGTAGGGGGCACCTACTTGGAGTTAGAGATCGGGTAAATAAATCTCGCTTCGCACCACTTCTCAATTTCTTTCTTAAGTACCTTCTGTACATTTGGATTAAGTCTCCTCTGAAACTCATGGGAATGTCTAGCATTATCATCAATAAAAATGTGATGTGAACAGAGTGTGAGGTTTATACCCACGAGATTCGACATTGTCCAACCTATTGCCTTGCGGTTCTTCTCTTACACTTCAAGCATCCTAGACTCCCGTTCTACAGTAAATCTAGAACTAATGATGACATGAAATATATTCTTAGGTCCCACAGTAAAAGAATGCTTCAGTGTAGGAGGTAATGGCTTCAGTTCTGTTATGTAGTATCATCAATCAAATATGGTTGAACTGAAGCTAAATCTGGTTCGGTGTTGCATGGTGGTAATGTTGTCTCTGTAGCGTTATCCACCAATTGAACAGAACATGGAGTCGAATCACCAAAGAAATATGACAATTCATCCAAAGCCACATCTGACTCTGAATCTAATTCCTTTGATTGTTCCACAAGGATAGGAGCTGACAGATCCAGAGAAATCTCTAAGTCATCAAAGGAATAGACAGATGATCCATAACTCAAGAAATCTGGCAACTCCTTGCAGATTGCATCTAGTACATTGTCCTATTGATTAACCAGAATAATCAAGCGACCATATTGATCCACAAGGCGGATCAACAGTCGATGGGTTGACCACTCAAAAATTCGGATTAAGTCAACAATTAACCCACAGTAACAATCAAACAATGAGAAGCAAATGTGGAGTCAAAATTTATTATAACTCTACAATAAGTGTGTATAGTGTGCAAGTATGTGTAGAGTGTCGAACACAGGGAGCAAGCAAGATAGATCAAGGTAAAAATGCACAAAATGTGAATGTGATCAAATGCCTACAAACATGCAAATTTTTATGGGTTATTATTTTTTTTTATTTTTTTTATTTTTTATATTTTTTATATATTTTTTTTTAATTTTTATTTTTTTATTTTGATTTTTAATATTTTTATATTTTCTTTTTATGTTTTATATTTTTTTATAAATAGAATATATGTATATAATAAGAAAGAAGAGGAATAAAGTATTTTAAAAACAGGTAAAAATAACCAAAATTCAGGAAATAAAATATTTTTGGTCTTTTTATATTTTTATAATGATTTTGTGATTTTTCTAGATTTTACCTAATTTTTTGGCATTTTTAAAATAAAAAATACTGAAAGATGGGGTAGATAAAATCGACGCTCCACCACTTTGATATTTCCTTCATGACCACATCTCGAAGATTCGGGTTCAGCCGTCGCTGGAACTCACACGAAGGCCTAGCGTCCTCCTCAAGATAGATGTGGTGGGAGCACAGAGCCGGACTAATCCCCTGGAGATCAGCTATACTCCATCCTATCGCCTTGTTGTTTCTTTCAAGAACCTCCATCAGACGAGATTCTCGCTCTCCAATCAAACCTGCTGAGATAATGACTGGGTGCATATCTGGCTCACCCGCAAGGAATCTGTACTTCAGTGACTGCAACAAGGGCTTCAATTCTGGACAACTGAGAGGTGGCAGATCTGTCTTCTGATATGTCTGTATGAAATCTACTAGGTCTGCATGTGAGAACTCTCGCTGTGCATGAAAATCTGATGAAGGGAGCCTTGCTGAATCATCTATGAACTGTACTGGCTCGCACTCCATCCTAGCTGTTGGCTCAGAAGGAATCGGATATGGTAAATAGTCATCAAAATCATCCCAATCAATGTCTGAGCCGAGGGATCTGAACTAGAAGAACAAGAATGAAACTCGGCTTCACCACTCATCACGGAACTGTCAGCCTCAAAGGTGTCCTCGTCCAGGGGTGTGCTCTCCAGGCTCTCAACTGCCATAAGCTGTAAATAGAGTGAATCTGCAGGCAAGGCGAGGGTCTGTGCTACTGGATCTGTCCAAATGGATTCATCATATGTCATCACAAAATCACACTCCTAGTGGACGTCTCGCTCATCCTCTATCATCTGCGTGGTATCACTGGACTGCTCTGAGCATGCTGATTCTCTCGCTCTGGTCTCCTCGATCGTCTCTATTTGTATACTCTCACCCTCTATGCGAAAGCACACCTTCCCACTATCATGATCGGTCACCGCCTTGGCAGTAGCCAAGAATGGGCATCCAAGTATGGGGGTATCTGTTACCGACTCATGGATCTCCATGTCCAAAATAACAAAGTCCACGGGGAATTTCAGGGCCTGAATGGTAACGACCACATCTCTCAACAACCCCTTCGGCCTTTTAGTCGACCTATCAGCAAACTGAAGGACCGTCCTGCTCCGAAGAAGAGGACCAAACTCGAATCGGTCGAGTAAGGCTGCTGGAAGGAGGTTGATAGAAGAGCCGCTGTCTAATAGAGTACGATCGAAACGCTGCTCCTGAATCTCGCATCTGACATAGGGAGCTCCTGCATCAGGTCTCTTGTCTGTCAATCGGTTCTGAATGGCAAAGCTAGTAGAATGGGTGAGCACATGGATCGTATCTCTGTGGTTCCTCCTCTTCCTGCGGACTGTAGTCTTCTCTCTCAAGCTCTTTTGGAAGAGGGGGATGTGCTCAAGTGCTTCCTGTAGAGTCAGCTGGATCTGGAATCTATCAATCATCTGGTTGCTGAACTCTACCAGTTGAGTCTTTTTTGGATTTTCTCTTTTATTCTCCTTCGCCAAGCGGAGTGCTTGAGGGAAGGGGATGGAAGGGGTCTCGTCAGATGGAGGACAAGGGAGAGGTTCCTGTGCCTGTGAAGGGTTGGAATCCATACAATGATCATCATGCAACACATATGGACCTGAAGTGGATACAAAACCTTTCCTTTATTCATATTTTTGGTTTTTTTTCTTGTTACCACAGTCCTGAGATACAAAAGGTGGCAACACAACATGTGGGAGCTCAACAAAAGTAGAAGTGGTAGCCTCAGTACCACCAACGACATCTGACTTCGCGGCATCAGCACTGCGCTCTGGCTCTACATCAAGTAAAATGGTGGTCTCAGCACCACCGTCTGCATCGGGTGTCGCGACGGCCTCAACACCGTCATCTGGATCTCCATCCTTGGTGGCATCAGTAGCACTGTCGTCAACATCATCGACCGCGGCATCAGCACCGCTATCCTCCTCATCTGGCGCTCGTGGTTCCTCGTGTGGCTGTCGCTCAGAGGAGGCATCGCCGGCTGGCATCCTACCGCTCCTAGTAGTCACGAAATCAGCATCATACAAAGAAGACATGTCACTCAAATAATCACTAGGAGAGGTATCCTCTGTAAACTGTACCTGCTCAAACTTCCTCTTTAGATTGTTCGGATTAGGCTCGATCTGTGCAGGTATGGTGGTATTGCCCTTGATGATATCCCTCATCTCCTGCCGGAACTTATCCATTTCCCGCCGAAAGGATGCCTGCTGTTCAGAAAGCAAGCGGGTGAGGTCATCTAGAGTTGGGCTCTCAAAGACAGGTGCTTGAGAACCGGAAGTGTTCCCCTGCTGGAAATGAGGCTGCTGTTGGTAGTGGGGAGTCTGGGAGTATGTCTGGTGAGGTTGCTGATGCTGCCTCCACTGCTGTCCCTGATAGACAGGACGAGAACCCTGCTGGTACTGCTGGTGGGCATACTGGGGATGCTGCTGCTGCTGGCTGTTCTGATGGCCCTGAGCTGGAGACTGCTGCTGGGATGGGGTGCCACCAATGGTCTAACAGAATCCGGGGTGATCGCGATGAATCCCAGGCTGCTGTGGGTACCGATCGTACCATATCCCATTGACTTCCATCAATGGGACCTGCTCAACGGGGGGTGGTAGAAGAACTGCCAGTGGCTGATCCGGCTGATAGACCACCATCTGAGTGTCCTGAGATGGTGGTGGCAGTGAGTAGTGCTGTAACTGCTAGACCGACTCTGCCTGGATGTGGTGAACCTGACGATACGAGGTAGAGGGCTGGGTGGAGCTGCTACTACTGGGATCGGCCCGTGACCTGTGAGGCTGCTGACTAGACATCTGTGCCTCCTGGATGCAAAGAATCTACGTCTTTAGGTCACTCATGGTCTTCGTGATAAGGTCCATCTGGACAAGACCTTGACTCTGCTTCTTCTCAAGAATCTCGATGCGGTCCAGCTTCTCTGAAATGATCCCCATGTCGGCAGCGGTGGATTCAGCCTGAGCTACGGCTGCTGACGGAAAGTGTGTACTAGCATCGATGCGTGCAATCCTTTGATATCCTACTGCTTGTGGTGGAAGCTTCGGCTATGTGTAGACGTGGGCTTCGACCATGACTGTGGAGTTCTCTTCCATTTCCTCATAGATCTCCCAAACTACGTCTTCTCTCTTGAAGAAGTAAGATCCACCACAAGAGGCATTAACAAGCCCTTGCAGCTCCGGTGTCAGCCCACAGAAGAAACTCTGAACCATATTGGGCTTGGATATGTCATGATGTGGACACCGGTCAATGAGCTCTCTGAATCGATCCCAAGCCTCATGGAACTGCTCATTTGGGACCATGGTGAAACTGCTGATCATAGCTCGTGCTGCGTTGGTCCGGCCGAGTGGATAGTACTTGTTCAAGTACATGCGCCGGAGTTGTGCCCATGATGTGACGTACCTCCCAAGATGCTTCAGCCAGTAGGCTGCTCTATCAGCTAAGGAGAATGGGAAGGCAATCATCTTGATCGTGTCCTCGTCCACCAATCTGTCGTGGACAGTGCTGCAAATCATCTCAGACTCCTGCAGATGGAGATGAGGCTCCTCGGTGGCTAGCCCATGAAACTTGGGCAATAGCTGGATGGTCTGCGGGCGAAGCTCAAAGTTCCCAACAATGGGAGGAAGCTGAATCCATCGATGAGTGAGGGTCGTGGTTGGGTTGTGCAACTTCCTCATGGTCATCGGCGACAGCCTCTCCTGGTTAGGCTCTCCTCCTTCGCCTGCGGCTTCTGGTATGTCTCCTCCACTGCCCTCAGGCCTGTCATCTCTTCCTTCTTGCATCTGCGCTATCCCCCTCATGAGGTCACCCATGAATACTTCCTGGTCTCTGATTTGTCTCTGCATGGTCTCCAGGGATGCTAATAGTGAGTTGTTGATGGCAGCTCAATCATATAGGAATGGTGGTGGTCTCTGCTCATCTGGGTGTTCCTCTCTGCCATCCATATCTTGGGTCTCTGCAAAGGCAAAAGAACCCATCTCAGGTGCCGTTAAATGTTCTGAGCTCTGTGCTGCACTAAACTCTGACACCACTGGACTGATGGAAGAAGAAGGGTGGTCGAGGGGGAACATGGTGGACATAAACTCAGGCTCGGAGAGTGGGTCTGGACTCCCTGAAGCTGACCTAGATGAATAGGAAGGAGTGCTCGATAGCGGTGCCACCAGACGTGGCCTATGGGATCTCCTTCCCATCATTTTGATATGGAAAAGGGCAGATGAGATCTGGAATGCAAACAAGATGTGAATACAAACCCCCAATTCATCTACGCAACTCTGGAGCTGATGATCGTGAAGGTTCAGTCGTTTATCTTGTCAATTTTAGTTAGGTGATCAATCAATCTATCAGAGCGATTAAGCGAGCTGTTGGGAATCGAACTCTCCTAGCCGACTGTCCCAATCCTAAATGAGATCTTTCCCATCCAGTAGGAGTTGCGGACCATTTACCGGCTACCCGATCAACCCCGTCTGCTAAGGACGTCGCGATTCGCTTTACCGGTTACCGAAGAGATCCTCACTGGAGAACGACTCACCAAGACCAGTAGTCAACTAAGATATCGGGCGTGGCTCTATCCTAGTGTTCGGGTCACTCTCTCGCTGCAGATAAATCAACCAATGAGGGGGGTTACTCTCCCCAAGACAAAATCTTTTGAAAAATGAGGTGAGTTTTATGGTCAAGTTTGCATAAGCAGTCCCAATTTTATGATTTTCACCTTTTTAGGTATTTTTCTGAAATAAAGACAACACCTAACGAATTTTTTGATCTCATGGTTATTTAGGGTCCAATAAAACGGAGGAGGAAGTTGGAAAAGTCGATGCGCGATCAAACACAATGATGCATGCAGAGATAGAAATGCGTTCCTTGCTCCAGCACTCTACATGCAGGGTGATCCGCGCATAAAATAAAAGATAGAAATTAAACTACCTATATGATGCACGAAGAAACCGGCCTTAGACTAAAAATTCTACACGAGAAGAACAATAGCTGAGTGGTCAATAAGAGGAGTCGGAGTCCGGTCTTTGATGCCGATCGGTGTCCGCCACAATGGATCTTGCCAGCGCTGTATAAGGCCTCTAGCGGCACATGACTCCTCAGGTGACTAAAATAGCTTTTTATTTTGTGAGTTATTAATTAGGTCCACTTAACGATCTATAGGCACAGGCGAAGGTATTAAGTGTGGGATCCTAATTAATTACGTCACAATCACAAGAAAATCCTAAGTCTAGGGGCCAAAACCTTCGTGAATCAAAATAAAATGAAAGTGAAGAAAACAAAATCAGTGAGAAAACTGAACAAGCAAACGAGGCCCCCAAGGGAACAATCCCTCGGGCACTGGACCTCGTGAAATGTCGAAGTGTCTGAATGTCCTGAATATTACAAGTTATGAGTCTCTCTCTCACAATTAATTACACGAATATAGACAGAAAAGTAAACTAGAGCTAATCTGCAAAAACTCTAAGTCTTCTTCCTGCAGGCCGTAGCCGGCTTCACGTGGGTGCTCAGGTGCCTATGGAAAAGCCGCCTCCCTCGATCCACAGTACCTCGCAAAAAGACAACAAAGAAGGTGGTCAGATAGCTCAAAAAATGTAAGTCAAATACAAGAGAAATAAGTGAAGCAATAGGGGTAAACAAATAATCACAATCAATCACAAAATATGATCTATATGCTGTTGCTCCCCGACAACGGCGCTATTTGATTAACCAGAATAATCGCGCGGTCGTATTGATCCACAAGGCGGATCAACAATCGATGCGTTGACCACTCAAAAATTCGGATTAAGTCAACAATTATCCCACAGTAACAATCAAACAATGAGAAGCAAATGTGGTGTCAAAATTTATTATAACTCTACAATAAGTATGTATAGTGTGCAAGTATGTGTAGAGTGTCGAACACAAGGAGAAGCAAGATAGATCAAGGCAAAATGCACAAAATGTGAATGTGATCAAATGCCTGATAACAGGGGTAATCCATGAGGGTTACCATGAAAAATATAGAAGTGTTGTCGCTGAGGCGACCACTCATAGAAGACCGGTGTTAATCAGCAATTAACCCACAATCCAAAGAATACAACAATCAAGCTCAAAAATAAATGTGAATTAATCTTTATTTTACTCTACCATAAAATGTATAGTGACAAATATGTAGAGGTCGAACCACAGAGAGCAACACAAAATGCATTAGCCTACGTGTCAATCACAGTCATCCTTGTGTGGGTTTCTTTCTTTCTTTTTTTTTTTATTTTTATTATTTATATATATTTTTTTATTTTTTTGTTATTAAAATATAATAATTAAGTATTATATATATATATTTATACAATACAAATATATTACATATATATATATATAGAGGGTAAGCATATAGCTTATAATACATGTAATATATATAGGTATATCTAAATATAATAAAATAAATATATATATTTTTTTCTCTTTTTTTATATTATATCAAGATTAATGAGAATACATATTACTAATTATATATATATAATATATATATAATTTTTTTTCTTTTTTTTGTTGGATATATAGATATATATACATAAAAGGGTATTTTAATATTCACAAAAATACTCAAAAATAGTCAAAAATTCAGGAGAAGGATCTTTTTGGAATTTTCATGGCTTTTTACTGTTTTTATGATTTTTGGGTATTTTTGCAAACATTTTTGGTATTTTAATTTAGCTAAATAATAGCAAACAGTGGACTAGGTACTGGCCGTCACAAAAACAGAGATTAAAAATAGCTAACAGCCTCAGAAATTTTCCACTTTAATTTTCTAATAACAATAATAAAATATAGCATAAGTAGGGCTTGAGTTTATATTTTTTTGATTTTTCTTTGATTTTTTATATTTTTTTGAAGTTTTTGGATATTTTTGACTTTTTAAGGTTTCCTTTTTGAGTTTTTAGGGATTTTTGGACTGACACTAATATAGGTCAAGATACACCATAGGTAATTTTTTTGGAATTTTTCGAGGCATTTTTATATTTTTTTGGGATTTTATAAGTTAGACATGGAATAAAAGACATGTTTTTGATTTTTAATAAATGCAAAAATGCAACAAAATGCAAAACTAAAAATATGGCGTTCAAGCATGACCAAACAGGAGCTTAAGTCTATTTTTGCAAGATTTTTCGATTTAATATGAAGCATAAAATAAATAGACAAAGCTTTCAAAAATTAAATGGCCTGGCAGGGGTATTTTTGCAAATAAAATAGTTGGCAAGGGCATACACGCAAAAATTACAACAAAAATACACTTTAACTCTTATTTTCAGGACCATTTAGTAAATACAAGAACCCGGCAGGGTTTAGATGCAAATTTTCACGCGCCTCACGTGGTTGCTGCACGTGAGGCGCGGAGGGACTAAAATGTAAATATGTAAACCTCAGGGGGTCCACTGCAATTTTTACAACTTATTTACAACTGAAACTTTTATTTTTGGGATTAAATACTAAATACAAAAAGTAAGGGGCTTGGTATGAAATTTACCCCTCATCAAAGCTTTTCATCCTGCGGCGCTGGAGGCGCCACTTATACACGTGGCAACCATCGGACGGCGGACATCGGTTCGGCGATGAAGGGCCATGATTAGAACCTCCTGGCTGATCTGACGGTGGAGGTGCATCTTCATCGAACGGTCGGCGTTCAATCTGGGCCGCCCCTCTCGATCCAACGGTGCGGAAGGCACCTGGAAGAACTGGGAAGAAGCTCGCCCCCGGCGAGCTTCGATCGGGTAGCTCGGGCTCCTCCGGGCAGTCGGACACAGTGGGGTTTACGGTGAAGAAGTCGCCGGAGCGGAGCTCCGGCGAACTTCGATTTTTGATTTTTACGCTAGGGTGATTAACTAACCACTAATCTAACTACTGGAATGAAATGCTAACATTAAAAACTAACTAAGAACGCATTAAAAGGGCAGCTCTTATACCTGGGGGCCTCCAGGGAGCCGGGCGGACGCCGGAGCTCCGCCGCGACAAAATCCTCCTCTCTCCGGCCGATTCGAGGCACCAGCTCACTCCCCCTGTCACGAGGAATGTCCTAGGACTAGAATTAAGGCTTGAGATTGGATAAAAAGTGGCCAAATTCGAGGAAGGAAGCGGAGCTTTTTATTTATAAACATTGGCGAGTGGCCTTATTGACCGGCGATTATTGCATGATCTAGAGAGTATTAGGTTGATCCAAAGAATCGGCGGGCATCATGGATGATTAGGGATTAATTCTTGTGAAGGAAGCATCCTCGATTGATGGATGGTGTGCCCGGGAAAAAGGCATGAAATCGGGGGAGTAGACAGTTCAGAGACGCCAGGCGAGGGATGGGACAGTTGACCTGGGAGTCAACGTTGGCCGACGCCTCATTGGGCCACGTAGGCCGCTACGAGACAAAATAGCAAATCTGAAGGAATATTGATTTATTTGACGCCTTAAATGATTTTATTAATTTTTTCTTATAAAATAAAAAATGTGTATTATTTCATCTAGTCTTTATTTATGATTTTTATTGAATTTTTCGAGGTGTTTTATTATGATTTTATGTTAATAATGTGTATATGTATGTATTTACATGTATTTTTGGGTATTTTATTTTTAATTTATTTATTTTCTTTTATTATTTTCTTGGCTTATTTTATAAATTTATAACTTATTTTTGTGAGTATAAAGATATTTTTGTTTGATTTTTATAAGTTTATTTGTATTTTTAAATAAATAGATCTATGTATATGTAAGTATACTTATAGGTACTTTACCTATATATTATACATTGTATTTATTTAATGGATATTATTTGTTTTTATTTTAGCTTGATATTTTTAATGATATATATATATAATATATACATTATTATAAAAATATAAAAGAATGAAATAATTAAAGAATGCTTTTCTCTTTTTATTTATGAACATCCTTCTCATAGGTATTTTGTCTATGTATCTTGTAGACTTATTTTATTTTACAAATTCTTTTTGGTTTTCTTTTAATTTCAATATGTACATGTATTATATACATTATTTACAAAATTCTAAAAATATAAATTTATAAAAATAATGAATATTGAATAAAAGGAATATTTTAATCAGTACTATATACAAGAAGGTCCAAAAACCTAACTTCCACAAATGGACTCCAAAAATTATGAAACCAATTTTATAAAATAGTTTATGAAATGCTATATACAATTAAAGGTGAGTTTGGGTGATTTGGAGTTTTTATTTGCAAGATATGGGTCTGTGAAGTTGAGATTTTGGCTTTTTATTATGTGCATAAAATGTACACTGTGTATTATTTTTACACACACTCAATTTTGTATTTTTATTTACATTATTATCTACAACTTTTATGAACAAAGTTTCTTTATTTGATGAATAAATAATTATGCATAAAATAGGTGTCAAAAATGCATAAATGGATGAATAAATAAATGAGGTATTTATTGTATATCGGCCCTTATCTCCCCCTACTTTATTCCTTGTCGACCAATTCCATGCTGGCCTTGGTCTCGGGGTTAGGGTCATAAAATATTTGTAATATTTTATTCCCTTTTCTTTTCTTCTCTTTATTCTATAATTTTGGCATTAAAAACCTTATTTTATATACAATTAATACAAATGAATAATGAATGCTATTATGTACAAATTGATGCTATTTACATGCATTTGCTGGGGTTTTTGAGGCCAAAATGATAGAATAAAGGTGATGAAATGGAGATTCATCACCCCCCTATACTTGCCTTTGCTAGTCCCTAGCAAACACTTATGCAATAAGCGCAAAAAGAATAAAGAAAAGAAAAAGGAAAATGTAAGAAAGATAGAGTGAATTGGGGTGCTTTCAGTGCACTGCATGTCCTTACAAAATCTGAATTTGGAGCTCCTGTCAGACCTTGGGTGTGAAGGTGCGTAGAACCTAGTCGGGAACCAGCTCTAAAGTACAACAGCCTTCGGTAATCACAGAACTCGGTTCAACCCACCTCAATAGCCGGGTCAGAACTAGTCTACATCAGACGCAAACTCTTATAACTATGAAGCTGACTTGTACGGTGTAAGTGATAGTGGCTCTCCCCAACTGAAATGATAAAGGAACTGACTTCTCCAGAATGACAACCCAATGATTCCCCAATCCAACAGCTCTTTCCTCGAGGAGCAGGGTATTCCCTTCTAAGTTCAAGTGGCAACCAGCTCTAGAGGAGGGGGTGAAGAGAAGAATGGATGGTAGCCAGTGTAGCTACCTATCTCGGGATGCAAGACCAGTGTAGTCAAGTCATCCAGCTGCAGGCTTACATAGTTGACTTTGGAGCTCAAGCTTGCTTATTGACTTTGTACATACTTTGCAGGCATTTTATTTTTGTACAGGCCTGACCATTTTTTTTCAATATACTATTCACAGCAACATTTACATAAGGAGTTTTTCCTCTTGAGCCAGTAGACTATCCCTCTTTTGAAGCTTTATCGCAACCCACAATCTCCTGTCTTTAGACCTCATTGCTATTGGATCCGGTTGGGGTGCACTTCCCTCCCTAGACGAGGACGAATGTTTCCACCCGTGTGCGTCTCAGACTGGCAAATCCAGCCCCCTCACCACTCCAACTGAGTTGAGCCAAGTGAAAGGTGCCGGTGTCCAAGTTAGATCACGGTCGGCAAGAGTCATACGTGTGTCTCGAAAAGTTCTAGTTAGTCTACTGAGGTGACTTGAACCCAGCCCTGATTTCTCAAAGAATTAAGTCTGTATAGACCTGAGGCACCTTAAACCTAGTTCCCATAAGGTTCCGGTGCAATTAGGTGCGGTAAGGTCTAACCGAGCTCCAATTTGAGACTTTCTTAGACTGATTCAATCATCAAGCTTCACTCAAAAAGAATATGAATGGTATGCTTATGCTATGCACAATGAATGATGCAATTTTTCACAAAAATTTGAAAGGATCAAAGAATGTTTTTACAAAAAGAATTTCTGCACAGGAAGTACGAACTGAAAATATTTAAAAAGTATGTACACTTATTTACACACGCGTGCTGCTTTATTTTCAAAATTTAGGAATTTTTAGCAACTTTACAGGTGTGAATGAAATAGTTTATTTGGGTATGTACAGAAAGAATTGTATGTGTCTTGTTTCTAATTTACTAATATCTGCAATGGTGTTCTTATTAGCTTTTTGAAAATAATTTTACAAACTATAGTACACGATAATTTTTGCAATCCTTTACACACATTTGAAAACTATTTTTGCAAAGATTTTTCACACTATATGTATATATATATACAATTTTCACAATAAGTTTGACAATCATTTTTCAAAACATTTGCACATAGGTTTTTGAAATTCTTTCTTTCACACAAAGAAAAGTTTTGCAATCAACACAGTTTCACGCATTTGAAATCATTTCACATCAATTTTTTTCAAAACTGATCACACTATTTTTTCAAATCATACTGTATAGGTATCTGATTTATTAATCAGTTAATATAAAAGAAGAAAAATTGTATTTGACGTATAATATGGTTTCCGTTCTTATAAACTTTGTTTGACTTATTCCTTATTTACAAATGAGAGATTTTTGTGCGGATTCCTCAGACTTACTTGAGAATCATTTTCACAAGGGTTTTTGAAAACTCTAGTCCAAAATAATTTTTGCAACATGTACACGCATTTGGAAATCCTTTTACAAATGTTTTACACAACATAGATAGATTTTTCAAAACACTTTTGACAATCAACTTTTCACAATCATTTGCACACTAATTTTCACAACGTTTTTGCTTTCACTCAAAGAAAATAGGTTTTACACACAAACTAATTTTTCAATCGTTGAATACTTTTTCACGTTATTTTCAAACAACTTTCACAAGATTTTTCAAAGGAAAACGTTTCGTACAAAACACTTTTCTGACTTACTAGTCAGTATAATTACAATGAGTCTGAGGAACTCACAATCATCTTTCATTATTATAAAGCTACTTTTTACATTTTATTTTGTATTGTAGTGATATTTTATTTTTCAGCATGAGTTATGGCTTTTAGTATATACACGGTATATACGACCCCCCTATACTTAGCTTGAGCTATGTCCTCATAGATCGAAAGGAAAAAGCAAAGACATAACTCGTACTGAGTATAGACAGATCTAAAGAATAAATATGAAAGAAATGAATGAATGAGAAGTTGACCGTCCCCCCTATACTGAGGATAAAAGAATCCTCAGTATAGCAGACTGTACAAAAAGCGGGGAGGGTCAAGGGTGGGAATATACTGACCGTACTCAGATTGTCTCCCCCTATACTTAGGGTAAGATACTCTTAAGTATAGAAGAGGAGACAATGGAGAAGATCGAACTGAAATCGAAAACTCTAGGTGCACATCCCCCTATACTTAGGACAAAGTACGTCCTAAGTATAGAAAACTGTCTACAAAGGCGGCACCTTTTAGATAGAAAAAGAAAAGAGAAAAGGAAAAGAAGAAAGGAAGAAAAGAAGAAAATCAGAGAAATAGTGGTTGGAGTACATCGTCTGAATCTTTTGGTGCTGCAGGTGCTGTGGAGATGTCATCGTTGTGCACTAGTTGAATAGAGTCAACAATGGCCAAGAATGCATCAGGTTCCAAGTAAGGCTTCAGTAGTTGGCCATTGACGACGAAAGGCTGTGCGTCAGGGGACAATTCTGATATCGCGATGCTTCCGTTGTCACGCACTTCACATATTCTGAATGGCCCTGTCCACTTACTTTTTAATTTACCTGGGAATATCCGCAACTTTGCATCAAACAACCACACTTTCTGCCCAACATCGAAGGTCTTTCGTCTGATGTGCCGGTCATGCCAGCGTTTCACCTTCTCCTTGTACATCAAGGTGTTATCGTATGCGCAGTCTCGGAATTCCAAGAGCCTGTTCAGATCGTCTTTTCTCTTCTGACCACCTTTTCGTGAGTCCAAGTTACAATTACTAATTGCCCAAAGAGATTTGTGAATTAATTCCACGGGCAGATGGCATGGTTTTCCATATACAAGACGGTAGGGCGACATGCCCAAGGGAGACTTGTAGGCCGTACGGTAAGCCCAAAGAGCTGAGTCCAAGAGTTGAGACCAGTCTTTTCTGTTTGGTCTAACAAGTTTCTGTAATATGGTCTTGATTTCTCTATTGGATAACTCCGCCATGCCATTGGTCTGCGGATGATAAGGAGACGCGACACGGTGATCGATGCCGTACTCCTTCGTTAACTTCTTGACCTCTTTGTTGATGAAATGGCTACCCCCGTCTGAGATGAGAATCTTTGGTATCCCAAACCACGAAATGATGTTCTTCTTCAGAAACTGGCAAACTGTTTTGCTGTCGGCAGCTCGGGCGGGGATAGCTTCAACCCAACGACTCACGTAATCTACGGCAAGAAGGATGTGCTCAAAACCTTGACTGTTAGGGAAAGGTCCCATGAAGTCAATGCCCCATGCATCGAAAACATCTGCTATCTGAATGATTTTCAGAGGCATTGAGTCTTTGGCAGTGAGTGTCCCTTTCAGTCGCTGACAGTCAATACATCTTTTAACAAATTCTGCTGCATCCTTGAATAAAGTGGGCCACTAGAGGCCACACTGTAATACTTTTGTTGCCGTACGATCTCCAGAGTGGTGCCCACCAGATTCGAGCGAATGACAATGCTCGAGGACACTAGATTGCTCCGTCTGAGGAATGCACCTGCGCCAAATACAATCTACTCCTTCTCTGAATAGAAGGGGATCTTCCCACTGGTAAAAGCGGATGGTCGACATGAATTTGTTCTTCTGATTCTTCGTCCAATCCGAAGGTATTACCCCCGAGGCGAGGTAATTGACGATGTCAGCATACCAAGGGAGAGCATCCACAACTAGGATAGCTTCGTCAGGGAAGGTTTCTGTGATAGGTGCATTGCTCAGAGGAGAGTCATGCTGCTCTATTCTGGAGAGGTGATCTGCTACCACATTCTGAACTCCAGGTTTGTCTTTGATTTCCAGATCGAATTCCTGGAGGAGAAGGATCCAACGAATCAGTCTGGGCTTGGCATCCTTCTTCTGCTGTAGGTACCGAATAGCAGAGTGGTCCGTGAAGATAGTGACCTTCGACCCCAACAAATAGGATCTGAACTTCTCTAAGGCGAAAACCACAGCCAGCCGTTCTTTCTCTGTCACTGTATAATTTCTTTGAGCTTCATCTAAC
Organism: Ottelia alismoides; assembly: GCA_037367405.1. Lineage (NCBI taxonomy): Eukaryota > Viridiplantae > Streptophyta > Magnoliopsida > Alismatales > Hydrocharitaceae > Ottelia > Ottelia alismoides. The sequence goes on from JAZKJV010002971.1 coordinate 37,614, forward strand.
GTTCTGCTGGCATAGTGAATGGCATAGGGCGCCTTGTCTTTCCTCTGCCCTAGGACAGCTCCGACTGCAAAATCTGACGCATCGGTCATTATTTCAAATGGAAGAGTCCAGTCGGGAGGCTGTAAGATTGGAGCCTGAGTGATACGCTCCTTCAATTGATTGAAAGCAAGGAGAACCGGCTGATCAACAATGAACTCCGTCTCCTTGCACAAGAGTTCTGTTAGAGGTCGGGCAATGCGGCTGAAATCCTTGATAAATCATCTGTAAAATCCCATATGCCCCAGGAATGACCTCACATTCTTTACTGACTGAGGTGGTTGAAGGTTTGAAATGACATTCACCTTGGCTGGGTCGACTTCCATGCCACGTTTGGAAACGACATGGCCCAGCACAATACCTTCTGTGACCATAAAGTGGCTCTTTTCCCATGAGAGCATTAAATTGACTTCCCGGCATTTCTGAAGTACTCTGTCCAGGTGCTCGAGGCAAGAATCGAAACTATCACCATAGACAGAGAAATCATCCATGAACACCTCGAGAAAACTGCCTACCATCTCGGCGAATACAGCTAGCATGCATCTTTGGAAGGTTGCGGGTGCATTGCATAATCCAAAGGGCATCCTCTTGAAGGCGTAGGTACCGAACGGGCAAGTGAAGGTAGTCTTCTCTTGATCCTCAGGGGCGATCGCCACTTGGTTATACCCGGAGTACCCATCCAGGAAGCAGAAGAACTCCTTGCCTGCTAATCTCTCCAATACTTGATCAATAAATGGCAAGGGGAAGTGGTCCTTCTTGGTTGCTGTATTAAGACGGCGGTAGTCAACACACACCCGCCAGGATGTCGGTACTCGAGTTGAAATTTCCTCTCCTTTTTCATTTGTGACCACGGTAAGCCCGGATTTCTTGGGAACTACATGCAAGGGGCTTACCCATTTTGAATCGGAGATGGGATAGATGAAGCCTGCTTCACACCATTTTGTGATTTCTTTCATGACCACGTCCCGAAGGTTAGGGTTCAGCCTTCTCTGAAATTCGCGGGACGGCTTGGCATCGTCTTCTAGATAGATATGGTGTGAGCACAGAGCTGGATTTATCCCTCGGAGGTCTGATACGCTCCAACCAAGTGCCTTGCGGTTCTTTTCTAGAATCTCGAGAAGTCGAGATTCTTGATCCAGATTCAGCCTGCTGCTGATGATGACTGGGTACATGTGTTCTTCACCCGTAAGGAAAGCGTACTTCAGGCCTGCAGGAAGTGGCTTGAGTTCCGGTTTCAGTCTGTCCACTTTACCGGTCACTTCTGATACCATGCTGGTGGTGGGATGTACTTTGAGACTGTTACCATCCTCAACATCCTGTTGAGATCCCAGTGATGTACCGAACGGTTCTGTGGTGAGCTGATCATGTTCGGTCTGAAGTGAATGCTCAAGAAGATGCGCCTGCATCTGAGAATCTGTCTCCCAGAAATCATCGAAGCTCATGATGACTGTGCTTTCCAAGTCCTCCTCAAGAGTGAGGATTTCTCGGGTCCATGGATCGTCCAGCGACAACTCTGAGTCTCTGATTTCTGCAATCAAATCACAGTCTACTTCTGGTGCTGCTTGACTCTCATCAGTTGTGGCATTCTGCTCCTTGTTCATGTTGATCGTGATTTGCTGGGTGTTCGAGCTGAAAGTGATCTTTCCAGATCCGTAATCAACCACGACACCGGAGGTACGGAGAAATGGTCTGCCAAGGATGATAGGAGTCTGGAGCAGTGGTGCAGGAGAGTCCATATCAAGGACTACAAAGTCAGCTGGGAATTTCATCTCCTGCACGGTAACTATCACGTCTTCCAACAAACCTCGGGGCCGCTTAACGGATCGGTCAGCGAACTGAAGGATCATTCGTGTCTGCTTGAGCGGTCCCAGCCCGAATTCTTACATTATGGACGCGGGCAGAAGGTTGATGGAAGAACCACTGTCAAGAAGAGTACGCTCGAAGACCTGATCGAAAATCACACAACTGATCAGAGGTGCTCCTGTATCTGGCTTTTTCTGGGAGAGGTTGGTGATAGCTGCAACTGTGGCCATGGATAGGACGTGCTTTTCTACCTCTCGGCGTCTGTTATCTTGCGCTGGGCGACGCCTGTTAGTACATGCCTCTTTCAATCCTTTCTTCACAGCTGGCATGTATTCCACGACCTTCAGCAATGGAATCTCAACAGTCAATTTATCCAAAATATCCACGACACCTGGATCAGACAATGCAGTTTTTCTTTTTGCAATTTTTTTGGATTTTTGTATTGCATGCGGAAAAGGAATATTCACATTACTGGTAGGAAAATTAGAGTTCTTATTTACATCAAAATCATTGCCCATAGAATGTTGTACATCCGGACTACAAAAAGGAGTACAAGCTGGATCTGAATATGCTGGTGCTGCTGGGCGATCAAAGAGGGTAGCATTGGCTCCATCGGCTGGCACGGGATCGGCTGCTGCTGGCGGCTCCTCCAAAGCTGGCGCGGCTTCACTTCTGCTACATGCTTCTTTTTGTTGTTTTTGTTTTTGCTGATTTTTTTGTGTTTTTGGCTGAGGCTGATGACATGGCACGACGGCTGGACTGGCTTCTCCTTCCTCTTCCTCCTCACCCGCCCCTGGAGCTGGTACGGCTGATGCGGAAGATGACGATCCACCTGTTTCTTTATTCACCCCACATCTGGTAGCAGGCGGAGGCAAGGCCCTACCGCTCCTGAGAGTAACAACATTAGAATAAACAGTAATATCATTATCACACGCGGACTGGACATCACATTCTACCTGCTCCCTCTTCTTGAAATTATTGGGGTTGGCTTCGACCTGCGCCGGAATGGTAGTGCGAGTGGCGGTCAGGTCATCAAGCCGCTTGGTCATCTCCGCTAGCCCTTGGACAAGCTGGGCTAGACACTCCATGGTGGGATTAGCTGAGGGCACATCAGAAGATGCAGCGTGCAGACCACGCTGCTGTTGGTTAGATGGGTGGGGAGGCTGCTGGTGGTGTTGCTGTGGTGGAGCAGGAAGTTGAAGTTGCTGGTAGGACGGAGGTGGATACTGCTGGTATGGTTGAGGCTGAGCAGCCGCGTATTGGTGATACGGCTGTGGATGACGATACTGCGGCTGCTGCTGATACGGAAAGTTCTGCCTCCATTGGTGTGTGAACTGAGGAGGCTGCTGGTGTTGTTGGTGAGGTTGAGAGGTTTGGCCAAAACGACCACCCTGAGGTTGGTGGTACTGCCGGTTGGCAAATTGCTGACCCTGGAGTTGTCCCTGAGGACGGGTCGGCTGTGCATCATTCGTCCATACCCCGTTAACTTCTTGGATCAGGGGTGGTGGTGGGAAAACTGGATCAGGCATGGAAAGGAACTCTGGCTGATAAACGACCATCTGCTGCTGCGGCGGGCCCTGGTCGGGCGCCTGCACGTAGTACACGTGCTGGACTGCCGGTGGCTGCTGGCTCGGCTGAGGCTGATGCTGAGGTTGCGGCTCATCCTTCCTCTCAGCGGGAGCGTCTGATGGTGTAGCCGACTGGACAGAGTTGATCGTACCGACCAACAGCTCGAGGTTCTTGTTGATCTGATCGAGCTTATCCAGGTTCTGGGTCCTCTTCTCGATCACAACGAGTTTCTCAAGGTCCTGTGATCGCTTCTCGATTATGTCGACCTTAGAGAGATGGCCCCCGATGATGCTGAGGTTGGAGCTCTCATCTCTCTCTGCTTCTTTTGATGCAGCCATGTGAACTTGTTTCTGGAGGATCTGGGGCTGCTTCTGGTATGCCTTGGATGAAGAGAGGGCGGCCTCTCCTTCGGCCATTTCTTCGAAAATTTGCCATACAACATCTTCATCCTTGTTGAAGTGGGAGCCCCCACATGCTGCGTCCACGAGCCTTTGACTTTCAATATTGAGTCCCCCAAAGAAATGCTGGACCAGGCTGGTCTTAGGGATCTCGTGGTGGGGACACTTCTCCTGCAGATCAGTGAATCTCTCCCAAGCCTCATGTACGGACTCATGTGCCCCTTGGGAGAAATTGCTAATACGGGCTCGCATCTGGTTGAGCCGACCGAGAGGGTAGTACTTGTGCAGGAAGGCAGACTTCAACTCCTCCCAGGTCGTCACGACCTTTCCCATGTGATTGACCCAATAAAGGGCCTTATCCTGTAGACTGAAGGGGAAAGCCGTCATCTTGACAATGTCCAGGGGGACATTCGGATAATGGGTGGTGCGGCAAATGCGGGAGAATTGCTGCAGGTGAATGTACGGCTCTTCATTGGTGTTGCCATGGAATGCAGGGAGAAGGGCTATGAATTGGGGCTTCAGCTCAAAGTGAGCGTGTACCGGTGGAATGAGAATCCACTCGGTCATCTGGCTGTCTCCCGGATTGTATGTTTCTTTTAGTGTCGGTTTCGGCGGTGGTGGGAATTCAGGATCATCATTGGGGTCATCACCACCGTCTCCTCCTCCACCTCCTCCTCCCCTGCCTCCTCCGCCTCGGCCTCCTTCTCCGTTGTTACGGTTTATCATATCATTCAACATGTCCTGGAAAGCGGTCTGCGTAAGGGCCTGCTCAGTCAGCTGCTGCTGGATAGCCTGGATAGATGCCAGTAACTGTGCATTGACTTGGTTCTGATCTGGCATCTGTCCCTCTGATGTGGGTGGCTGCTGACCCTTGCCCTTTCCTCCTGGCGCCATGTCAGGGTCTGAGTCGGACGAAATGAACTCCGGAGTAGTCTCCAGGGCTCGCACTGTCTTCTATATGCATAATGAGATGGTCCGAATCAGATCACTTGCAATTAATGCTCAGCTGCCGTGATGAAGCTGGAATTTAGGTCAACCCCAGCCTGTTGTGAATGGAAAACTGATGTAGACTGTAATCGGCTCCCATTCACAACGACGATAGCGGGACAAAAGTGATCCCGGTTTATTGGGTGGCCAAGAGAAAGGTAGAAAACGAGGAGTCTGGAGATCGATCCGCAAAGTCCGGATCGGGTTCTCGGGAATCGCCTCGAAATTATTGGCGATGTTGAGTCCATGGAATCGATGTAGGTGTCGGCATGGTCCCGACGAGACCATCCATGGATCAACTTCACGGAGCACAAGAGAATGTCGGATTTTGGAAGAATGATACGATGGTCAACGAGGAACAAAAGGAGTGTAAAACAGTAGAAAGGCTCGGTTGAGCGGGGTGGTCAAAGGAAGACATACCAAAATTTGCGCAAAGGCGCGGGACTTTGATCTTTGAACCTTAATCTAGATCCATACAAACACAAGACAAAATCGGGTTCACCAACTCACGCCATGTGAAGCCGTGAAAGCTCGGCTATTTATTATCTTTTCATTTTTAGAGTTGTGATTTTCAGGCATATCTTATAACAAGTCCTTAGTACGCTACCCTATAGGAGAGAGAGTACTGCCGGAAGAGTATCCCGTACTTGTCCTCCTCCTGTGTAACCTGTAGTCTGTACTTTTTGGAGTCCTTGTAACCCTTCCTGGATCCCTACTCAGCCAAAGAAAAGAGAGAGGAAGCCGATAGGCGAAACCAATACTTCGGTTCTCGCTCGCAACGGAATCACCCGTGAGCATGCAAGAACCTACTCGGACGCAGGACGATGAGACAGACACCCCCGTGAAGGCGTGGCCTATGCTCAATACTTCGGACAGGGTCGATGCTCTCACAACAGAGAGTCACCATTGGTGACCAAGTCCTACTCGCCTACGTACGATAGAAGCGCCATTACTTCGGAAGTCCAGGCGATACACAAGGCAGTTGCAGATTGGGTTTTGGGCTTTTCTATCCTTAGGGGTCGCACTCGCTCAAGGGAGTAGGGTTTTGGTCCCCCTCCAAGTACCTGAAAACAATGAGGGCTTTATGAACCCGGTACAATGATAGTCCATTACAGATTTTAATTAAGGTCAAAGTTTATTTAGCAGTCCCCTGGTTTTAATTTTTTTTGGTTTTCACTTTTTTTGGATCTGTTCTCATACCAGCGCCTAATCGTTTTTGTAGATTTTCATTTAAGTCCTAGGTGCTCAAAATCAGAGGGAGATAGGGAAAAGCCGTGCAAGTGGTTCCATGATGGAAATCTCACCATTGAACCGAATGATGCATGCTGAGTTAGAAGACTTACAGTGCATCCCAGCTCTCTCCATGTGGTATGCAAAACAGAATTTTTAAACTTATCTACATGTCGGTATGCAAGGCACAAAATCGTCCTAAACATAAGCTGCTATTAGCGTGAAGAACCATAAGTTGCTTATTTGTCTCTAGCCCAAGAGAGTCCGGTCTTGGCTTACCCCTCCTCTGCTCAACAAATTGAGGGTAGGAGAAAGCGCTTTACAGGGTTCGCTACGGCACAGAGGGCTAAGAGACAAATTTACAACTTGTTTGAGTTTGACTAGATCCAATCGAAGTAGACTATAGGAACATGCATTCTTATTAATGTTTGGACCTAGCTACCGAGTCAAGCAACCTATATCTAGGGGTTCCAAGCACACAAAACAAAGTAAAAGAAAGGCGGAAAGCTCAAAACTGCGGGAAACAAAATAAAAGAAGGCGATGAAAAACTCGAAAAAACTGCGATGAGGCCCCCAGGTGAACAATCACCTGGGCACTGGACCTCATTGTGAAGAGTAGAGTCCTGTTTATATACATGCCAAAATAGTCTCTCTCTCACCATGAATTACAAAAATAATTTTCCTAAACATCTAGCCTATCTAATGCCCCTCTCTTTGCTTCTTTGGTGCACTCTCCAGGTGGTCATGAGAAGAGAAGACCACCCTCCTCCAAGCTCGGCTGCCTTGGCCTCCTAGGAAGCCATCCTAGCGTGGCGGTCCCTCGCATCAAAGTTACAAAAAAGATTGCATTAGCAAACTCAGTTAATCAAATAGAGCAGATAAATTAATCACAATAAATAAAGGAATGAAGCATGGTGATTAATGGCAATAAAACAATAGCTGCTCACACAAAAATGAATCATGAATCTAAATTTTTATACAAGAATGACAAAAATCAATTTGGCTATGCTCATTTCTCCCCGGCAACGGCGCCATCTGATAACAGGGGTAATCCATGAGGGTTACCATGAAAAATATAGAAGTGTTGTCGCTGAGGCGACCACTCATAGAAGACCGGTGTTAATCAGCAATTAACCCACAATCCAAAGAATACAACCATCAAGCTCAAAAATAAATGTGAATTAATCTTTATTTTACTCTACCATAAAATGTATAGTGACAAATATGTAGAGGTCGAACCACAGAGAGCAACACAAAATGCATTAGCCTACGTGTCAATCACAGTCATCCTTGTGTGGGTTTCTTTCTTTCTTTTTTTTTATTTTTATTATTTATATATATTTTTTTATTTTTTTTGTTATTAAAATATAATAATTAAGTATTATATATATATTTATACAATACAAATATATTACATATATATATATATATAGAGGGTAAGCATATAGCTTATAATACATGTAATACATATATAGGTATATCTAAATATAATAAAATAAATATATATATTTTTTCTCTCTTTTTTTTATATTATATCAAGATTAATGAGAATACATATTACTAATTATATATATATAATATATATATAATTTTTTTTCTTTTTTTTGTTGGATATATAGATATATATATACATAAAAGGGTATTATAATATTCACAAAAATACTCAAAAATAGTCAAAAATTCAGGAGAAGGATCTTTTTGGAATTTTCATGGCTTTTTACTGTTTTTATGATTTTTGGGTATTTTTGCAAACATTTTTGGTATTTTAATTTAGCTAAATAATAGCAAACAGTGGACTAGGTACTGGCCGTCACAAAAACAGAGATTAAAAATAGCTAACAGCCTCAGAAATTTTCCACTTTAATTTTCTAATAACAATAATAAAATATAGCATAAGTAGGGCCTGAGTTTATATTTTTCTGATTTTTCTTTGATTTTTTATATTTTTTTTGAAGTTTTTGGATATTTTTGACTTTTTAAGGTTTCCTTTTTGAGATTTTTAGGGATTTTTGGACTGACACTAATATAGGTCAAGATACACCATAGGTAATTTTTTTGGAATTTTTCGAGGAATTTTTATATTTTTTTGGGATTTTATAAGTTAGACAGGGAATAAAAGACAGGTTTTTGATTTTTAATAAATGCAAAAATGCAACAAAATGCAAAACTAAAAATATGGCGTTCAAGCATGACCAAACAGGAGCTTAAGTCTATTTTTGCAAGATTTTTCGATTTAATATGAAGCATAAAATAAATAGACAAAGCTTTCAAAAATTAAATGGCCTAGCAGGGGTATTTTTGCAAATAAAATAGTTGGCAAGGGCATACACGCAAAAATTACAACAAAAATACACTTTAACTCTTATTTTCAGGACCATTTAGTAAATACAAGAACCCGTCAGGGTTTAGATGCAAATTTTCACGCGCCTCACGTGGTTGCTGCACGTGAGGCGCGGAGGGACTAAAATGTAAATATGTAAACCTCAGGGGGTCCACTGCAATTTTTACAACTTATTTACAACTGAAACTTTTATTTTTGGGATGAAATACTAAATACAAAAAGTAAGGGGCTTGGTATGAAATTTACCCCTCATCAAAGCTTTTCATCCTGCGGCGCTGGAGGCGCCACTTATACACGTGGCAACCATCGGACGGCGGACATCGGTTCGGCGATGAAGGGCCAGGATTAGAACCTCCTGGCTGATCTGACGGTGGAGGTGCATCTTCACCGAACGGTCGGCGTTCAATCTGGGCCGCCCCTCTCGATCCAACGGTGCGGAAGGCACCTGGAAGAACTGGGAAGAAGCTCGCCCCCGGCGAGCTTCGATCGGGTAGCTCGGGCTCCTCCGGGCAGTCGGACACAATGGGGTTTACGGTGAAGAAGTCGCCGGAGCGGAGCTCCGGCGAACTTCGATTTTTGATTTTTACGCTAGGGTGATTAACTAACCACTAATCTAACTACTGGAATGAAATGCTAACATTAAAAACTAACTAAGAACGCATTAAAAGGGCAGCTCTTATACCTGGGGGCCTCCAGGGAGCAGGGCGGACGCCGGAGCTCCGCCGCGACAAAATCCTCCTCTCTCCGGCCGATTCGAGGCACCAGCTCACTCCCCCTGTCCCGAGGAATGTCCTAGGACTAGAATTAAGGCTTGAGATTGGATAAAAAGTGTCCAAATTCGAGGAAGGAAGCGGAGCTTTTTATTTATAAACATTGGCGAGTGGCCTTATTGACCGGCGATTATTGCATGATCTAGAGAGTATTAGGTTGATCCAAAGAATCGGCGGGCATCATGGATGATTAGGGATTAATTCTTGTGAAGGAAGCATCCTCGATTGATGGATGGTGTGCCCGGGAAAAAGGCATGAAATCGGGGGAGTAGACAGTTCAGAGACGCCAGGCGAGGGATGGGACAGTTGACCTGGGAGTCAACGTTGGCCGGCGCCTCATTGGGCCACGTAGGCCGCTACGAGACAAAATAGCAAATCTGAAGGAAGATTGATTTATTTGACGCCTTAAATGATTTTATTAATTTTTTCTTATAAAATAAAAAATGTGTATTATTTCATCTAGTATTTATTTATGATTTTTATTGAATTTTTCGAGGTGTTTTATTATGATTTTATGTTAATAATGTGTATATGTATGTATTTACATGTATTTTTGGGTATTTTATTTTTAATTTATTTATTTTCTTTTATTATTTTCTTGGCTTATTTTATAAATTTATAACTTATTTTTGTGAGTATAAAGATATTTTTGTTTGATTTTTATAAGTTTATTTGTATTTTTAAATAAATAGGTCTATGTATATGTAAGTACACTTATAGGTACTTTACCTATATATTATACACATTGTATTTATTTAATGGATATTATTTGTTTTTATTTTAGCTTGATATTTTTAATGATATATATATATATAATATACATTATTATAAAAATATAAAAGAATGAAATAATTAAAGAATGCTTTTCTCTTTTTATTTATGAACATCCTTCTCATAGGTATTTTGTCTATGTATCTTGTAGACTTATTTTATTTTACAAATTCTTTTTGGTTTTCTTTTAATTTCAATATGTACATGTATTATATACATTATTTACAAAATTCTAAAAATATAAATTTATAAAAATAATGAATATTGAATAAAAGGAATATTTTAATCAGTACTATATACAAGAAGGTCCAAAAACCTAACTTCCACAGATGGACTCCAAAAATTATGAAACCAATTTTATAAAATAGTTTATGAAATGCTATATACAATTAAAGGTGAGTTTGGGTGATTTGGAGTTTTTATTTGCAAGATATGGGTCTGTGAAGTTGAGATTTTGGCTTTTTATTATGTGCATAAAATGTACACTGTGTATTAATTTTACACACACTCAATTTTGTATTTTTATTTACATTATTATCTACAACTTTTATGAACAAAGTTTCTTTATTTGATGAATAAATAATTATGCATAAAATAGGTGTCAAAAATGCATAAATGGATGAATAAATAAATGAGGTATTTATTGTATATCGGCCCTTATCCCCCCCTACTTTATTCCTTGTCGACCAATTCCATGCTGGCCTTGGTCTCGGGGTTAGGGTCATAAAATATTTGTAATATTTTATTCCTTTTTCTTTTCTTCTCTTTATTCTAGAATTTTGGCATTAAAAACCTTATTTTATATACAATTAATACAAATGAATAATGAATGCTATTATGTACAAATTGATGCTATTTACATGCATTTGCTGGGGTTTTTGAGGCCAAAATGATAGAATAAAGGTGATGAAATGGAGATTCATCAATGCCTACAAACATGCAAATTTTTGTGGGTTTTTAATTTTTAAATTTTTGTGAAAGAAGAGGAATAAAGTATTTATAGAAATAGGTAAAAATAACCAAAATTCAGGATATAAAATATTTTTGGTCTTTTTATATTTTCTAATGTTTTTGTGATTTTTCTAGATTTTTCCTAATTTTTTTGGTATTTTTAAAATCGAAAATACTGAAAATAGTGTAGAAAATAAAAGGTCGGGACAAAAATGGAGAAATAAAATATCAAACATCAACAAGAATTCTCCAAATTAATTTTAAATTAAAGATAATGAAATAAAGAAAATTCAGAAATAGAGTTTATACTTTTAGGATTTTTCTAGAATTTTTTAAGATTTTTATTGAACATTTTTAGAGTTTTCTAATTTTTAGGGTTTTACTTTGAATTTTTTAGTGATTTTTGGATAGCAGTTAAAAGATACTGAAATACACAAAAGTTGTTTTTGGAATTTTTAAAGGGGTTTTGCTATTTTTTGGTATTTTCTAATGCAAACAGTAGCAAAAATGCATATTTTTGAATTTTTATAAATATGAAAATGCAATGAAAATGCAAAACAAAAATATATAGAGAAAGAGCAATCAAACATGAGCTTAACTTGATTTTTTGGTGATTTTTAGAAATTTATAGACACATGAAATAAATAGAAACAACAAAGAGAAAATACACTGTTGATAGGGGTATAAATGCAAATATCCAGAAGTTCAAGGGCCAAAGTGTAATTTTCCCATAAATATACAACGTATTAAACAAATTCCAGTACCAATCACAAATATCAAAACCCGCAAGGGCACGCCTGCAATATTCCCAACCCCGTACAAGCTATACACGCGCCTGGGAGGGACCTAAATGCAATATACAAAAATCCCAGGGGCTGCATGCAAATTCTCCAAAAATATCACACGTTACAAAATATTTCCTAGACTAAAACGAAATAACTAAACCCGTAGGGGGTCCAGTGCAAAAACACCACCACCCCACGTGCACAGGTCACGTGAGGTGACGTGGATTGGACCTAGATGCAAATAATAAAAGTGCAGGGTTCTAAATGCAAATATTACAAAATATTTAAACTACATATGAAAGTTTATGGGCTAAATAATAAACACCAAAAACGCTCAGGGTAGAAGATGCAAAATACCCAAAGCTAAGCGATCCAACAGTGGGGGAGATGCCACTTGACACGTGGCACGATACGAACAACCGATGATGCTTCGGTGATGAGCGGCCACGATCAGATCTGGCAAGACGATCGACGGTCGGAGCTGGCCAAGATTGAATGGCTGCTGTGCACTTGGAGCTCGGGCCTCGATCCGACGGTACAGAAGGGCAAAGCATGAACAGGGAAGCAACGCCGGCGCGGCTCCCCGACCTCCAGCTCCGTCCTCCGGCGTTCCTTGGGCTTCAAAAATGGCCTGGAGACTCCTGCGATCTTCCTCTTCCTCCTGGTGGCTCCAGAACACCTCGACGACGATCGAGGTTCTCGCGCGGAGGTGGCGGAGCTGGGTGGCTTCGCGGATGTCTGGCGAGAGTCAAAACGAGCCCCAGGCTCGAGTCAAAGTCCTTTGACCCGCAAAAAGGGGTGAAAGGGTCCAGGGCAAATTGCATGGACCCCGCGGTGGTGAAATGGGTGCGAGAGGCGACGACGCAAGGTGGTGGCCGGAGGTGCACTCCGACGGGGTACGTGTGTAGGGTGATTCGATGGACGAAACACGCCGATTCTTGAAGGGAAATGATCCTAAGGGTACGAGTAATAAAATGCGAAAGAAAAGGGGGGAAGAAGGTGGCTGCCTCGATGGTCGGAACCAGAGGGAAGTACCTCAACACCGTCGAAAGGCAAAGGTGATTGGAGCCGCCTCGATGCTCGCTCGACCAGCCCGAAGCTCGGCGAAGGAAGCTGTCACCTTCCTCCGTCGATTGGGCCCGAAAAAGGGAGCGGAGCTTGTGCAAGAGGGGTTCAAACCTGGCTCGAAAGTTGGAGGGCCGATTAAGTAGGTGTTGATGGGTGGCTCAGGCACTCCAAAGATCGAGAGAGATGGCTCGAATCGTCGACCCTCGGCCCTAGGAGAGATGGGGGCGTGAAAGAGCAATGATCGAGGTAGAAAAGTCATGAAGGGATCAACTTGGAAGGGTGCAAGGTTTGACCTCGAAAAAATCAAGAAGAAGGGGTGGAAACGAGGCCTGACAAGAGCACATGGGGGGAGGACAACCACTTGACCCGCCGGTCAACGTGGACTGCCTCCTGGTTGGTCCACGTGGACCAACCAAGAAAAATCCCTGGAAAATGTTTTATAAATTCAATTAAAAATAGAAACCAAATTAATTATTTTTTATTTTTAAATGAAAAATATTTTTTATTTATAAACTATTTTATTATGATTTTTAATTATTTTTATGAGTTGTAAAAATACAAGTTACCATTTATGACCTATATAGGTATATATATCTCTATATTTTATTGTTTTATTTTTATTTCATGTATTTAATTTATTTATTTTGGTTTATTATTTTATAAATTTATAGAATATTTTTATACACTTAAATATATTTTTATTTTATTTTCTGATGTATTTTGTTCACTTAATAAAATAAAAGTATAAATTATATAGGTATATATACAGGTGTTATACCTATGTATATTATATACAAGTATTTTATTTTGTGTTTCTTTTGTATTTTTATCTGATTTTAATATACACATAAATTATAAATAATATTTACAAAATTATAAACATATAAAATGGTAAAAATAATGAATAATTAATATCATGAATATTTTAATCTGTACAAGTATACTATAAGGGTCCAAAACTCAACTTTCAACCCGTAGCTCCTCCACACACGAAACCACCTTCATTAAATAGCTTATTTAAAATTATATAAAATTAAAGGCGAGTTTGATAAATTCGGAGTTTTTATTTGAGAGACATAAGTCTGGGAAGTTGGGGTTTTGGCATTTTATTCAGATCATAACTTTTCATCTGTACATTATTTTTCTGTGAAATCAATTTTGTATTTTTCTTTATTTAATTATCTACAACTTTCATGTACAAAGTTTCTTTATTTGAAGTATAAAAAGTGGAACCAAAAATAGGTCCTAAAATGTATAAAGAATGAAGGAAATCTTTGTTGGTATCTGGCCCTTGTCTCCCCCTACTTTATTCCTGGTCGATCTATTCATCAAGATGCCTAGGTCTCGGGGTTTCGAGTCATAAAATATTTACAATATTTTATTCTTTTTCTTTTCTTTTCTTTATTCTATAATTTTGGCTTTAAAAATGGTATCTTATACACTATTTACATGCACATGCATGGATGCTAAGATGCTGGAATTAAGGGTATTTACATGCATTTGCCAGGGTTTTTGAGGCCAAAATGATAGCATAAAGATGATGAAATGTGGATTCATCACCTATCCAGATGAGAGGGTCCTACTCAATCCTATTGGGTTTTGTTTCCATACCCCAGCTATGCTTACAAATATGCAATCTACCTCTGATGATGAAGAGAATTCCGTGCTTGATTATGAATTAGGCCGCTGCCATTTCGTCTGCCTCATATGTAACTCCACTTCTCAACCAAGAGAACGAAACTTCATCAACCTCATCTGATAATCAAACATCCCCTTTTTCTTCGATCTTTTGGAATCGATATAGAAATTGGTGAGACCTCTGTTTCCCTAGGACTCTTAATCGCCTTCTAGCCTTGTTTGTTCATTTTGTATTAGCCTAGGAATTTCTCATGAAAGAAAGTCCCCCCTAGATGAGATAGTCTTGTCCTCGGGATTAGAAATCTCTTTGGTTAGGAAGGTCCCAGAGAAAGGGAAAGGCATATGGAAAGGCATACCTAGACCTCTCCCTTCCCTCCGCCGACCTATTATTGAAGCAGGAAATTCCAATGAAAGAGGCTGATATGCAGCCGAACTAGCGCAGGGGCTTCCAAGGGATGAAAGATATGGGCATGGGCATTTCCATCTCCAATTCCCACTGAGGTGGATGAGAAGGCTAAGTAGTCCCAACCTCAAATCTCAAAATCAGGATTGAGGATAGGAGAGTAGTAGGAACTTGCAACAGGGATCATGGTCCTCCTTCCCCAACCAACATAGTCTGCATCTGAAACATCCACTACGGTTGGATGTGAGAGCCTTCTTATGAACCATTTCAATAGTATAATTCATACTTATGACGATGGCATGCTGATGACACGCCCGACGACTCGGGTGAAGGTAATCAAGGGTCGTTGCGACCCAAGTCACCAAGCGGTGTCAATCGAGAAAAATAGACCACCAAAATCGGATAAAAATCAAACAGGCTCAAGTAGCGGTCTCGCTATTATATTAACCTGGTATAGCGACCAGGGTCGAACACAAGGAGCACGTAATGGCCTCGCGACCTACGAAGTAGTCTAAAAAGAAATAAAATAAAATAAAGGTCTTTTTGGTGGATTTTTAAATCTTTTTATATTTTTTTGGATTTTTAATTAATAGAGAAAATAAAGGAAACAATAAAACAACCAAATACAAACAATTATTTACCTACTCAAAAATCATCCAAAAATCCAAATAAAAATGTTTTTATGTTTTTTTATTTTTTTTACTGTTTTTGGTTGATTTTTAGGTAATTTTCTGATTTTTATTGAATTTTATAAAAATCAAACAGGCGGAAACTAAAGGGTATTGTCGAGTCAGGTGTCAAGGGCCACTTTAAAATGCAAAATGGCCCTATAAACACCTGAAGGTAAGAATACAAGGAAAAGTTAGGCACCAGAATTATTATTTTTTGATTTTTCTTTTATTTATTAGAAGTTTTATGGGTTTTTAGGGGTTTTGTATTTTTTATGAGTTTTATATAGTGAAAAATGACCAAAATTGGTCAGAAAATCAAACAAGGTAAAATAAACACTACCTAATTTTTTTGTAATTTTTAGAGGTGTTTTAATATTTTTTGTGAATTTTAAAGTTAGATAGTAAAGAAAATGCTTGTTTTTGAATTTTTAAAAATAATAAATGAACTCAAAAATATCTCCAAATATTGGAGAAAATTTTACACTATGGCAGGAGCCATGTGTCCAATTTTCATCACATTTGGAGTTGGTTTGCTATTTTATTAAAAATCAAAACTAAGGTACAGTGCACAGGGACCTTTACGCAAATAGTAGAAAGTCTAGGGGGTCCGGTGCAATTTCTCCACGAAATCACATGCGAGGCACGTGACCTGGGCACTCAGGGACCTATTTGCAAAGAAACTAAGGTTCCTGGACTATTTAATAACAAGTATTAAAAGTCTAGGGGCCTCAGTGTTAAATACCCACTAAATAACGCACATGCACAATAAAACCACGCACAGGGGTATTTCTGCAAATATCAAAAAGATAACTTCATTCAATAACACCCTAGAACAATAGGTCTATACATGCAATTAACCCAACAAGCACGTGTCGACGCACGTGTTCCACTACACACAGGGACATAAAAGCAAATACCAAACACTACAAGGTCCACAGTGCAAATTACCTAACTGAAATAAAATATCTAAAATATTTACAGGACTACAACAGAACAACTAGAAAACTAAGGGCCTAAGAAGTAATTTACCCTTTATTAAGTCGATCGTCGGATGAATGCCACGTGGAGATCTGACGGCAACGGAGCGGCATGGCTAACCCTCGACGGATCGACGGTCACGATCAAGCCTCCCAACGATCGGACGGTCAAGGCTGCTCCTGGCATGAACGGCTCGGATCTGAACTAGAGCTGGAGGTCAATCGGACGGCTGCGGAGGTTCTTCGAAGAACTGGGCTCCGGCGAGGTTCGCCGGGCTCGTGCTGGCGCTGGAGACCTCCTCGCGGGCTGCTGAAGATCGGAAGAGAAGCTCCTTGGCCTCCCGCGTCGAATGGTGCCCTCCGATGGCTCGACAGAGCTCCGAGGAACTCAGGCGAGGCCGGCGGAGGTCGAGCTGCTGCACCTGGATGTTGAAGCCCTCAGATGGGCTCCTTGGGACCTGCAAAGATGTGCAAAAGACTCGCGGGTCGAGGGCAAAGTGCCTCGACCCTGTAAGCGGCGATGAAGGTGGTCGGTACGGCGGGGCGTAGGGGCTCCGGCGATGCGACGGTGAAGGAGCCCCAATCCCAGCTCCTGTGCGAGCTGGGTTGGATGAAGGGGTGGAGAAGGTGCGCGGGGAGAAGGCGATCGTGATGGGGTGCTCCAATGATCGAATAGGTGGCTAGGGTGGACGGAATCGAAGCTCGAAGATGATGAAGCGATTTGGGGGAAATGTGAAATTAAGGAAATAGAGGAAGAAAGGGGACTACCTACTGGCTGCTGTCGACTGTGGAGGAGCAGTGGGTGCTCCTGGTCCTTACCTTGAGGACCGTCGGTGTCCGAGGCTCTGGCGTCACCTCCATGCAGCGAACGGCGGCACAATGTCGCCGGATCGATGGTCTCCTTGCTCCCTCCTCGCTGCAACACCACCTAGGGCGAGGTGTCACTCTCGCTGAGACGATGGAGGTCACTGGGTGGAGAATGGATGAGTCAAAGATGCAGAAATGGGAGGTGGAGCTCGGCTTATATGCGAGTGCATGTCCGAGAAGAATGGATCGGGCAGGGTTCTGCGAAGCGCGGATCCCCACGCGGATATGGTGGCGAGGGTCTCGGATGCACGAGGAAGAAGATGAGCCCGGGGTTTGCGGGTATGGGCATCGGATTGAGTCGGGATAATTTTGAGAAGTCGGGTCGTGGGCTCGGATCCGGGGCTCGGTGGTCCTAGGGGGGGAGTTGACCGGGGGGTCAACGTCCCCCGTGGACCAATGGGGACAGGCCACGTGGAAATGATTTAGAAATTCATTTAAAAATAGCAAATGGCCGAATTAAAGAAAACATAAAACATAAAAAATATTTGTTTTAATTTTTTTCTATTTTTTGTGATTTTTAATTAATTTTTCAAAATAAAAATAAGGTATTTACACTTTAGTGCTATATATAGGTATTTACACAATATGGCTTTTTAATTTTTGATTTTTAATTTGTTATTTTTGTACATTTTTATTCCCATTTTATATTTTATTTATTTATAGCATAAAATTAGGAATAAAAGGGTATTTTTATTTTATTTTTATTATTTATATACAAGGGTGAAATAAATAAATATATACATCTATACACTTGGTATATGTACAAGGTTCTTTTTGGTTTTTAATTTTGTTCTTTTTATTTTATTTTTGTTTTTATGGTTTTTATTTTATTTATTTACACCATAAAAGATAGAGTATATACACATTTTTAGGGATTTTAATTTATTTATTTACAAGGTTAAATAAATACAAGTGTGGGTTTACACACAAGGTGAATATGTACAAGGAGAGTTATTTTTGTTTTCTTTTTAATTTTTCAATTTTTGTTTTGATTTTGTATTTATAAATATGTACAAATATGTACAAGCCCATTTTATTCTATTTTTAGAGGAAAATATTTTTATTATATTTACAGGTATATTTACACACATGAGCTCCCTATCTCTCTCTACTTTGGCTTTTATGCGGTCAGGCCCATGCTGAGCCCTCCCTTGGGATTAGGTTCTCAATATTTATTCTAAATATTTCCCTCTTTTTCTTTTTATTCTTTATTCTTTTATTTTTGCACAAAAACATGCTAATTATTACTTTTTTATACAATGCATGCTTTTGGCTAATTATTTGTATTTACAAGTATCTTCATGCATTTGCAAAGGTTTTTGTAGCTAAAATATAAGAATAAAGAGTGATGAATGAGTATTCATCACCCCCTATACTTAACTTTACTAGTCCCTTAGCAAACACTTATTTGAAAAAGAAGTGAAAAAGAAAAAGAAAAAGAAAAAGAGGAGAATGCACATAGATCAAGGTTGAATATTAAACTTGCCTTCATTAAATTTAAATATGGAGCTCGATCAGATCTTTGGATTATTAATGTGTAGGAACCTTATTTGGACTTAAGCTTAAAACTCAACAGCCTCTAAGTTCCACTAATCTATAATCAAGACTCCTCAATAATCCAGATCAGAACAAGTCATCAAACACAAATCCTGAAGACCATGAGTCTTTCCTTGTACTGTGAATGTGAGGTATAAGCTCTCCACCTCAGAAATGGCAACTTGACAACCCTCCCCAACAAGGTAACTCTATGACCCCAATCTGGCCACTCTTTCCTCGAGGAGCGGGGTATTCCCTTCTAAGTTCAAGTTCAACCGGCTCAAGAAGAGGAGGAAGAAGAGAATGGACCATGGCCAGTGTAGCCATGTATCCTTGGGAGCTCGACCAGTGTAGCCAAGTCTCCCTGCTGCAAGCTACATAAGGTGGGACATGAATCTCAAGCTTTGCTTATTGCACTATATACATACTCCGGTGGGATTATCATTTTCTATCAAACCCACCACTTTTTTGGAGTTATTTTCTTTTTGCATTTTTTTCAAGTGTATCTATACAACATATACATGTGCAACATATATACAAGGAGTTTTTCCTCTTGAGCCAGTAGACTATCCCTCTTTTGAAGCATTATTGCAACCCACAACTCCCGTCGTTAGACCTCATGGCAACCAGACCAAGTTGAGACGCACTTCCTTCACTAAAAGAAGAAGAGAGGTTCCGCCTAGAAGTACTACCCTCATATGCTACCCCAAGTCAAGGAAGACTGCCTCCTCACCACCTCATCCGTAGAGAGCTCGGTGCTAAGTGTTGTGTCCAAGTAAAGCCATTGTCCATATGAGTCATGTGTATGTTGTTAAGTGTTCTACTTAGGTTCATTGAGATGACATGTGATCATAGCCTAGTGGACTCAAAGAATTAAGTCACCATGGACCTGAAAAGCCTTAACCCTAAGCCCTATAAGGTTCCTCTTAGAAATTAGGTGGATTAAGATCTTAATCAAGCTCCATTTCCCAATTTAATTCCAAGCTAGTTTAAATGTCAGCTATAATCCGGAAAAACTATATACATATATACAAAGATGCTATTTACACAATTTTTACAAACATGCAAAATTTTTGAAAAATGTTTTGAAATCATGAATGGATGAATGCATGAAATGCAAGTTTTACAAAATATTTACACACATTTACACAAGATTTTTGCAAACTTTTGATTTTCAAAATATTTTGGAAAAATTTTGTACAATATACATAATTTTGATAAGAAAATATTTACACAAACTTTACACAAAAAGATTTTTGAAATCATTTTTACAAACATAATTTGTACAATAGCTATTTATGCGCAATAAAAGAATGTTTATTTACAGGAAAATTTTTTATTTTTTGTGATTAGTGTCTTTAGCCATTTTATTTATTTATTTATTAACACACTCACACAAAGTACGAGTTATGGCTAAAGTATATATGGAATATATACACCCCCTATACTTAGCTCGAACGATGTCCTCAGAGTCAAGAGCGATGAAGAAGACATAACTCGTGCTTAGTGTAGGGAAGTGAAAAGGAAGGCTATATACAAATAAGAATGAATGAATAGAAAGTCAAGAAGATCTCGGCTTTTCCCCCTATACTTAGGATCAAGTAATCCTAAGTATAACAGACTGTACACAAAAGGAAAACCGAGTGGAGGATATACAGGGTCTACCCCCCCTATACTTAGGGTAAAATATCCCTAAGTATAGGCAGCAAAACAGGGATAAAAAGAATCAAAAGAAATACCCAAAGGTCCTACATCCCCCCTATACTTAGGGTAAAGTGCACCCTAAGTATAGCATAATCAAAGATGACAAACGGGATGTGGGACTAAAGAATGTGATGATATGGACATATGGATCTATACAAGTCGGAAGAACAGTGATAATCAGGCGTGAGATGCAATAGATGTGAGCCAAAGACCACATCTCACGCAAAATGAATAGGGGCAACATCAACGACCCGCGGCTCATGATCTAGAAATGGCTTGAGCCGCTGGCCGTTCACTCGAAAGGTACTCTCAGAAGACAACTCGGATATATCAATGCTACCGTTGTCGTTTACCTTTCTCACCAAGTAGGGTCCCTTCCATTTTCTCTGTAGCTTCCCTGGAAATAGACGAAGCCTCGCATCAAACAGCCATACTCTCTGTCCAGGCTCAAAATGCTTGTGGCTGATGTGAGAATCATGCCACTCCTTCACTCTCTCCTTGTAATGTAGGTTGTTTGAGAAGGTTGTATCTCTAAGTTCCTCCAAGGCTGCTAACTCTGCCCTCCTCTGGTCTCCTACACTATCTGGATCAACAAGTATCTCAGTGACTGCCCAAAGTGACCTGTGTCTCAGCTCAACAGGCAAATGGCACGACTTGCCATATACGAGGCGAAAGGGAGATGTGCCCAATGGTGTCTTGAAAGACGTCCTATATGCCCACAAGACCGAGTCCAAAAGCTGTGACCAATCCTTTCGGTCAGGGCGGACGACTTTCTGCAAAATAGTCTTGATCTCACTGTTCGACACCTCGGCTAGACCATTCGTCTGTGGATGGTAAGGAGTGGCAACTCGATGGTCTATACCGAACTCGCTAGCAAGGGCCTTTACCTAGTCGTTGATGAAATGAGACCCCCCATCTGAAATCAATACTCGAGGTACCCCGAACCGCGAGATGATGTGCTTCCTCAAAAATCTACAAACTGTCCTCGCATCAGCGGTTCGGGTGGGGATAGCCTCAACCCAACGACTAACATAGTCAACGGCCAACAGAATGTACTCAAATCCCTGACTCTTAGGGAATGGACTCATGAAATCGATGCCCCATGCGTCAAAAACCTCACAGAAGTGAATGGGCTGCATCGGCATCATGTCACGCTGTCCACAAGTGCCCATCCTCTGACAGTCAGTACACCTCTTCACGAACTCATCAGAGTCCTTGAAGAGGGTAGGCTACCACAAGCCGGATTGGAGCACTTTCTGTGCCGTTCTCCTCCCAGAATGATGTCCTCCTGCCTCAAGCTTGTGGCAGTAAGTGAGGACGCTATGGTGCTCCTCCTGAGGAATGCACCTACGCCAGACGCTATCCCCTCCTTCGTGGTAAAGGATGGGATCCTCCTAGTGGTAGGACTTGGCCTTCGCGAGGAAGGTCTCAAGCCTCTGCCTGGGCCAATCTTGTGGGACTTTCCCAGCAACGAGAAAGTTCACAATATCGGCATACCACGGGAGTGAGGCGATAGCAAGGATCACCTCATCTGGGAAGGTCTCACAAATGGGATCAATCTGCTCAGAATCCTCAGGCTGCTCTAATCGGGAGAGATGATCCGCCACCACATTCTTGACTTCAGGCTTATCCTTGATCTCAATGTCGAACTCCTGGAGTAGAAGGATCCATCTAGTCAGTCTGGCATTGGCATCCTTCTTTGCCATGAGGTATCGGATGGCGGTGTGATCAGTAAACATGGTCACTCTAGATCCAATAATGTACGATCTGAACTTATCTAGGGCGAATACTACGGCTAGCATCTCCATCTCTGTGACTGTATAATTCCGCTGGGCGGAATCCAATGTGCGGGTAGCGTAGTGGATAGCAAAGGGGACTCCATCCCTCCTCTGTCCCAGCACAACCCCCACGGCAAAATCGGAGGCATCCCTCATGATCTCGAATGGGAGAGACCAATCAGGTGGCTGGAGAATAGGAGCCTTAATAACACTCTGCTTGAGAGTCTCAAACGACGAAAGACACTTGTCATCGACAAGGAACTCGGTGTCTTTCGTCAGTAGGTCATTCAACAGCCGGGCAATCCTGCTGAAATCATGAATGAATCGTCGGTAGAAACCGACGTGCCCCAGAAATGACCGTAACTGCCTCAAATTGGACGGCGGTGCGAGTTTCCTAATGACATCTACCTTGGCCGGATCAACCTCCATGCCCCTGTTGGAGATGATATTGCCAAGCACCGTCCCTTGAGTCACCATGAAGTGACTCTTCTCCCAAGATAGCACCAAGTGAACCTCTACACATCGCTCGAGTACTCGGTCTAGGCAGTCAAGACATGAGTCGAATCCGTCGCCGTAAACCGAGAAATCATCTATGAAGTCCTCTAAGCACTCCCCTACCATGTCCGAAAAGATCGACAGCATGCATCTCTGAAATGTCGCAGGGGCATTGCATAGCCCAAATGGCATGCGTCGGAAGGCATATGTGCCGAAGGGACATGTAAAGGTGGTCTTCTCTTGGTCCTCAGGAGCGATGGCCACCTGGTTGTAGCCTGAGTACCCATCTAGAAAACAATAGTGGCTCTTCCCTGCCAGTCTCTCAATGATCTAATCAATAAAGGGCAGGGGGAAATGATCCTTCTTGGTGGCCTGGTTGAGTCTCCTGTAGTCAACGCAGACCCGCCAAGAAGTGGGTACTCGTGTAGCAATCTCCTCTCCAGACTCGCTAATCACTGTAGTGATGCCCGTCTTCTTGGGCACCACATGCAAAGGGCTGACCCACTTGGAGTCGGAGATGGGGTAGATAAAATCGGCGCTCCACCATTTCGATATCTCCTTCATGACAACCTCTCTCAGATTCGGGTTCAGCCGCCGCTGGAACTCACGCGACGGCTTCGCCTCATCCTTGAGATAGATATGGTGGGAGCACAGGGCCGGACTTATCCCCTGGAGATCTGCTACGCTCCATCCGATTGCCTTGCGGTTCTTTTCAAGAACCCCCATCAAACGAGATTCTTGCTCTCCAGTCAGATCGGCGGAGATGATGACTGGGTACATCTCTGGCTCACCCGCAAGGAATCGATACTTCAGTGAAGTAGGGAGCGGCTTCAGCTCTGGACAACTGGGTGCTGGAGGATCTGGCCTCTGGAAAGTCTGCGTGAACGCTGCCAAATCTGCATGGGAGAACTGAAACTCTCTCTCAATCTCACAAACTGGAGAAGGCTGCCTTGCTGGATTGTCTCTGCTCTGCTCGGCATCTACCTCCTCCTCAACTGTAGGCTCAGTGGAAGCCAGGTCTGGCATGTAATCATCACAATCTGCCCAATCAGACTCTGACTCCGACGGATCTGCATCATCTAAGGTGGCATCAGCACCACTATCATCACAAGAATCTGTCTCGCGGTCGAGAACCGGCTCTGCTGCCTCTGAAGTATCCTGGACCAGGAATGTGCTCTCCAAGCTCTCCTCTGCTGTCATCTCTGCATCAGCGGAATCTAAAAATGAGAGGATGGCCTGTGCTGCGGGGTCTGCCCAAACTGCCTCATCGTATGTGATCACAAAGTCACAGTCCTGGTGGATGTCTAGCCTGGCATCTGTCAGCTGCTCTGTGTCTGAAGTGGTCTTTGAGCATGATCTGTCTCTGGCTCGGCTGTCCTCGACCGTCTCTATTTGTACTCTTTCGCCCTCGACGTGAAAGTATACCTTCCCGCTATCATGGTCAGTCACCGCCTTGGCTGTGGCCAAGAAAGGACGACCGAGAATGATGGGGGTATCGGTCACTGAATCAGGGATCTCCATGTCCAACACTACAAAGTCCACGGGGAATTGCAGGCCCTGAATAGTGACGACAACGTCTCGCAACAACCCCTTCGGCCTCTTGACAGATCGATCAACAAACTGAAGGACTGTCCTGCTCTGTCTAAGAGTTCCCAACTCGAATCGGTCAAGAAGGGCTGCCGGAAGGAGGTTGATCGACGATCCGCTATCTAATAGAGTACGGTCGAACCTCTGCTCTCTAATGTGACATCTGACATAAGGGGCTCCTGAATCTGGCCTCTTGGCCAGCAGACGGTTTTGGATCGCGAAACACGTGGCTTTCATCAGCACATGGATCTCTAAATGGTGGTTCCTCCTCTTCCTCCTGACTGTGGTCCTGTCTCTCAGTGAACGCTGAAGAAGGGGGATGAGCTGCAAAGCCTCCTGAAGAGTCAGCTGTATGTGAAATCGATCTATCATCTGCTGGCTGAACTCTTCCTGCTCTCTCTTTTTTGGATTTTCTTTTTTCTTCCCCTTCCCCATCTGAAGGGCTCTAGGGAAGGGGATCACTGGGTCCTTCTCAGATGAAGGACTAGGAAAAGGTCTAGACGGCTCGACGACCGGATTCGCACATACATCACGCACCACAGCGGGACCAGAAAAAACCAAACCTTTTCCTTTATTCACAACAGAGTTCCGAGATACATCAGAAGTAGGAAAAACAACAGATCTCTCTACATGAACACGGGTGGCCTCAGCACCACCATCGGCTGGATCAACTGGAAGACTCACGGCCTCAGTACCACGCTCTGGCTCGGCATCGTCAGGCGCTCTGGGTGTCTCCTCATGGCGTCGCTCAGACGAGGCGCTGCCTGCTGGCATCCTACCGCTCCTAAGTGTGACAAAATCAGTATCAAAAAGATATCCAGTCATATCACCAAATGCATCACTAGGAGTGGTATACTCAGTAAAAGCTACCTGCTCAGATTTCCTCTTCAGGCTGTTGGGGTTCGGCTCGATTTGGGCAGGGATGGCGGCCTTCCCTCTCACAATGTCCCGCATCTCCTAGCGGAACTCGTCCATCTCCCGTCGAAAAGTAGCCTGCTGATCCGTGAGGAGGCGGGCTATATCATCCAAGGTGGGGCTCTCGTAGGGTGGACCATGAGAGCCCGACGGGTAGCCTCTGTGGTAGGGAGGCTGCTGGAACTGCTGGTGTGGCTGAGAGGGGTACGGGTGATGATGATGCTACTACTGGTGAGGCTGATCTCGCCTCCAAGACTGTCCCTGCTGATAGGGACGAGGACCATAGGACGACTGCTGCTGTGATGGGTACATTGGGGCTGCTGTTGCGGCTGGTGCTCTCTCTGATGGCTGTACTGGCCACCCTGACCTGACGGCTGCTGCTGGGGCTGGTCACCTCCGGTCCCCTACCGGAATCAGGGATGGTCTCGTCGGATACCAGGCTGAGGGCGGTCATACCAAATCCCGTTGACATCCATCAACGGCTCTGTGTCGTATTGGGGTGGCGGGAGCACTGCCAGAGGCTGATCCGGCTGGTATACCACCATCTGCAAGTCTAGAGATGGTGGTGACTGGTAGGTGGGCTGCGGCTGCTGGTACGGCTCCGCCTGTACAAGGTGAACCTGTCTAGGCTGCTGGTGTGAGCTGGAGCGCTGGGACAAGCTGCTGCTGCTGCTGGAGTCGCCTCGCGACTGAAGACGGGGCTGGGAAGCCGTCTGTGCCTCCTGGAGACACATGAGCTGGGTCTTCATGTCGCTCAGAGTCTATGCCATCTGCTCCATCTGAGTGATGCCCTGGAACTACTTCTTCTCTATCAACTCCATCCGGTCCAGCTTCTCGCTGATGATCCCCATGTCTGCGGCTGATGACTCGGCCTGTGCTGTTGCTACCGCAGACGAACTGGAAGGACCGGCGTCGACACGTGCTATCCTCTGGTACTGCACGGGTTGTGGCTGCTGGGGTCTGCCCTGAGTGTACAACCGGGTCTGGGATATCACCATGTAGTTCTCGGCCATCTCCTCGTAGATGGCCCAGACCTGGACCTGGTCGTGATCCTTGGTGAAGTAAGACCCGCCACAAGAAGCGTTCACCAAGCCCTGAAGCTCTGGTGTCAGCCCGCTGAAAAAGCTCTGCACGAGGTTCGGCTTGGAGATATCGTGGTGCGGGCATCTATCAGTCAGCTCTCTGAACCTCTCCCATGCCTCATGGAACTGCTCGTTGGGGAGCATGGAGAAGTTGCTGATCAGGGCTCTCGCGGCATTGGTCCGCTCGAGTGGATAGTACTTATGCAAGTACTCGATGCGGAGCTGCTCCCAAGTATAGACGAACTTCCCCAGATGCTTCAGCCAGGTGGCTGCTCGGTCTGCCAAAGAGAAGGGGAAGGCAATCATCCTGATGGTGTCCTGGTCCACCTGACGATCGTGGACAGTACTGCAAATCATAAGGAACTCCTAGAGGTGGAGATGGGCTCCTCGGTGGCGAGCCCGTGGAAACGGGGAAGGAGCTGCAAGGTGTTCAGGGGGAACTTGAAGTCCCCTACGATGGCTGGTAGCACAACCCAGTGATGCATCAGTGTCGATCCGGGGTTGTGCAACTCCCGCATCGGTCTCGGTGGCTCTCATGCTCCTACCGCGGCGGCTGCTGCGGCTGCTGCTGCTGCATCATCTGGGATCCTCGGCCCGTCTCTACGCTGCTCTCGCTCTGCTCTCATCTGCTCCATCTCTCTCCTCATATCCAACATAAACGCCCCCTGATCCCTCAACTGCTGCTGCACAGTCTCGAGGGAGGCGATCAGGGTGGAGTTGATCGCACCCTGGTTAAAAACAAAGTGCTCGGGCTGTGGACCTCTAGAGCGATCATCGGAACTGCCGGCCATGGTGTCTGCAAAATCAAACGATCCAAACTCAGGTGCCGATAAATCTGCTAATCTCTCCTCTGGCACTGGTCTCTCGGAACCAAAAGAAAGGGGGTCGAGGGGGAACAGGGTGGAATCATACTCGGGTTTGGAGAGCGGGTCTCGGCTCTCGCGAACCAACCTAGATGAATGGGTAGACGTGCCCGAAAGCGGTGCAGCCAGAGGCTGCCTAAGAGATCGTCTGCCCATCATCTTGATGTGGCGAGTAAGGCAGATGAGATCCGGAGAAACTATGATCACAAGCAAACCCTAAGTTCACCAACGCAACGCGAGCTGAAGACCGTAAAGGCTCGGTCAATTTATCTTGTCAATTTTATTTTGGTGAACAATCAAGATATCAGAGCGATTACGTGACCTGCTGGGATACCCGATACTTTCTCAACCGACTGTCCCGCACAGAAGAAGTCGGTAATCAGTCGAGAACATCACCGTAGGGCTCTACCTAGTGTTCGGGTCACTCTCTCGCACAATCAAACCAACCAATGAGGGGGTTGCTCTCCCCAAGACAAGTTTTTAAGTCAAGTGTCTTTTAGGGTCAATAGTTTAAGCAGTCCCAATTTTTATTGTTTTTCTTTTTAGGTCTTTTTCAATAAAAATCAAAACGCCTAACGAATTTTTCGGTTCTCTTGGTTATTAAGTCAAAATAGGGGGAGAAGACGAAAAAGCCGATGCGCGATGAAATCAATGATGCATGCAAAGTAAGAAAGGCGTACCTGTCTCCAGCACTCTACATGCAATATGATCCGCGCAAAATTGAAAGACTGAAAGAAAACTACCTATATGGTGCAACGGAAAGAACCGAGTCCCTAAACAGGCAACTTCTACTCGAAAGAACTGTCTAGCTGGTCACCAGTCCTTCGATCCAAAGGGTCCGGTCTCGGTCTACCCCTCCTCCTCCTCCCGACACATCGGGTTCAGGAGCAACGCTTGGCAGGGCAGGCTACGGCACGTAGGCTCGAAGGGAGTGAGTCAGTTATTTTTATTAATGTTTTATTCGTAGGTCCAATTAACGATCTATAGGTGCAGGCAGTCTATTAGGTGTTTGGATCCTACTCAGTACGACACAATCAACCAGAAATTCCTAAGTCTAGGGGCTCGAGAAAAACCGCATAAAACCGGAAAAAGCAGCGAAAAACTAAAAGCCGCGAAAAAGCCGCGAAAAATCTAAGGGTCCCCCGAGCACACCGGTGCTCGACAAAACAGACCCGAGAAGTAGTCCAAGTCCAAGCTGAGTGTCCCTGTATTATTACAACAGTTCAAATGACAGAAATAAAATCTAATCTACTCCTCGCCCACTCAGCTACTCTCTCACGCTCTCCTGCAGCTCTGTGCAGAAGGGAGCCGCCTTCGAATCCCGCGGTTGCGCCGGCTTCTCGAAAGTCACCGCCTCGGTCCTCGAGTCCTCGCAAGAAAGCAGACAAAGTGCCACAGACCAAATAAAGTAATCAAATATAAGCAAGAAATAAAACAGGGGTATATGTGCAAAAATGGCAAATAAAATAAACAAATAAAATCAAGAAAAAACAAAAATAAAAAAAATAAAAGAAAAGAAAATAAAATAAAACAAAAATAAGAAGAAAATAAAAAGCCGCGAAAAGCCGTGGACTCAGAAAAAGCCACGGAAAGCCGCGAAAAAGAAAATAAAAAGAAAATGAAAAATAAAGAAAAAGACTACTAAGCTGTGCTCCCCGGCAACGGCGCCATTCTGATGACATGCCCGACGACTCGGGTGAAGGTAATCAAGGGTCGTTGCGACCGAAGTCACCAAGCGGTGTCAATCGAGAAAAATAGGCCACCAAAATCGGATAAAAATCAAACAGGCTCAAGTAGCGGTCTCGCTATTATATTAACCTGGTATAGCAACCAGGGTCGAACACAAGGAGCACGTAATGGCCTCGCGGCCTACGAAGTAGTCTAAAAAGAAATAAAATAGAATAAAGGTCTTTTTGGTGGATTTTTCAATCTTTTTATATTTTTTTTGGATTTTTAATTAATAGAGAAAATAAAGGAAACAATAAAACAACCAAATACAAACAATTATTTACCTACTAAAAAATCATCCAAAAATCCAAATAAAAATGTTTTTATGTTTTTTTATATTTTTTACTGTTTTTGGTTGATTTTTGGTAATTTTCTGATTTTTATTGAATTTTATAAAATCAAACAAGGCAGAAACTAAAGGGTACTGTCCAGTCAGGTGTCAAGGGCCACTTTAAAATGCAAAATGTCCTATAAACACCTGAAGGTAATTTTCCTGTATAGAAGAAAATACAAAGAAAATTAAGGCACCGGAATTATTATTTTTTGATTTTTCTTTTATTTATTAGATTTTTTTTGGGTTTTTAGGGGTTTTGTAATTTTTATGAGTTTTATATAGTGAAAAATGACCAAAATTGGTCAGAAAATCAAACAAGGTAAAATAAACACTACCTAATTTTTTTGTAATTTTTAGAGGTGTTTTAATATTTTTTTGTGAATTTTAAAGTTATATAGTAAAGGAAATGCTTGTTTTTGAATTTTTAAAAATAATAATGAACTCAAAAATGTCTCCAAAAATTGGAGAAAATTTTACACTATGGCAGGAGCATGTGTCTAATTTTCATCACATTTGGAGTTGGTTTGCTATTTTATTAAAAATCAAAACTAAGGTACAATGCACATGGACCTGTACGCAAATAGTAGAAAGTCTAGGGGGTCCGGTGCAATTTCTCCACGAAATCACACGCGAGGTGCGTGACCTGGGCACTCAGGGACCTATTTGCAAAGAAACTAAGGTTCCTGGACTATTTAATAACAAGTATTAAAAGTCCAGGGGCCTGAGTGTAAAATACCCACTAAATAACGCACTGCACAATAAAACCACGCACAGGGGTATTTCTGCAAATATCAAAAAGATAACTTCATTCAATAACACCCTAGAACAATAGGTCTATACATGCAATTAACCCAACAAGCACGTGTCGACGCACGTGTTCCACTACACACAGGGGCATAAAAGCAAATACCAAACACTATAAGGTCCACAGTGCAAATTACCTAACTGAAATAAAATATCTAAAATATTTACAGGACTACAACAGAACAACTAGAAAACTAAGGGCCTAAGAAGTAATTTACCCTTTATTAAGTCGATCGTCGGATGAACGCCACGTGGAGATCTGACGGCAACGGAGCGGCGTGGCTAACCCTCGACGGATCGAGGTCACGATCAAGCCTCCCAACGATCGGACGGTCAAGGTTGCTCCTGGCGTGAACGGCTCGGATCTGAACTGGAGCCGGAGGTCAATCGGACGGCTGCGGAGGTTCTTCGAAGAACTTGGCTCCGGCGAGGTTCGCCGGGCTTGTGCTGGCGCTGGAGACCTCCTCGCGGGCTGCTGAAGATCGAAAGAGAAGCTCCTTGGCCTCCCGCGTCAAATGGTGCCCTCCGGTGGCACGACGGAGCTCCAGGGAACTCAGGCGAGGCCGGCGGAGGTCGAGCTGCTGCACCTGGATGTCGAAGCCCTCAGATGGGCTCCTTGGGACATGCAAAGATGTGCAACAGACTCGCGGGTCGAGGGCAAAGTGCCTCGACCCTGTAAGCGGCGGTGAAGGTGGTCGGTGCGGCGGGGCGTAGGAGCTCCGGTGATGCGACGACGAAGGAACCCCAATCCCAGCTCCTGTACGAGCTGGGTTGGATGAAGGGGTAGAGAAGGTGCGCGGGGAGAAGGCGATCGTGATGGGGTGCTCCGATGATCGAATAGGTGGCTAGGATGGACGGAATCGAAGCTCGAAGGTGACGGAGCGATTTGGGGGAAATGCAAAATTAAGGAAATAGAGGAAGAACGGGGACTACCTACTGGCTGCTGTCGACTGTGTAGGAGCATGGGGTGCTCCTGGTCCTTGCCTCGAGGACCGTCGGTGTCCGAGGCTCTGGCGTCACCTCCAGGCAGCGCACGGCGGTGCAATGTCGCCGGATCGATGGTCTCCTTGCTCCCTCCTCGCTCCAACACCACCTGGGGCAAGCTGTCACTCTCGCTGAGACGATGGAGGTCACTGGGTGGAGAATGGATGAGCCAAAAGATGCAGAAATGGGAGGCGGAGCTCGGCTTATATGCGAGTGCAGGTCCGAGAAGAGTGGATCGGGCAGGGTTCCGCGAAGCGCGGATCCCCACGCGGATATGGTGGCGAGGGTCTCGGATGCACGGGGAAGAAGACGAGCCTGGGATTTGCGGGTATGGGCGTCGGATCGAGTCGGGATAATTTTGAGAAGTCGGGTCACGGGCTCGGATCCGAGGCTCGGTGGTCTTGGGGGGGAGTTGACCAGGGGGTCAACGTCCCCCGTGGACCAATGGGGATAGGCCACGTGGAAATGATTTAGAAATTCATTTAAAAATAGCAAATGGCCGAATTAAAGAAAAACTTAAAACATAAAAAAATTTGTTTTAATTTTTTCTATTTTTTGTGATTTTTAATTAATTTTTCAAAATAAAAATAAGGTATTTACACTTTAGTGCTATATATAGGTATTTACACAATATGGCTTTTTAATTTTTGATTTTTAATTTGTTATTTTTGTACATTTTTATTCCCATTTTATATTTTATTTATTTATAGCATAAAATTGGGAATAAAAGGGTATATTTATTTTATTTTTATTATTTATGTACAAGGGTGAAATAAATAGATATATACATCTATACACATGGTATATGTACAAGGTTCTTTTTGGTTTTTAATTTTGTTCTTTTTATTTTAAATTTGTTTTTATGGTTTTTATTTTATTTATTTACACCATAAAAGATAGAGTATATACACATTTTTAGGGATTTTAATTTATTTATTTACAAGGTTAAATAAATACAAGTGTGGGTTTACACACAAGGAGAATATGTACAAGGAGAGTTATTTTTGTTTTCTTTTTAATTTTTCAATTTTTGTTTTGATTTTGTATTTATAAATATATACAAATATGTGCAAGTCCATTTTATTCTATTTTTAGAGGAAAATATTTTTATTATGTTTACAGGTATATTTACACACATGAGCTCCCTATCTCTCTCTACTTTGGCTTTTATGCGGTCAGGCCCATGCTGAGCCCTCCCTTGGGATTAAGTTGCTCAATATTTATTCTAAATATTTCGCTCTTTTTCTTTTTATTCTTTATTCTTTTATTTTTTTAACAAAAACATGCTAATTATTACTTTTTTACACAATGCATGCTTTTGGCTAATTATTTGTATTTACAAGTATCTTCATGCATTTGCAAAGGTTTTTGTAGCTAAAGTATAAGAATAAAGAGTGATGAATGAGTATTCATCACATGCGACCCTCATATCATAACCCATTCATTCCCTAATCTTGTCTCTTCAGTGATGGTATGAAGTGGTGTTATTAGATGAGCGATGGCGATTGGTGCTTATTGGTCCTGCGGAAACAAACCTGTCTCGATAGAGGTGGATTTCACAACTCTCACTGCTACAACCTATCAAAAGAAGAACCAACGGTCCTAAGGAAAGGCCGCCCAAAGATGATATGTGATTCTCTCCAGTGATTGGGGATATCCATGTCAAGGACTAAAGTCCACTCTATAGTCTTGCCCCTCAATCGAAATGATAACATTCTTGATCTCAACCTTAGCCTTCTTCATCGATTTGTCTGCGAATTGTAGTAGGGCACGTGATTTGCGAAGGGGACCCAACTTTAGTTTCTCATACAAGGCATAAGGTAAAAGATTAATCAAGGAACCATTATCCAGGAGAGTGCGTGCAAATGCAATGTCGTCGATATAACTCACCACATAATGTGCACCCAAATCTCTCTTCTTTTTAGGTAACTGTTGGTTCTCGAGAGAAAAAGTAGTGGCTACTGATAACACACGAGTCTTTACATAACTATTCGATTTCTTCCTACTAATTTTGGTAGGTGTGCATCTCACCTTCAAATATTTCTAGAATGCAGGATTGATGGCCACATACTCATCAAATGGCACCTTGACCATAATATTATCTTTATAAAACCATGCCATTTCAGGATCATCTTTATGAATCTTTTTCACGTTGCGCTTTCCTGCCGTAAGAACACGAGGGAAAGGGATATCACAAGTAGACGAGGAATGCAAAGAATCAAAATAATAAACAGAAACATGCTTTTTATTACGAGAAACTGAGTTTTTTTTACAACGGAATCTCTTACCTCAAATTTGAAATTTAAAACTAAATCATCTACTAAAGGTCGGGAATGTCCGCTGAATGTGCATTCTCCTTGACCGAAGGTGCAAGGTCCTTTGTCGATTATGAATCTTCCTTGTGTTGTCGTGTGAATCTCGTATTCTGAATCTTCCTCTCTCTTCTCTTGGACATCTCTACCTCATGATGAAGATGCTACTGAAGATACCTCACCTCGTCATCCTCTGAAGTCTCCTCAGGTGAACATAAGAATCTATCCTCCCCACGTCCCTCTATCAATCAGGTATGACCATGGTCCGTCCTCTCCTGAGATACATATGATTGACACAATCAAACGGAAAGATCTCATGCTCAAATTTGTGTGAATTTGAATTGTATACCTGATCAAAAGAATGCTACTGTTGCTGAGTCTTGTTCATGATGTTGGGATTAGCCTGAACCTGGACAGGAATGTATTTAGGAGGGGCAATGTGCTCGTTATGTAAACATGATAGACGATTTAGGTCAACCCTCAAATCTTGTACTTCATTCCTGTAGGAACGCAACTCCTCAAGAATCTACCTCTGAAAATCTATGGGACCTGAAGATGAGTGTTGTTGCTGTGAAGAAGGGTAAGAAGAACGTGAAGCTTGGCCATGATGGCCATGGAACTATTGTTGCTGGGTAGACTACTGAACATTGGGGGCCTTGTTGGCCCGACTGGTACATCTGCCGACAGACGTACTGTTGTTTCCTCGGTGCCTGGGAAGGATGAGCTCCAGGAATCTATGGTGCTGGAAGAGGTGTAAGAGTAAATAATGTGTTGTAGAAAGTCGGGGGATGCTGGTAAGAGAAGCGGTCCGTAGAACTCCCCTGCCTGGCAGGGTCATTGGTGCACCACACACCATTTACCTCCCACACCTAAGAAGGATCCTCAGTGAGTGTCTCAATAGAAGGTGGTTGTTGTTGACAAGAATGGGAAAGTGGTTGGTCCTCTACCCATGGCTGGAGCGGCCTCGACATATGCTGCTCCTAAATATGATGAACACGGTACAGTGGAGCAACAGATGCAGTCACAACATGTATCCTCATCTTGGATACATTCTCAGAAAGTTGTGCCATCTACTTCGGTGGTTTGGATAAGTTGTTGTCCAACTAATCCACCTGCCCATCGATCATCTCAACTACTGTGAGTTTGTCTGCTATGATGCCCATGTCAAAGGGATCAACTGTAGCCTTTTCTCCCCTTCTGATAAGAGTGGTATGGGGTATCTAACTGAGCTCTACTCGTAGTCTGTGCTCTGCTCGTCTTGTCCATCTGCTCGAACACCTTCCAGGTAGTGTCCGCACCTCATGAAGTATAGCTACCTCCACAAGCATCACTAACCAAATCCTGCACCTCAGGGTGTTGAACGCAATAAACTGATTGAACTAGGATGGTAGGCTCTAAGCCGTGACAATGATACTTCTGTAAAAGATCTTTGAACCTCTTCCATGTATCACATAAAGCTTCATTGGGAAGTTTGGAGAAACTCGTGATGCACGAGTGCATAAAATTAGTTCTACTCAAAGGGTGGAACTTCTTCAAAAAGAGGTCCTTGAACTGCACAAAGGTAGTTATAACTACCCCCAGGTTCTTCATCTAATAATCAGCCTTATCCTTGAAGGCAAAAGGAAGGAATTTGTGCCTAATGTAGTCTTGGCTAACCCTGAGATGCCGAAGTTTAGTGCAGACCGACTCAAAGTCTCTAAGGAATGTATATGGCTCCTCGTATGCATTCCGTGAAAATGAGACAACAAATTCATGAACTGTGCCTTCAACTCATATTCTACTTCGGGTTCGACTGGACTCAACCAATTGGTCATTTGGTATTGCCCATGGTTGTATGCCTCATCCATTGATGCATCTACACCCAACTGTAACTGGCCAAGTTGTTCTCTCATAAGTGCTACATTCTGCTCAGATTCTGCTAGCCTAGCCATTACTGCATGCACTAGGTCCTCTCGCTCTTCCTTCTCTCGGTTCTATCTCTTAGAAGGCATCTTAACCGTGTCTTCTAAACCTTCATCAATAAAAGGATTGGAGTGAGATCTTGATAAAGACATGTAAATTGAATCGATATCACCAAGGCAATGGTCTTCCTCGTGAGAAGAGAAGAAATAAAGGAGTTGGTTGGGATGTAACCACCTCCTAAAAATGAATCATGATACACTGGATCAAAACAAGGGTTATTTCTAATCCATGTAACCACCTCCTAAAAATGAATCATGATACATTGGATCAAAACAAGGGTTATTTCTAATCTATGAAGGTCCATGAGAAAAGGGGATTGGAAATCAAAAGACGTGATATTTGGACGGTTCAATGAAAGTTTCACAAAGTTCGAACAAAATTCTGGCCAATTATTCATCTTCGATTTCAAAAGAGCACAATAAAAGATCACACTCGATTCAAAAATGAAACCTACTAACTACAATGCACGTAGATGTGCGGAATCAACTCACACGATACAACACAAACAAACCCCTTTGAATAGATTCACCAACTCAACATGCGAAAGCAATAAGAGTTGACTTATTTATCATCTTGGTAATTTTAAGTTAGTGACTCAAACAATCTTATACATGCTCATAGGGAGTCTCCTACTACACTCAGTTGAAGTCTTAATAGGCCCTCAATCAATGGAGTGATATGCCTGGGATGCCAAGTTCAATATCACACCCTAAAGAAACATATGAGCGTCGATGACCAAAATGTACTTCTAAGGTCGAATGCAACCACTTGCAGCTCCCAAAATCCGTAAGAGACAGACCTAGAGACTTAAGGTGGAACTCTGGGGATTTGAGCTCTAACATTAGGGATCCATCCTCACCCACTCCGCCTAAGGGTAAGTAGATGCAAACAATGAGGGTTTTACTGCCCGTATTACAAGGTTGATTTTATTTAATTTTTTAAGATCAATTTGCATCGATTCAATCCCAATTTTAGAGTTGGTTATCGCATTGAGTTATGTGACCACAAGAAATGCCCAACGTACAATCCCTTTTCATTTAATCCTAGGTTGTCAAAAACCGAGGGAAAAAGTTGAAAATGAATGCAATCATAAATCAATGATGCATGCAGTCGTTAGGAATACTTACAGTGATTCCCTGCACTCTCCATGTGGATGCAAAATTGAGATTGTACATGTTACACTATATGATACAAATCGAGAAAATATGCACCTAAACAATAATTCTATTAGCAATGGAGAATCTAATTTAGTTTGGCTTGATAGAATGATGTTTAAGTATGTATCATAAGATTTTTGCAATTGTGAATCTTATGAGATCAAGTTGTGTGTCCTAAGTTACAGAGTGGATCAAGCAATAATGAACTAAGATCTATCTATTTGGCATAGTACGTGAACTTAAGTCGCCACTTAAGTTGAGAATCACTATAAAGTCTCAACACAACCACACAAATTAAAATCAATAATGGCCTTTTTTTATATACGCGAGATATCAATCGAGAACCATTGTAAATGGAAAATTAATTACAAATTAATACATAGACAAGTTACACAGATAATACACAAATATAGTACACATAATACTACTTAATCTAGCTAAAAAGACTTCTGAGGGCAATTGCTTTGCGGTCTCTTCGGCTGAAGCACTAAGCTCCTTGCCTCCGCGGTCCTTCGGGCGTCATCGGATTCACAATCCCTACCACAAAAACAATCAAGATGTCGCACAATATTCTCAGAATAATTTAGCGAGTAAAAGTAGCCAAGAATCACAAAAATTACAACAACAATACAACACAACAAGCACCTTAACTAAGAATACTAAAAATCGCCATGATAAAAAATCATTACTAAATAAAATGAAATAATGTACCACATCCCCCGACAACGACGCCATCGGGTGTATCATAAATCGGGAGAGTTAATAATTACTTGTTGTAGTATGTTTGATTCACAACCAACAAAACCAAGTCTAATATCTCCACGAAGAGGACTCGATTTTAATTTTAACCTAGAAAGTCCAGGGTTTACCTCAAGGACACGAGAAATTATTCAATTTCATTTAATGCTAATTAATAGTCTCAATGATTTTTAGATCCTAAATTAATAACAATACAAGCAT
Organism: Ottelia alismoides; assembly: GCA_037367405.1. NCBI lineage: Eukaryota > Viridiplantae > Streptophyta > Magnoliopsida > Alismatales > Hydrocharitaceae > Ottelia > Ottelia alismoides. The sequence continues at coordinate 75,080 of JAZKJV010002971.1, forward strand.
ACTAAAAAATATCAATGCAAAAATTTCAAAACATTTTTGGGATTTTATCAGTTGTGCCCCTCTGAGATATCACAATATCAGTTATGCCCCTATCTTTTTGGTAATATCAGTTGTGCCCCCGACTTCTTGCCAATATTTCACTTGTGCCCCTCAGAGGGGCATAACTGATAAAAGATTTTTATCAGTTATGCCCCTCTGAGGGGCACAAGTGAAATATTGGCAAGAAGTCGGGGGCACAACTGATATTACCAAAAAGATAGGGGTATAACTGATATTGCGATATCTCGGAGGGGCACAACTGATAAAAACCCAACATTTTTTATGTATCTAACTAATTTGACAAACAATCACCTAATAAACAAATGAAGAAATCTAACACAAACTATGCTCCTGATTATAACCTACCACTTGTGATTTCATTCGAATTAATTAATAAGAATCTAATGTCATGCAGATCTGACTTAACCAGAGAATAATTCAAATCAATTCATTATGAAGGTTGAATGCTCAACATTGGATCCTCTAAAATTAATTGCGTGAAAAATTAGATGAAAGCAACAATTTAACTTTACCAAATAAAAGAGGATGAAATAAGGATTCCAATGACACCAAATTCATTAACAACGTAGTTACGGTCAAGATAGGGGCATAAATCTAACAAAAAATATAAAGCTTTATAACAAAGAAGTCCAAAATTGGATCGAAATGCAAATAAAGAAATCCACTGGGGTAAAAAGATAAATAATTAAAATGCTGAAGGGATCATCTGCAAATTAAGAAAGTAGACATGTCAATGGTGCAATTTGTACATCTTTCACATGCTCGAGAGCACACTGGAATGAATGAACTGTAAATACGGTATCCTCAAGGGGCGCCTGTGAAATATCTCATCTGTCACGTGCTTGGTGTGCATGATTTATGATAGGCTCGGGTAGTTTGGCATCTTCTGGAGGCTCGAAGCAGGTTCAGATGCTCCCGAGTTGTGGTCTGAAACAATGCTTTCGATCAGAGTCGTGTCCCACTTTTAACCATTGGATCACGCCTAATATGTCTGATCTAGTGGCATCTGTTATTCGATGTAGTCGAAACGATGGGCTAAGTGGATCTGATATGCCAACTCGAAGGATGCTTGTTTGGAAGTAATTTCATCATCAGAGTAGGGTTGAGACTCCCGATCAATGAGCAGCTCGAGTGCCTACCAGGGTTATTTGCATGCAAAGCAAACTTCGGACGAATCTATTTGAAAAAATGATGGGAAATCAAGGTTTGCAAATAAGCAGGAGATTGGGCCCTAATTACTTCTTATTCTTGCAGAACAAGAACACGTTTCGAAGTGGGTGTGAAAATGGAGATCCAAAGAATTCATCGAGAGATTTACGCATGATAATTTGATGAAAAGTGAAGGTTCACAAGTTCTTAAATCAAGGATTTAGTGACTGAAATAGAACGAACAAAAAAAAATGAAAACCAGAAGAAGATTGAGTTTGAAGTCTTACATGGAATAAGATGAGAAATGTGCGATGAATCTTAGCCTTAATAAAGCTTCAAAAACTCCAAGGGTCTTCCATTCGAGTTCCTGGTTGAAGAATAAAGCTTGAGCAAACACCTGGTATGCAACAACATAAGGACAAGCTTGTGGATCTTGCCGGAGAAGAGCTTCCATCGATGCTCTCAAAAACCTATCGATCTCTAGCACATATGCGAGGTGGAGCTAGGACTCCCTCTCTCTCTCTCGCAAGGGTGGATGATCGTTACAGTGGTTGAGAAGGGAGCTTTTGAGGAGGCGGAGGTTAGGAGGTTGACGAAGTATGGCGGTGGCTTCAACCATCGCCAGAAGTTAGAAGTTGGGAGTAAGGGAAATTAAGGCACACACAAAGATAATAAGTGTTAGGCAAATTTAATCAATTAGGGAGGTTATCATAGAAGAATGGGAAAAACCAGTGTAGTGGGGCGATCGTGAAGAGTGTGTCGCTTCATTATTGCATTTAAAAGTTGAAGGAGAAGCATCAATCGTTGGATCTAGATCCAACAGACATCCTTCAGGGGGAATCTTGAGGTTATGATTTGATATGGGATGATATCAAAGGGCTGAGGCGTGGAGTGGGTCTGAACATTTCACAACCGTTTGATTGAGATGATCAGATGGTTAAGATAAAGGGTGGGGTAGTATAAAGGGCGGGCAACGTGGCAGGCATTTATATAGCCACGTGGCCCAATTACAAATAAGAAAAAGAATAAATATAATAAATGAAAAAGAATTATTTAGGAGAAGAATTAAGAAAAGTGATGAATATGAAAGTTGTAGAATCAAAGACAAATATTCTCATCTATACATAGATAAAAATTAAACAAGTAATTAAAATAATGAAAATATTTTTTCTTTTATTTTATTTTCTCATTTTGGATTTTTTGTATTTTATATTTAGTTATTTATAAAGATTTTAATCTAAATTTTGTTTGATTTTAATGAGAAATAAATACATAAATAATAACACAATAATATATTATACAAATTATGGTATAATTAGGGTTAGTTATTTACAACACATAATATAATAATTGGAGTTAATTCTTAATGAATCTTGGTGATATACTTAAGGAAGAGAGATAATATTAATGAATGATGATGATACATACGAGATTTATCACACTAAAATCCAAACATGTTTCATCACTCCCTCGAAATGGAGGCGTCGTGGTATACAATCATTTAAGATCACATCATCCTCAAGTATTCCTGATACACGTACATCCTGCAAATCAAAAGACCGTGATTAAACCCGAAGTTCTGATCCCATTTTGGACTATCTCCTTCATGGTTTTATTGATAAGCTTCTCATTCGATCATTGAGAGTTGGTATCGTTCATGTGCTTTTCAAAAGCATATATCATAACTTCAAATCATGTCATGCTTCCAAAATAAGACGATCAACGTTGGAATTTAGCTTATCCCAAATCTCATGAGTGAAATCGTGTCTTCCGGTTCAGTATTGAACCTGTTTGATCCCTTTTAGATATCGCAGTATTCGTATGCCCTTGTATGCACGCCAACGCGTCAGTGTATAGACTTTGATTAGGTCATCCACCTAATGATCTGTCAAATGTACATACTCAGACATATAGTAATACATCTTTCTCTGGTTAGAGGATGCATGCATATATCATGACAACATATGATAAAGGTCTGCATTATCTCGATCGCACTAAGTCAACTATTTGACCTAGATTATTCGAGTCCTCCGAATCTCTATTCTTATGCATGGGACCTTCATCAAGAGGTCAGTCGAATGCTAGCCTTTAGCGTAAGGATTGCCATCTCCTTCTCATGTTGGAGATCCTTGCTTGATACACTTGACGGTGCAGCCTCAATCTAACCCTTTAGATATTCAACCGTACACTAGCCTTTATGATCTAACATTTGGATCAACAGTTATATGATATCAAGATGGCCATGGTACATAACTCTAATTGTACGTAGCGACCTATTATGCAAACTAGTTATCTTTCATTTCAAATTAATGAGTGATTTGCAATAACTTTTATTACATAATGGCTCACCAGGGCACATATGTCCAACACCAACTGCATTTGGAGAAGTGAGGTCACGCGAAGGATCGATGTTAGATCAAGAGATTCAGTGGCATTTAATAAACATTAATTAACCCTAATTATGTACAAGAGTGTACATTATTTATTTGAGCTTATTAAGGGGTTTATTTAGTGCTTTATTAAGGGGATTAACCTAATAATGATCAATAGGGTGGTTGAATCATGGATTCATCACCCCGATATACTCAAACCTTGCTTGCTCCCATCAAAAAATCATTTATTATAGGATTTTTTACGTGTTCTTGAGCTTAATTCCTAACCATGAAGTGAAGATAAAATACTTACTGATCATACTTTTGGTTTCGAGCACATCGTCAAATTTAGGTCTGTCTCATTTTTAATAAAAAAGAACTTGAATTACCTAAGTATTAGACTCGTTGAGAATATAATAAATATAAAAGTGGCACAACATTAAGTATGGAAACTGCATAAGTATATAATCTATACTTCACTCAAGGGCTTCCAATGGCAAGTCACAACCTAATCTTCTGCCTCTTTAGTAGTCAGACTTAGAAGATGTCATCATGGAAGGACAAATATGGAAGGAGTAGGGTGCGTTTGATTCTTCTATCCTCTCATTGGATAAGGGATTCACTCGAGTGCCAAACACACACTTAATTTATTCTTTTTAGTGTAGACCAAGGTGCCCGTCATGAAGTTCAAATTATCTGCACTTGTTATTCTAGGATACATCTAGATGTGCCTTTTTAGTATCTAGTATAATTTTCTACACCCATACTTGTAGTATTTATGATGCATGAACCTTTTTTATTCTTGCATGGTTCTTATTTAACGACCTAATAGTAATGGGAAGAGGCAATATTGTGGCGTACTTCCTCTTAATCCAAGTGGACTCTCAAAAAGTTTGGGAGCGCTTGCAAGTTATTCAAAATCTCTTTGTGGAAAAAAATCTGTGTTTTAGCTTTTTCTAGCATTTTGGAATTGTTATAATTCTGGCTATCTCCTCAGCTCTTACCAAGTTGGCACACCTTGATCCAAAATTTTTTATTTTTAATACACACTAGCACCTGGGTTGAGAGAAGAAAACATAAGGATCCACATCCCCATATTGGCTAACTGCTGACACTGAAGCCTCACGGGTTGATTCCCAATAACTTCCCATCATCGAGTTTCATGAGATCCGATCTCAGTTCAAGCACGACAATCCTATACCTCGGGTGAAACTTTTGACTCATCACTAGATACAAGCAATCATGCAAGTGAGGCGCTAGTCTTGTTTAGTTAAGCATAGAGAATTTATGTGTGATGTAGCACACATATCCTTAACTTAGGTATTTCAAGTACTTTAAGTCTAGGACCCTAATAACCAAAAGTGGACAAGACTTGATAATGAGAGCTCTCCAAATCCAAAAGCCTGATGTATAACAAATCTTGTGTGCTAGTGTAAGCATCAAGAATATCTCCTTAGAATTCATAAAAACATTAAAAAATTATTTTATATATTTTCTTGTTATACCCCATTATTTCGATAAAAAGTTTACAAACCATTATTATGTACACTAATATAAAAATATACAAAAAGTTTTACAAAAGATGTTTACAAATATATAACAAAGATATCGATACTCCACTATTTTAATGTACAAAAGAGTTAAAGTATGCGCTATGCTAAAGTATATATGTAATATATACATAAACCCCTTAGACTTGGCTTGTGCTATGTGCTTACTACACACAGTGAAATAAAAACATAACTCATACTAATTATAAGTGGGTGAAGAAGTATAGAATTTGACCACCCTATATACTTAGGTTTTTGAGGACCTAAGTACCGAAGAAGAGCAAGAATGAGGTGATCGCAGGATGGCAGAAAAAATAAATAGTAGGGAGATATACACATCGAGTATCGATCCCCCTTATACTTAGCCTCTTGTCAGCCTAAGTATGGAAGAATACTTATAAGTGATGGATCATAAACAAGGTGGAAATAAACAAGATGGAGTCAATGATCTTCACATGTTGTTGAATCTTCTAATGATGTGGATGACTGTGGAGCTCAAGGTGTCACACGGAGTGACCGAGATAAATATGAGTCTGTACCTTGTGTGAATACCATCTCCTCTACATGGACCAATTGCTCATTTGAATCAACATATTACTTAAGCAATTGTCCATTCACTAAGAATCATTGTGCACCATCTGTAGGATCAGAGATCCCTACGCTACTATTGTTGTGCACTTCTTGGACTATGAAGGGACATGCCCAGTTTGACTTCTGCTTGCCTTGAAAGACATTCAACTTGGAGTTGAATAATCATAACTTCTTCTAAGGACAAAGTTTTTGATTCAATATGCTGATCGCGCCATCTCTTAACCTTGTCCTTGTAGATCATGTTGTTTTCATACACCTTGTTTCCGATTTATATCAATTCATGCAAATCCATATGTATGTTCTTTGCTCTCGGTAAGTGTTCCAATTTACATTTGTGATTGCCCATTCTGATTTGTGCACTGACTCTGCATGCAAATGGAAAGTCATCCCAAATACCATGCGGAATGGGGATGTCCCAAAATGGATTTTGTAAGCAGTCCTATAGGCCCATAGAACTTGGTCCAAGAGCTGAGACTAGTTCTTCCTGTCAGGGCGCACTAGCATTTGCAATATTCCTTTTACCTCCCTATTGAAAATCTCAATCACGCCATTGATCTGTGGGTGGCAGGGACTGGCAACCTGATGGTAGATTCCATTCCTTAACAAGATTCCTCATGTCCTTATTCATAAAATGGCTACCCCCTCAGAGATAATGATTTTGGGAACTCGAACCTAGAAATTATGTGATCCTTTATGAATTTACATATAGTCATACTGTTTGTATTTAGGTGGGGATGGCTTCCACCCACCTAGAAAGGTAATCTATAACCAGGAGAGTGTGTTCATAGATGTGGTCGTTCGGGAAAGAGACAATGACCTCTATGCCCCATGCATCAAATACGTCACATATGATAACATGTTGCATGAGAATTTCATCTTTGGAACCTACGGTTCCTCCCATTCTCTGATAGAGTGGACACAACATAACAAAGGCATAAGCATCTTTGAACAAGATCGACTGGTAAATCACCATTGTAGCTCTTTCCAAGCGATCCTCTTCATGGAGTGGTGTCCTCCTGCCTCCAAAGTACGATCGTGCTCAAGGATACTCTTGTATTCCTTATGAGAAATACATTTCCTCCAAACGCAATCTGTACCTTCAAAGGAAAGGAAGGAATCCTCCTAATAGGAGTTTTGTGAATCCGACTTAACTTGGTCAATTCTGCTCCGTGGCCAATCTTGGGGAACTTGCTTGGAGACAAGGTAGCTCACCATGTTGACATACCATGTAAGTAAATCGTTAGCAAGGATATATTCATCTGGGAAGGATTCTCTGATAGGCTTTCTCAAGAGTACTTTATTGTTTCTCGGTCCAGGAAAGATGGGAAACCACTACATTCTTCACTCTAGGTTTATGTTTTATTTCCAATTCAAACTCCCGAAGAAGATAAATCCACCTAATAAGGCATGCATTCACGTCCTTCTTTTCCATTAAGTATTTGATGGCTGAGTGGTATGTGAACACTATTTGGATGTAATAAGAGAGGATCTGAACTTATCCAAGGTAAACACTATCGCAATCATTTCCTTCTCAATGATTGTGTAATTCTGTGGTGTTGCATATAGCACATTACTTGCGTAGTGTACGGCATATGGTTTCCCTTCTCACATGTGTCCTAGCACGACCCCAATTGCAAATACAGAAGCATTTGTCATGATCTCAAAAGAGAGAGACCAATCTGGGGTCTGTATGATGGGGGCATCATGATATTCCTTTTCAATAGCTCGAAAGCCTCAAGACACCCGTGATCTACAAGGAACTCCATGCCTTTGTTTAGGAGCTTAGTTAACGATTGAGCAATCCTTGAAAATCCTCCATGAATCTGCGATAAAATCCAATATGTCCCAAGAATGACCATAACTGCATGATTTTGGTTGGTGGTTCGAGTTTCCTGGTTACATACACCTTGGTAGGGTCAACTTGCATTCCCCTTTCAGAGGTGACACGCCCCAACACAATGCCATTCATAACAATTAAGTGACACTTTTCTTGTGAGAGCATCAGATCAACTTCTATACACTTAGTGAGGACTTGATCCAAGTGAGAAAGATGACCATCAAAAGAATCACCATGAACCGAGAAGTTATCCATGAAAGCTTCCATGAAATTGCCAACCATCTTAGAAAATACTGCTATCATGCACCTTTGGAAAGTCCCAAATGCATTGCCTAACCCAAAGGGCAAGCACCTGAAGCATAAGTTTCGAAGTGACACGTAAATGTGATCTATTCCCGATCCTCCGGAGCGATGGCTACATGATTGTATCATAAGTACCCATAAAAAAATCAAAAGTACTCTTTCCCGGCCAACCTCTACAAAATTCAATCAATAAAATGGTAGAGGGAATGGTCCTTTTTCGTTGCAGAATTTGTGTGCATGTAATCCACCCAGATAAGCCACGACGTGGATACTCTAGCCGCAATCTCCTCTCCCTCTTCATTGATGAAAATATGTATATGCGACTTCCTCTGGACAACATGAAGGGGTCCCACCTATTTGGAGTTAGACATGTGATAAATGAATCGCGCTTCACACCATTTCTCGGTCTCTTTTGTGATCACTTCCTGCAATTTCATATTCAACTTACGCCGGTACCCATAGGTTGGTAGCATCATCGTCAAGTTATATTTGATGTAAGAAAAGAGCAAGATTTATCACACTGAGACCCAACATACTTCATCTTATCACTCTATTGTTCTTTTTAAAAAATCTATAATGAGCAAGATTCTTGTTCTTCGGTTAGGCTCGAACTGATAATGATCAAGAACTTCATGGGTTGGCCTACAAGGAAGTTATACTTGAGTGTATGAGGTAATGGTTTGAGATTAAGAATGTATCTACCATCAAGTAGGTCAGTCTCAACCATTGTTGGATCTGGGATCGTGTTGTATGTGGCTATATCAGTCTCAGTACACGCTGCCACCAATTGATCTGTCTTTGAGTCGAATTGCTACGTGTACCAAAATAGTCAACAAAAGCCATTTCTGACTTATCATCCTTACCCTTTGATTGTCCCAAGAGAAGGGAGGTTGACATGCCTAGATGGACATCTATGTCGTTTAGGTGTAGGGAGTGTGTTTCTCAACTGTTTTGCACTTAAGAACTGGCTCCGAACAATCTGGCAAACTGCATCTCTAACATTGGCCTCTTCAGATGAGAGGGAATCATCTGCATCTGTGGGGTTATGTATTCAGAACCCTACTGTGTCTACATGACTACATTCTGCATCTGAAGAAGTCTGGGACTTTGTACTGTATTTGGAGTCTGGTTGCTGCCATATCGTCTGCTTCATCTTGAGTTTCATACCTCCGCCTGAAGTTTGGAACTCGATTCTCCCTAGTTTGTAATGAAACTTGGCATCATATGTCCTCAAGAAAGTATGACCAAGTATAATATTGTGGTCTCTCTAATCCTTATGGGTATCCATGCCTAAGACTATGAAGTCCATAAGATAGTCCTTACTGTCTGTAGAAATGATAATGTACTTCCATTCACCACGAGGCCTTTTGGTGGACTTATATGTGAACTATAAAAGATCCGTAGAATTTCTTAGGAGACCGAGGTTCAATATCTCATATATGGAAGTGGGTACGATCTTTACTGAAGAACCATTGTCCAAGAGAGTACGATCAGAAGATGTGCTGCCAACATAACTCACAACATAATGAGAACACACGTCTCTCTTCTTCCTTGGAAATGTATTCCGAATATCACAAGTTTTGGCCACTAATAATATGGGTCTCTCGACATGGGAGTTCAGTTTCCTATTAGTTGTAACAAGCGTGCATCACACCGTAAGGAACTTTTGAAAAGGAGGTGTCATGCTCACATATCTTTCCATGTGGGTGATCATCTTGATGTTTTCTCTAAAAAATCTGGCCATCTCTTTGTTAAATTTTTTGGTTTTTCTTTTCCACCTTTGAGTGCTTTGGGGAAAGAGATCATTTACCTCACTCGGATTCAAACAAAATAACAACATTCTACTAAAAATCTTAGTTATGTTCATGACGCAGACTATGACTCTCTGCATTCAAATAAAAAGTACTAAAAGGGTAATACAGGGATCTTACTAATGTACCATCTGGATATGTACTCTCCTCCTTCTTGCTCCTGTCATCCTAGTTGATTCTTCAATTTTTGGGGATTTAAATCCCCTCTCTAGCGGTGAAAGTGTTGCTACTATTGGTGGTACCTCTCCTCTTCCTTCGAGTTCTCCTCAAGTAGAGCCTCATGGATGCCCTCCTCAATTTCCTTTTCTCGATCAGTCATGATCACGGTCCTTCCGTTCATGAGGGACATATAGTTAATAGTATCATGCAAAAAGATCTCATGTTACATACTCTAAAAGATATACTGACTCTATTTCATGCTGTTGGGCTAGCATGAACCTATGCTAGAATAAGAGTTTTTGGTGCCATAGGGTACATTTTAGGCACGGTTGAGATCTGTCTTCATGATATGGTAATTATTCTTAATATGCTAAATTGCATTAGTTGAGATTATATGGCTGAAGTGAGGGACCCGAGATCACTCATGGGTGGGGTCAACTGCTAGTGGTGGTGGCTAGATGACGGGTGGTATTGCTACATGTACTGGCTCTGCCGGTATGGCCACTGCTGTTGGGGCTGAGAGGTGTGAAATTGTGGGTGGTCCTGATGGCCTGACTGGTAACTACACTCCTGCTATTGCTAAGGCTGGTATCCTTGTCCTGACCTGAACTGTACAAGGCATGGTGTGGGAATGGAGCTGGTGTCGATGTAAGCTAGGGAGGGTCGGTATGGCCGACTGCTCCCTATCCTCGATTGTCTGACAACAGGGTCATGGTTATACCACAACCCTTTAACCTCCCATGCCTGCGGAGGCTCCTTGTAAACATGGACAAAGAAAAGGTTGGCGGGAGGGGACTTGGGCCCCTGTTTCCATTAAAAAGTGCATATGTATATTATTTTAATGCAATTAAATATGAATATCTACATATTAATTTTACATATTATACATTCTAAGATTTAAAATTTTAACTCTATTTCCTACGTGAATCAATCCATTTATAAGATATAATTATCAAAGTAATCAATCCGTGATATATGTAGTAGCTATACTTCACAAGATAAAAAAATGGATGGTTACAATTCTGATATAGATAATGAGAGTGGTGTAACTATTTTTGTTCATTTTAAAATATATCTTTTCACTACAACAAATTTGACTTAAGGCAACTGATAGCTTCTATTAGTTATCATTTCATTCGAAGTTAAATATATAACAATGAATATTATCCATTACTTCAGTCTTTAAATTTCCAATGAATACCATATTCATTGTTATATTCCCCACAACGAATCATATAATAATGGTTTTTCATTAACCTTTTCTTTTTATATTTGTTAAATTTACCAATGATTAATAAAGATTTTAATGAATAAGTCAATGGATAAATTATGGCTTTATTAAGTTATTAAGCTTTTACAATGAATATGACATTGATATCATTTGTATTATATCTAACATCAGAATATTTAGCAATGAAATTATTCTTTGTCTTAGATCATTTTTCTTGTAGTGTTTGATGATAAAATAATAAAAATGAATATTATATACTTCAAAGTTATCTTTTTTTTTCTCCAAATATAATGAATATTATTTTCATTGTTAAAGGTTGATGTAATAATGTTTGTCCGTTAATATTTTCCTTGAATTTTATACTAATAGCAACAAATTTGGCAACAGTTAAAAATCAATATAAAATGGTAGGATTGATGGCAAGCAATATAGCAATGAATATGAGTTCGTTGTGAATTTAAGGAATATAAAATAGTTTAACAAAGATTAATGTTATTTTCATTAGCCAACTACTATTAAATTATTTGATGCCATAACTATGGTAATATTATTTTAGTGATGCATATGAATGCAAATGCACATATAGATATCGTGGGCACACAAATTATGTTACAATATCATGAAAATTAAATATAACTGAATTATATCAAATCAATATGAATAATATTATAAGGATTTTATAAATTAGCCCGAATACATATGAATTGATACTTTATCATTTTATGAATATAAATTTATTGTTTCATAAATGTTATATCATCTAAGGAGGAAAATGATGCAAAATTTTGTTGCAGGTAGAAAGAAATAGATTTAAAACTAAACACACGCACAAATAAGGATGAAAACATAGATATGTATAATTTTACAGTGACATTCCTATTTGTATCTCTTTTAAAATGGATACATGTACAAATATTGGAATATACACATATAATAGATATGAAGATAAATTAATTTATTATTAATAGAATTTTGATAATCACTAATATCATCTATAGAGGAATTTTGATATAATAGATCAATTGTCATTAAAATGATAAATGTTACATACTAAATTAGATAATAATGAGTTAAGAGTTTGCCAATAAAGTTGACATTTATGGTTTAATAGTTTGCCCGTAAGTAAAAATTCATGGCTTTGTCCCCGCTCGTAAACTGTATCAACATGCGAGGTGCACTTTGATCTTGCTGGGCATACTGCAATCCTCTACTTAGCTACTCTGAAGCCCCTGTCCCTGCTCATGTACGAGGTGAACTCGATGTACATATGCGTAAGGTGTAAAAGGGGCATGTAAGCTCATATTGGCTACCTTCTCATCTAATTCTTCCACTTGCTTTGGCAATAGAGAAATGCAACTAAAATCGATGAGATTGTGAAGCTCTCCAACCTTCTTTTTAATATGCTCTACCATCGTCAACTTATCAGTTATTATCCCCATGCCGAGGATGAGGTCATCAGTCATATTAGCAATAGTCTCCACAGGCATGCCCTTAAATAAGATTGAGGGAGATGCATGGTAGGTCATTAGGGCTTGAGATCTGCTTGTTTCTGCCATATGCTCTAAGATCTTTCATATTGCATCTTCATTTCTGCTTAGATAACATACTCCACATACTGTACTCACTAACCCTTGTGATAAATCTCTGGTTTATCATCCTAAATACTACTAAATATCCCTATTACTTAAACAAAACTAACTAATTAATCATTAAGTAATTCGAATTAAGAATTCATTCATGGTAAACAATTAATCTTAACTAAGGTTCTTGATAATCAGTCTTTGTGTTGTAATTATATATATATTGTGCTATTATTTTATACATTTTTTAATCCTTAAAAAATCCCTTAAATAATGACTTGGTGTTTTAAATAGTATTATGTATACTATCTATTATTGAAAATACCAAAAATAACAATAAAACGATTAAAATAAATATTTTTTATCTATATAAAAATGCATGCAAAAATTCTAATTACTATATTGACTTTTTTAAATTTCAAGTTCTACATGAAAGTTGCTAATTATTTATTTTCTATTTCATACGCTATTTTCAATTTTGAATTATTTGATTGGGACACGTGGCCCAATATGGTGAGGCAACCTCACAACATCTTCAGCAGCTCCCGCCTTTCATTCTGACCGGCTGGTCATTTTGATCAGACAGTCACATTTCCATAAGAGGCCCTCAACTGGGGACCTTGATCAAAAGATGAAGCAATGCTTATCACTTCTCCCCCGCCCATATCAGGGCCCTTTGATTTCCATCCAATGGTTGGGAGGCCATCTTCCTCCTTGCACCTCTTCATCCAACATCGTCTCCAACCACTGAAACTGCCAAACATCTCTAATTTATCCCAACCGCTTCACAACTCCTCTTCCCTCGCTTCCAACTCCCAAACGAAGCCTGACTCACCATCTTCTTCGACCAACCTCCTGGTTTTCCTCCCTCCTTGCGTGCATCAAATTCCGAGCAGTTGAACCCCCATTACCAACCATCTATAACCTTATCCTTCCATCGATCAAATACCCCGTCGCTGCCCATTACGGCGGTTATTCACCCTTGCAAGAAGCTAACTCGAGTTCCAGCCACCTTCTACGATAGAGAATGAGTGGATATCAGAGTGTAGATGACCCTAATCCTCCAACGAGATCCTTGACCTCCGACCAAGTTGCATCGCTTATTCTGTAGCTGCTTAAGCATGGTTTCCTATCCAGAAACGTCATGTGAAGACTCAAGAGCTCTAAGTTCCCCTTTATTGGCCCGTTTCGACCTCTTGGTGAGATTCCATTGTTACTGTTTTCTTTCCAGTTGATTTCTTATCTTTGTTTTTCTCCTTTTCTCCGATTTACCTCACGTATCACATGCATCCACTGATCCTCGTAACCATACTCGAACTTTCACTCATCATCTCCGATTCACGCACACATTTCCATAAAATCGAATTTTCTTGAACTTTTCAGATCCTGGGTGGAAGTGTGAAGTAGAGGATTAATCCAACTTCTTCATTCAAAAACACATTTTTTTGAAGTTTTAAGAGATATTATGACTGCCTAAACTCAATTAAGTAGATGCATCTGCATTCAGCCAGTATGGATGTAAGTACAAGCCGGAGCCCGTTGCTTGAGGACGGGGCCTTACGCGATGTCCTCTAAACCATCCAATCTGCTAAGGGCGAACCCTCACTGAACGCGGCTACTTAATTGGGCTTAGTAGTCACTAATGGCTCCTAAAGGATTTTTTTTTGATTTTTTCTCACTTTTATGGATTTTAATAGAAGGTTAGAACACATGTTAGACTCAACTTTCCTTAAAATGAGAGAAAATTTTCAAAACCATGTCACACAAATAAAACTTTTCAAAATATTTTCAAAAGATTTTTCAAAACAAGGAAAACTCATTTTTCAAAACATTTTCGAAAACATTTTTATCAAATAGTGTAACATAGTATAGAAAAAGCCGTGAAAAACAATTGAGTCCACTTAGTCTAAAGAATTTTACTTTAGCAAAAAAGTTTTAAATTTTTCAAATTTTTCAGATTATAGCTAAAGTAAGTATACTGTATATACGGTATACCCCCTATACTTAAACTTTGCTATGTACTCATAGCACTAAATGTTACAAGTCCATAGGTCCATTTAAATATAGAGAAATATACGGGAGCTAAGAGGGGCTCCCCCTATACTTAGGTTAGAAATAACCTAAGTATAAAGGCAAGGAAAGATGAGTAGAGAAAATCACAGGGACTCGGTTCCCCCTATACTTAGGCTGAGATAAGCCTAAGTATAAAGATGAAAATTTGATGTTGGGAGAGAGACCAATGTGAACGAAGAAGATGGATGGATTTACAAGTGAGCGGATGAATCTGCGGAGATGAATGGAGTGTTTAAGGCTCTGGGGAGTGTATCGAAACAAACACGACTCAATCAAGCAAGCAAGACCCTCAATTTCACCAACTCACACATGAAACCAACCGAGGTTGGTTTATTATCTAGTCGGTTTTATTGGTGATAAAACATTTGATGTTTACGTGGATAAAAATGTTAAGTAAAATCGATGCGTAAACGAGGGTGTTGCTCTCTCAAAATCAAAATTTTACTCCATTTTAGGTCGACTTGCAATTTAACAGTCCCAAATTTTGTTTAGGTTGTCACTGATTTAAGGTGAGAACATAAACCAAGCATTCATCGTCTACCGCTCATTCCCATTTTCCATTAACCTAGGTGATCAAGTTAGGAGGGGAAATCGAGAAAAACTATGCATTCGATAAAAACATGATCTAGGCTAAGCGATAAAACATGTAGTGACTTGGCAAAAATACGTGAAAACTTGGGCTGTTTAAAAATTGAAAATCATGCATGCAAGTCGATTAAAAAGCCGCACCTAATCATGCTTCTATTAGCGAGGAATGATATCCATTAAATTTGGCCAAGTGAGGCGAGATTATGTGCATCTATATATTAGTGTGTCCTACCTACGAGTAAGCACGTAAAAAATGGAAAATAAATTAAGCTCGGCGAGCCGCGTGCCTGGTCCTAGGTCGACACTCAAGTGGGGACGATCCCCACACAACCACAATCGTTCGATTACACTCGCGAGTCTTCGATCGAAGATCGATGTAAAAGACGAATATTACATTATAAAATATTATGCAAAATGATACATTTTTTTCTTTTTTCTCGACGTACTCCAAGCATGCTTCTGCGACTCCTCACAGCGGGTAGCATCCTGCTCCTCGCCTCCTTGAACTCCAAGGGCCCTACCACAGAATCAATGGTTAGAGATCAACCGAAAAGAAAATTTTATAGTGTAAGACAAATTGCAACATAAATGAACAAGTTGACCTGTTAAAAAACACTTAATTAAATAAATGAAAATCCAAAAAAATACAGGAAATGAGCCGTGTCCCCAACAACGATGCCATTTGATAAGCCACCAATTCGGCCCTCTAATAGTGTTGTTTTAACACTTAATGATGTCATCGCAGTCGGGCCGAATTGGGTCATCAAAGACCTTCTAATTTAGATATAGCAATCAAAATAAGATGGTCGTATTTATTTTACTTGGCGAGAAACCAAGGTCGAACTCAGGGACACGAGCCTCTCTCGTATTATCTAGATTTTTATCTATTTATTTAAGTGTTGAGTTAAAGAACATAGGTCAAACAATGCTAGCGGATGAGATAATGCATTAAAACAAAACATGCATTTTTTATATTTTATTTTAATCAGGATAATAAATACGATGTAATGCAACACGAGTAATATGCCCTAGAACAAAATAAATATGACAAGCAAATTAAATATGAGTCAATTTCAGGTTTACTTAAAGTGACAGACTTGATTGACAAGGTAAATAAGGCATAAGTTGAATAATAAGAGATGCTTGGCTTACAAAATATTACATTAAAATTCATGTGTCCAAGATAAGAGTTAAATATTCCATTAAAAAGTACATCAAGCAAGCTTTGAAATGAGACTGAAATCAACTGAAACGGAAACATGATGCTCAAGTTATGCAGCAATGAAGATAAGGGCATAAACGCAAGAAAACAAGAAAAGATAACTACAAACAGGTCACTAGGAGGGACTAAAGTGCAATAAAAATAAAGTGCGAGGCTTCCCTGTAAAAATCCCACACGCACGGGGGTATATTTGCAATTATTAAAACCCTTAAGGGCCAAGGTGAAAATATCCCCAGGCGCGCGTGATGCTGCACGTGACATGGACCTGTCTGCAAATTGGAGAAGAAGGCGGGGGCTCCCTGCAAGTTGCCCAGATTGCACGTGCTGTTTATGTTCTATTTCTAGGCTCAGGTCGGCTCTGAGGTTCTGAGGAGGCCCGGGGTGCTTCGGCTAGGCTCGGACGGTAGGCTTAGGCTCGATACAGGTTCGTCTTTGGCTCGGGAGATTCAAGCCTGGAGCTTTGGTTTGGAGGCTCAGTAAAGACCTAGAGACGCCACGTGGATGACTGTGAACCATCCGATCCTGATGATCGGATGGCTGTTGTACGCGTCTGCTGTCTTGACGTAGCGGCCTTTAAGCCATCATATCTCAAGGATCCGACGGCTCCTGTACGCTCCTGGAGTTGTATGCGTGGCCCCATCCGCACCGTTGGATGGTCTCCGGGAGAGGACCATCCAATGGTTGCTGCTTCTCCTTCCTCATCCTTAGCTGACGGCGGGATCGGGACTCCGACGAAGGAGCTCCAGCTCCACCACTTGCATCGATGTCGATGGAGCTTGTCAGAAGATATCGATTGGTTGGCGATGGAGCTCAGAACTTAGTCGACCTGCGGTGATATGCGGCGGAGATCCTCATTGCTCCAGTAGCGGAGATGGTTCTAGCCAAGTCTACTCCGGTGAGCTCTCCAGCCATTCAAGGAATTACCTGCATGGTCAGTCCAATAGCCGAAGCATACATCTGCAGATGATAGGGAGTGGAATGGGGTCTCGTGTGGGCGTAGAGATGGGAGACCAGAGCTCCATCTCCGGCGAGTCGGAGAGGAGAGGAGGCGAAAGTGATCATAGGCGAAGAAGGGAGAGATGGTGATCGGAGGGGCTGGCGTGAACGGTGGAGGTGTGATGAAGATCAGAGGGTGTTCAATGGAGGATGAAATCCTCAGAAGAAGCCTAATTAATTAGGTGAAAATTGGAGAAACTACAGAGGAAGTCGGAGAGTGCTTACCTGAGGTTGGGCAGAGCGGGGGCCTGGGCTGGGCATCAGGGAGGATGCCCGGGGTCTTCGCACATGCTGGGAGGCCATCCCAGCGAGCTCGGGCGGGGCTTTTTCCACCGCATCGCCGCAATGGAGGTCGGCGGATCTCACCGGGGGTACTGGTCGTCGTCGCTCGATCCAGCCACCTCCCCTTGTCACCGAGAGGTGGCGGAGGGCTGGGCCATGCCCCGCGTAAAGGTGGACGGGCATAATCAGCGGAGGAGGCGAAGTATTTGAAGATGGGAGTGGCGGTTCCGTGCATGGTGGTCGAGGTCTGCGGAGACGATATGGCATGAGTGGAGAGGATACATGGGATGCATGGATGAGGGCGAAGGTGATGGATGATCGGGGTAGGTTGTGGGGTCTTCAGGTAGTGGAGGTGATGGCTGGAGATGGCGGGATAATAGGAAGGGAGAGCTGGCCGCATGAGGTGGTGAACATGGGAAAGAGGGGATACCGGAGGTGGAAGATGAGTCTGTAGCCGTTGGATCTTGTGATCCAACGGCCGGGAGCGAGGCGCTAAGAAGTGGCTCTGATGAGATCTCGGGCGAAGAGATCAAAGGGTTGCGGAGCTGCCACGTGTCGCTCTGGAGGCCAAGCGTGAACGGACGGGCACGATGCAAAAGAGGCTTTTGATCGAAGGGTTGAGAATCAATATGGAGACAACGGTTGTGATGGAAAATTGAAGGCGCGATCGAATGGTGCAGCAGGCGACACGTGGTGCGATATGGTTGGGGCGCGAACGAGTGGCAGAGATGGGACCTGGAGATGATCAAACGACAGTGAGTTAAGAGCAGATGTGGTGAGATCTAGGCCGTTGGTTTCAAAAAGAAATCCAACGACCAGGGTGCGGGCGGCTGATGCAAGGAGGGCGAGCCACGTGGCTCACCCAGAACGGGCCACGTGGCCCAATCAAATTATTCCAAAGGAAATTTTGATTTTTGAGGGATAAAAGGTCGAATTTGAGAAAACTCAAAACATGAAAGTTGTAGATCTCGATGCGATCTACAAGTTTCATGTTGACCAAAAGTAGAGATGAGGTCACCTGTAGATACAAAATATTTGTGAGGGTATTTTTAAGGTTA
The DNA here is from genome assembly GCA_037367405.1 of Ottelia alismoides. NCBI lineage: Eukaryota > Viridiplantae > Streptophyta > Magnoliopsida > Alismatales > Hydrocharitaceae > Ottelia > Ottelia alismoides. The sequence goes on from JAZKJV010002971.1 coordinate 93,942, forward strand.
AAAATACCACGAATTTTACTTTTGCCATTTTTTAGTGATTTTTAATTTATTCAATATTCTGATAATTACAGGACTTTATCTGAATTTTATTGACGCATTTTTAAGCAAGGGGGTTAATAATGGAAAATTAAGATGATGAAATCAGGTTTCATCACTGGGAAAGATCTAGTTTGGGATTGGGACAATCTCCTGGGGGCGTTGGATTCCTATCAGCTCACGTAATCGCTCTGAAAGACTGTTTGATTCACCTAATAAAAATCAACAAGATAAAAGACCGAACTTTTACGGTCATCAACTCTGTGTGCGTTGGTGAATCGGGGGTATTGTTTGACCGATCTTGTTTGATTGCCAGATCCCATCCACCTTCTTCCCATCTATCTTCTCCTCGAGTCATCTATCTTTCTCCCTCCCACCCTCCCTTCAGTTTTCTCTTCCTCATCTCCACCCCTGGATGATGGATCCCTCTCATTTCTTGCAGACTCTAGCAGCTTCTCCATCTTCTTCCCATCAGTTTAGTCCATCCTCGAGGGAGGTCGGATCTCCGACCGACCTTCCGTTCCCTCCCTCCTAACCCTTTCATTCTTTTGGGCATGCTGCGCTAGACGTCCGCGGAGATCAGATTGAGCAGATGCGAGACTCGGACGATGCCATTGCTGGATTGAGAGTGCACTCCACACACGATCACAGACAGCAGATGCGAGTAGCAGATATCTCCGACGACAGGATTATGGATGAGCATACATGCCAGGGAGCTCAGTCAGCTTCTACATTCGGTCCATTCATTCTAGATTTGGGAGTACATTCAGAGACTGCCAATATTTTCAGGGGAAGTTCACGAGGAGCCGTATCTTCATCTGGCCGAGTTCGAGGAGTTCTGCGAGAGCCAGACATATTCAGATATCACTGCAGAGGAGCTGATGCTGAAGACCTTCCCATTTTCCCTTCATGACAGAGCCATGAAATGGCACAGAAGATTGGTAAGGAGATCCGCTACGTGGGAGAGCTACGCTTCGAGTTCCTACATAGATATTATCCCCAACGTAGAGCAGATATGATGCGGTCTATTATCATGGATTTTTCAGTAGACCCCCAGGAGCTAGTGCATGAAGCATGGCTAAGGTTTCTTGACCTCTTGAGGAGATTTCTCGATCACGGACTTTCACCGACCGACCTCATCGAGATCTACATGAGGGGGATGATCGCTGGTCATATAGCACTGGTCGTGACCTCATGTGGTGCACACCGCAGTTCTGACATTGAGTTACTTGATGCCATCTCGAGATCACTTTCACAGAGACCATCTTCACGAGATGCCGTAGTCAGGACAACACATGAGGATGTTGCAGTACCAGTGGGGTGTGCCGCACTACATGAGGATACGGACTCTACACACCCGATCGAGGACATGGATTCTGCTGCAGCACAGATGATAGAGGAGATGTCCGCCACAGTGGAGGTTCTGACCTAGAGTCTGATCGAGTTCCCGCTGGTCTTCCAGCTAGAGTTCGAGTCAGCCCCGGACTTTTCAGTTGACGAGTATTAGATATCGGACCTTCTGATATTCCAGGAGATGGAGGAGCCCCCGTTGCTACAGCCATCAGTACAACCACTGCAGTATCCATTCCCGGACGACTCAGCTTTTATCCTGCAGAGATACTTCTCGGATTTAGATAGATATCATGACTCAGCCCAGCAGCCACAGCTCGATGCAGGATGCCACTTTGGGATGACTTATTTAGAGAGTCCCGTGTTTGAGCCATTTTCCCTCTAGTTTGTAGAGATAGACACATTTCAGGAGGAGCAGATGATAGCCAGCACTGTCGCAACCCAAGGATCAGCTGTAGATACATCGACAGCTTCACATTGTTCACCAGTACTTTCTCCTGTTTCCAGATTGACCAGAGACAGACTTTAGCAGACGATGCATTCTATTGCACGGAGTGGTGCTTGCTAGCAGCGCAGACCTCCATTCAGATCCTGATCCTCCATTTCTCACCGATGATCTTGCATTACTCCCCAAGGGTTATCTGCGAGAGGATGCCATACACGATGTGCACTCGGTTTCACCTTCTGAGAGTGTATCCGATCTGTCGGATCACGGAACCGAGTCATCTGATCCTTCTAATTCTGAGTTGTCTCACCTCGACGACCCTCGCGAGGATGAGCCAATCTTTGAGATATTCGATGATCTATATGATTTTTCTCCATTATATGCATCAGATATCAGTTTTTGCAGGGAGTCTCTTGATCTTGACTTTCCACACCTTTTTGAGATGCTGATTGACGTGGAGGATTCCATGACTGATCCATCCTTCTCCACGTTTGATTTCTTCGGCTCCACACTTCCACTCCAGTCTGAACCTGAGCCTATGATTTCTTTTGTGCTACCGGATCCCGAGTCCATATTCCCATATCCTTGCCTGGTAGCAGACACCCGCCTGATTGCCTATTTGGGTGTCTTCATTCACATTGTTGATTTCGTCGTTGTTCTCATACAGAGACCGTGACGACAGTACGACATTCGCCTTATAGATGCCATCCTAAACCTTGATACAGCTTTGTCCTAGCCTTTGCGCCCAGTTAGGGGCATAAAATCTAGAGCTTGTTGAGAGGCACCTCAACAATGTACTCTTTGTATATATGTGTTTTGTCATGATTCATTCTTTGTTTCTTCCGTTTTTGTTTTCACCCCAGGTCTTGTATAGGATTATCTTTGCTGTACTTAAGATATACCTCATCCTAAGTATGGGGGAGTGTAAAACACTGAGTTGTTCCTTTCGTTCAGTTTCATTACTCCTGCGTTGCCTATACTTAAGGATTCTTCACCTTAAGTATAGGGGGAGTGATGCCCTTCCATCTTGTATATATTTGTTTTCTTCGTTTCTTTTTTACCTCTGTTTTGCTGCCTATACTTAGGGATATTTTACCCTAAGTATAGGGGAGGTAGACCCTGTACATTCTCCACTCAGATTTCCCTTTGTGTACAACCTGCTATACTTAGGATTACTTGATCTTAAGTATAGGGAGAAACCCCGAGTTTCTTTCATTTCTATTCTTTCATTCATCTTTGTATATAGCTTTTCCTTTTCACTTCCTATACTAAGCACTAGTTATGTCTTCTTCATCGCTCTTGATTCACTTTGAGGACATCGTTCGAGCTAATTATAGGGGGGTGTCGTATATATTCCATATATACTTCAGCCATAACTCGTACTTTGTGTGTGTGTGTTAATAAATAAAAATGGCTATAAACCCTTAAAATCCATAAAAAATAAAAATTTTTCTTATAAATAAGAATTCTTTATTGCACATACATAGCTATGTACAAAATTATAAGTGTAAAAATGTTTGTAAAAATCTTTTATGTAGATATTATGTAAATATTTTGATATCAAAATTATGTATATAGTACAAAATTTTTGTAAAATGTTTTGAAAAATAAAAAGTTTGCAAAAACCTTGTGTAAATGTGTGTAAATATTTTGCAAAACTTTGCATTCATGCATAGATCCATGTTTTCAAACATTTTCAGAAATTTTGCACATTTGTAAAATTTTGTAAAAAAATCGCATCTTTGTAAATATTTGCATAGTTTTTCCTGAATCATAGTTGACATTTAAACTAGCCTGGAATTGAATTGAAAAATGGAGCTTGGTTAAGATCTTAATCTACCTAATTTCTAAGAGGAACCTTATAGGGCTTAGGGTTGAGACTTTTCAGGTCCATGGTGACTTAATTCTTTGAGTCCACTAGGCTATGATCATATGTCATCTCGATAAGACTACGTAGAACACTTAACAATGCACACATGACTCTCACAGACAATGGCTTTACTTGGACCAGCACTTTACACCGAGCTCTCTACGGATGAGGTGGTGAGGAGGCAATCTTCTTTGACTTGGGGTAGCATGTGAGGGTAGTACTTCTAGACGGAACCTCTCTTCTTCTTATAGTGATGGAAGTGCATCTCAACTTGGTCTGGTAACCGTGAGGTCTAACGACAGGAGTTGTGGGTTGCAATAAGGGCTTCAAAAGAGGGATAGTCTACTGGCTCAAGAGGAAAAACTCCTTATGTACACTTTGTAGATATGTTGCACATATGTTAAAAAATGTAAAAGAAAAGAATAACTCCAAAAAAGTGGTAAGTCTAAGAGAAAATGATAATCCCACCAGAGTGTATATAGTTCAATAAAGCAAAACTTATATTATCCATGTTCCATCTCATGAAGCTTACAACAGGGAGACTTAGCTACACTGGTTGAGCTCCCAAGGATACATGGCTATATTGGCCATGGTCCATTCTCTTCTTCCTCCTCTTCTTGAGCCGATTGAACTTGAACTTAGAAGGGAATACTCCGCTCCTCGAGGAAAGAGTTGCCAGACTAGGGTATTAGAGTTACCTTGTTGGAGAGGGTTGTCACTTTGCTACTCCTGAGGTGGAGGGCTATACCTCACTTACACCGTACAAGAAAAGATTCATGGTCATCCGAGTTTGTGTGTGTAGACTTGTTCTGATCTGGATTGTTAAGGAGTCTTGACTATAGATTAGTGGAACTTAGAGGCTGTTAAGTCTTAAACCTAAGTCCAAATATGGTTCCGACAAATTAATAATCCAAAGATCTGACTGAGCTCCATACTTCAATTTAATGAAGACAAGTTTAATAATCAACATTGACTCATCTTTCCCTTCTTTTCTTTTTCTTTTCTTTTCTTTTTCACATCTTTTTCAAATAAGTGTTTGCTAAGGGACTAGCAAAGTAAAGTATAGGGGGTGATGAATATTCATTCATCAATCTTTATTCTTTTATTTTAGCTACAAAACTTTGCAAAACACCATTTAGATAGCTATAAATATAATAAATTACCAAAATGCATGCTTTTGTTAATAGTTAATAATTAGCATGTTTTTGTGCAAAAATAAAAGAATAAAGAAATAAATAAAAAGTAGGAGATATTTAGAATAAACATCGAGTGACCCGAACCCAAGGGAGGGCCAAGCATTGGCCTGACCGCAAAAGAAACCAAGTAGAGAGAGAGAGATAGGGCCATTCATCCATGAGTACACTCCTTCCTGTATATATTCTATTTTATTTTCATAAAATAAAAAAATGCATTTCTCATAATTTGTATATATTTATAAAAATAAAATAAAAATTATAAAAATAAAATAAAAACAAAAAGAAATAACTTCTCTCTCCATATTGTACATATACCATGTATATACCAATAATAGATCTATTTATTCCACCCTCGTACATAAATAATAAAAATCAAATAAAAATTATTTTATACTCTACATTTTATGTTGTAAATAAATAAAATATAAAATTAGAGTATTTGAACAAAAATAATAAAATAAAAATAAAAATATAAAATACATAGGTATTTTATACCTATATATAAAATAATATAATGTATATAACATAATTTATTTTTAAAAAAAATAAATAAAAATCACTAGAAAATAGTTTGAAAATAAATACACATTTTTTATTTTGTAAATATTTTTAAATAAAATTATTTGCTATTTTATTTTTAATTTATAAATAATTTCTATTCCTTGAATTTTAATTGGTCCATGGGGGACTGTTGACCTCGGTCAACTGCCCCCCCAGGATCACTTGCGCCCGGATCCACCTTTCAGCCCGACTTCTCCTATTTATCCCTTGCAGATCCATCCGCCTTCCGCTCCGATTCCACCTCTCCCCTCTTCCCCTTGGATCCACGACCCCCGCAGATCCCTAGGGAAGAGCAGATCTTCCTCGATCCTCGCGCTTGAGCTCCATCCCTCTCGGACCTCATCAAGTATAAATCTCAACAGAGGCACCTTTTTCTCTGATCGTTGACCTTCCCCCTCACCTCCGATGAGATCCTCCACTTCGTCTGAGTGACAGCTGACGCGAGCATGAGTTGCAATGAGGTAGCGAGCAACCGGGAACCTCAGATCTGACGAGTTTTCGCCGTGCTCCGCCACCGGTCATCCCGAGCCTCTGGAGACATCGCTCCATCGAGGCAAAGACCCCCGGAGGTCCAGCACCTCCAGCCCAGACGACTGCATCCTCCAGGTAACTTAGTTAGCCATTAGTTCTCATTAGATTTTGGTTTTTAGTTTTCCGACCACCCGATGTTCATCGAACCACCGTGAGTCACCCATTCACCCTTCCGATTAGCCCTTCACCTTCGTAGGACCCCTCTCCATCTTCTCCACCCCTTCAGCCACCCTGATTCGCCCCAGAACAGGGTTTTCGCTCTCCTCCGCCGTCGCCTCGTCGAAGAGCTCCGCTCTGCCCCACACGTTCACCCCCTTCGCCCGCTAACGGGTAGAGACAGTTTGCCCTCGACCCAGTGAGCTTCCTGTATAGGTTTGGAGGCAAATGGACCTCATCTAGAGGTTCGACCATTGAAGAACATGAGCTTCAGGTCTTCCTCATTGCCGGAGAACTCCAGTTGCTCCCGACCTCATCGGAGACCTTCATCAGCTGCGGACGTCCTCGAGCTTCATTTTGCCCTTCAAAGCACCCTCAGAGGAGCCCTCAGGCACATGTATTGGCCGGAGGAACTTTGCTGGCGAGCTTTTCATCCAGGACCCTTCCCAGCCGTCTGATCGAGCTCCGCCGCTATGTCTAATCTCCGCCATCCATCTGCTTGGAGCTCGCAGCCGTCCGATCCATCTGAGGATCGAATCTGATGCGTCCATCGCCGAACTGTTGTCCTCCATTCCTAGCCGTTCGATCTTAAGTGGATGATGCTTGGCCGTTGGATCCATAATAAGAGGGTAAGTTACTCTTAGGCCCTTTGCTCTTTTTATATTTCGTTTTAGTCCTGTAAATAGTTTTAGAAGTGTTTTTATTTTTGGACAATTTGCACGTAGGACCTTAAATTTCTTTTATTTACAATCTAGTCCCTCTGTATGTGGAGCACGTGCAACGACACGTGACTTGTGGAACAATTGCATGTTTTATCCTAGAGTTTAGTGCTGTTACTGTTTACATCTTTATAAATAGGAATGACATTTATGCCCCTTTGTGTGTGAACCGCGTGTCGCTCTCGTGCGTGCCTGGGCTTTTTGCAATTTCAGCTCCGTGCTTTTTACATGTTTTTATTTGGCTGGAAGGTTTTCACTATTTGCACTTAGGTCCCCTGTGTGCTGTGCATGTTTTATTGGTTGAATAAAATAGCAAATTAATTCCAAATCTCATGAAATTTGGACATGTGGCCCTTCCACTGTGTAAAAATTTCAGTGATTTTTTGGGAATTTTTGTTTTCATTTTATATTTTTAAAAATTCAAAAACCCTTATTTTTACCACTGTCTAACTTGAAAAATCAAATAAAAATATAAAAAGCTCTAAAAAATCCAAAAAAATTACCTGTTGTGTGTTTTGTTGTGTTTTTTTGTTTATGTATAATTTTTGTTGCACTTGGATATATAAAACCCCTAAAAATTGAAAAATCCTAAAATTCTCATAAAAATCATTAAAAATTCAGAAAAAAATCAAAAAATATATTTTCTTTTTCATTAGTTAGGTTTTTTTACTTTATCATAAAATTGCCACTGGAATTTTATAGGCTATTTATTTAATTTTAAATAGCCTTTAGATTTTGGCTGCACATTGATTTTCATTTTTTTTGTCTTATTTCATTTTTATAAAATCAAATAAAAATTATTAAAATATGAAAAATACCAAAAACATCTGAATATTCATAAAATCCAAAAATATTTTAATTTTAATTTTCTGACTTGTTTTTGTGTGTTTAATAATTCCTTGATTGTGCCTTTTTCCTTTTATTTTATATTTTCTTTATAATTAAAAATCACAAAAAATTTAAAAGCCCAAAAATCCACCAAAAATAATTTGTTTTATTTTATTTTGATTTTTGACTACTTCGTTGGCTTTTTAGCCAACCCGTGCTCCTTGAGTTCGACCCTGGTCGTTATACCCGATTAAATAAAATAACGAGACCGCTATTTGCTTTCTTGATTGATTTTCTTTATTTGGTGGTTCTTGATTTTTCTCGATTGACTTAGCCTCACGATTCGGGTCACAACAACCCTGATTTATATCCTTACTCGGATTGCAAGGGTTTTTGAGGCCATCAAGGACCACTCCTTTACCCAGCCACAACAGTAGCAACTATTGACATAGTCTGACTTGGAGGAGCCTCCTTAGGTATGGGAGGCGAACGATGTTTGGTATACACATGATCCATCCCGTCATGCAAGTATGGAGGACCATTCGTCTTACCGGCGCCCCTATACATTCTATAACACTACATTCACTCCCACACCTCTTCCTACATAATCGAGCCCTGGAACCTTCCACTCCCAGCAATCGAGGCAGAAACAACAATACGTTCGGTAGACGATGTACCGGGCAGGCCAGAAAGGCCCACATTTTAAGCATCACCCACCACAATAGTAGTTTAGGGCCATCAGATCAGTCTTCGCACCACCTTCCTTCTCAACATTAGTAACCTTTGTTAGGCTCCACAAATTTTCAGAAGCAGATACTCGAGGGGCTTTGTTCCTACAGGAAAGAGATACGTGATATGCGATGCTACATCTACCACTTATCCCATTGGCAGGACGAGCAGTCTGCACCATCTACATCCATTCTCGTCCAAGTTCAGGCTAATCCCAACAACATAAACAAGACATAATAGCATCATCAATATGGTCAGCTATACTATTCAGACCCATCTAGGGTTGAGTATGAGATTCTTCCATTTGATTGTATTAATATTATGCCACTCAAGATCAGAAGGACCTTGGTCGTACCTGACTGGATGAGGGAGATGGATAGGGATGCCTCTAAGGATCTACATGAGGTATCTTTTGAGGATGAAGAGGACATGCATCAGATTCACCAACCCCTTCAAAGAGCGATGAGATCCACCATGGGCAGAGAGAAGAGGAGTATAAGAGCACACCCACAAAATGGAGATGAATCAGATTATACAGAGAACCTTGCACCTTCGGTTAAGGAGAATGTACCGGCAACAGACGTTTCCCAACCTGTAGTAGACACCCCAGTTTTAGATTTCAAGTTTAAAGTTAAAGATTTATGTATGAAGAACCTTGATTCTATGAATACAAAGAAGTACATTTTAGTTTATGATTCATCATCATCATCATCACCTCCACCACCATCACCATCACCACCGCTACAATCGTCGTCGTCGTCGTCGTCATCATCATCATCATCATCATCGTCATCATCATCATCATCTTCTTCTTCTTCTTCTACTTGTTCAATCCCTTTTTCTCTTTCTTTAATGACTAGAAAGCATATTGTAAAGAAAATTCATATATATGATCCATAAATGGCACAATTTTGTAACGATAACATTATGGTAAAGGTGCCATTTGATGAGTATGTGGCTACCCATCCTGCATTTCAGAAATACCTTAAGTTACTATGCACACTTAATAGGTCTAATAGGAAGAAACCGAACAGTTATGTGAAGACACACATCCTATCAGTTGCCACAACTTATTATCTCAAGAACCAACAACTTCCAAGAAAAAAGAGAGACATGAGTGCGCATTATGTGATGAATCGTATAGATGACATAGCATTTGCACGTAGATAACGGTTTGTCGATTAGTCTATTACCCTTAGCTTTGTATGAAAAACTAGAGTTGGGACCAACACAAATCATGACATTACTCCAGTTTGAGGATAAGTCTATGAAGAAGTCTAGGGTTGAAGTCAAGAACGTTATCATTACGATTGAGGGATAAGATTATTGTGTGGGCTTCACTATTCTTGAGATGGATATCCCAATCATTTTAGAGATTCACATATCATTCTTGGATGTCCTTTCGTTAGGACCGATGGAGCTTCCTTTGATTACCAGACATGGATGATGAAGTTCCGTTCTCCAGGCAGAGAAGTGGAACTTAAGATGAAGCAGATGAAATGGCAGTGACCAGACTCAGATTCTAGCATAGAGTTCTCTTCATTATCAGAGGTAGATTGCAGAGTTATTAACACATTTGGGGTGTGAAAATCGAACATGACAAGACCGAGCGAGAATCTCTCATTTTGAGAGGATAATTTACATGATGCAGTTTGCGAGGTGTTGCCAGATTTCTTGAGTTACGGATCATCCCGTTCCCTTGATGACTCAGAGATCCCTTTAGATTTGTTGGTTCCATCTTCCTCAGGATAGTCAAGGGGTATAGATGGTGAGTCAGATGCGACTTTGGCTGAATTACCCCATTTTTGTAGCGATCTGACTCTACACAGCAGAGTTGGTGGCAAGCATAAAAGAGTTAGTTCCTCCTTCATGCAGTATGGAATCGGATTTAGAGATGGTTCAACCCAATTTGATTGAAGATATAGCATTCGCAGAACTGAAGCCTCTACCTCCTACACTCAAGTACTCCTTTCTTGCGGGACCCAAACATAGATTCCATGTCATCATTAGTTCTAAGCTAACTGCAGAATATGAGTCTAGGTTGTTAGAAGTACTAGAGAGGAACCACAAGGCTATAGGTTGGATTGTGCCACATCTCATGGCTATAAATCCCTCCTTTGTTCACACCACATTTATGTTGAAGATAATGCCATGCCTTCTAATGAGTTTCATAGTACTGAATCCAAATTTACAGGAAGTAGTTAAGAAAGAGATTGAGAAGTGGTATGGAGCGGATTTTATTTACCCCATCTTAGACTCCAAGTGGGTTTCCCCCTTCATATTGTCCAAAGAAGTTAGGAATTGAGATTGTCACCAACAAGGAGGGGGTAGAAATCATTGCACGAATACCCATGTCGTTGCGTACATGTATCGACTACAGATGCCTGAATGCTGCGACCAAGAAAGATAATTTTCCCTTGCCTTTTATTGATCAGATTTTGGAGAGATAGGCATGGAAGGAGCTCTTATGTTTTCTTAATGGTTTCTCAGGGTACAATCAGGTGGCCATCGCCCTTGAAGACCAAGAAAATACCACTTTTACCTATCCATCAAACACTTATGCTTTCATATGCATGCCATTCGAGCTTTGCAATGCCCCATGAACATTTCTGTGATGCATGATCGTCGTATTTGATGATATGGTGGGGAATTTCCTGGAAGTTTTCATGGATGATTTTTCGATCCATGGTGATTCATTTGATTCACGTTTAGCGCACTTGGACCAAGTTCTTCAAAGATGTAGACATGTGAATCCGATACTCTCTTGGGAGAAAAGTCATTTCATGGTCAAGGAGGTTATCATGTTGTGGCACACCATCTCCAAAAAGGGAATAGATATTGATCCTTATAAGGTAGATGTGATCAAGAAACTTGATCCACCAACCAATGTCAAGTCAATTAGGCCATTTATGGGGCATGTTGGATTTTATAGATGATTTATTTAGGATTTCTCTAAGATTGCCCGACCTCTGATTGAGCTCTTAGGAAAAGATACCGAGTTCGTTGTTGATCACATATGTCTTGAATCCTTTGAGCTATTGAAAAGAAAGATTTATGACTTGTTGATTTTACAGGCTCCTGACTAGTCTCTTTCCTTTGAGATCATGATTGATGCATCAGATTTTGCTATAGGACCTGTATTAGGTCAACGACAAGAAGGAATACCGTTTGTGATCCACTACATGAGCAAAGTTTTAGATCAAGCTCAGAAGAACTATACGATTGTTGAAAAGGAGATGTTCGCGGTAGCTTGGGCACTTGAGAAGTTTAGGTCACATATTTTGGGCTCTAAGGTGATATCTTTTACGGATCAAAAAACCATCAGATATTTAAAGGAAAATAACGACGTGAAGACACATCTTCATAGGTGGATTCTTTTGCTCTGTGAGTTTGATTTGGAGATTAATGATAAATCTGGAGATAAGAATGTTGCTGCTGATCACTTGTACCGTTTGGATTTAAAGGATTCCCCTAACATAGAGCCAATAAGTGATACTTTCCCAGATAAGTTGATTTGTATTGTCGACTCACTTCTGTGGTATGCTAACATGGTGAACTATCTTGTCTCCAAGTAGGTTCCCCATGGTTAGACTAGGAGCAACATGACAAACGAAAGTCGGATTCGAGGAAATACCACTGGGAGGATCCGTTCTTTTTCTTTGAAGGAAAAAATTGTGTATGGAGAAGTTATATTCCTCATGAGTAATACCTGTTGAAACGAATCTTGCGACGATTGGCTAATCAAACACAATTAGCATCGCTGTAGTGACCGCTCACGAAATTCGAATCATACAATAACTAACCCATAATAGATATAGAAATGAAAAGCAAAAATAAACATGGAGTTAAAATTTATTATAACCCTGCAACAAGTGTATATAGGTGTGAGTATGTGTAGAGGTCGAACACAAGGAACACACGTGATAGATTAGGAAATTGAATTCCAAAATTGTTCCCCTTCTCTTGTCTTTTTATTGTATTTTTGGTGTGGTTTTTTTATTATATATTTTTAGGGTTATTAATATTATATATATATATTATTTTTTAATTTTATAATGTTTATTTTCTTTTTATAAGTTTCTAATTTTAATTTCTTTTTCTTTTTAATATATATATATGAATATATATAACTATATAGATAATATAGAGTAAAATATAAATACAACTAGACCAAAAATTGCAGAAATAAATGCTTTTATATTTTATATTTTTCTACTATTTTTGTGAATTTTGGGGATTTCTTTACTAATTTTAGGTATTTTTAAAGTAAAAGATATCACAAAACATGGATTAAATAAATAGGCCAAATTTTTTGGAAATTAAAAATAGCTAAATAGCTCAAATTTTTACAAAAGTATTTTTAATTAATTATATATAATAAAAATAAAATTTATAGATAGAAATAAATATTATTGGATTTTTTGGTGATTTTTTATATTTTTAAGGATTTTAGAGCTTATTAATTTTTAATCTTTTCCTTTTTCTATTTTTAGGGATTTTTGATATGGAGATATAAAATACAATAATAAATAATATATTTTTTTTGAATTTTCAAATGTTTAATATATTTTTTCGTAATTTTTAATTCAAACAAGGACAAAATCATGCTATTTTGATTTTTAATAAATATAATAAAATGTGAAATTAAAAATATAACATGAAAGAGTATACTAGGAGGCACTTAACCCTATTTTTTCATAATTTGTGATCACAATTGGTATTTTTAATAAATAAAAAATAAACACCAAATTAATAAACTTGCATGTGTATATTTACAATTAAAAATAAATGCAAGGATCGTGGTGCAAAATACTAAAAAAGTTACAACTAGTATTTAAATTTTAAATACTGAATATAAATATAAAAACCTGCAAGGGCTTGCTTGCAAAATGGCCACCTCACGTGGGACAACAGGTGAGGTGATGCGCTAGGACCCAAATGTAGTATATGACAATCTCAAGGGGTTCCTCGCAATTTTTATAAAAAATATGAACTACTTAAATATTTTATAGGACTAAAGTGAAATAAACATAAAAGCGGGGGAAAAGGTGCAAAATATCCCCTAATGCGTCTGATCGGATGACTGAAGATCTTCGACTTGATAAATGGTGTCCCGAGGTTGTTCAATGATGCTTCACAGTTACGGTCTGGATTAGATCCTTGGGAAGGATCCGATGGTCGTGGTTCCTCTGTATAGATGGTAGATGCTTGATCTGACAACGACTCTGGATCCAAAGGCAAAGGGGGATGCTAGACGAACAAGGAGGAAGCTCCACCTGAGCGACCTTTCTCTGACAAGATCTCCTCTCTCCGACGTTGTCTGCTGCTTCTAAATGGGGGCAAAAGGTTCATGGAGGCTTCCTTTGATGGCCGGATGGCTCAAAATGCCCCAAGCTTTGCCGGAGTAGTCCATGGAGGTCGGGGAAGGTAAGGCGACGTGGACTCCTTCCCTGACTTCCAAAATTGCCTTCAGCTGGAAGTTAGGGCGCAAGACCTGCACAAGAAGAATAGAGAGTCAAGGGAAAACTGCCTCGACCCGTAAGCAGGTGCAATGGACGCGGAATATAGTGTAGCGGAGGTGCTCCGACGAGTGGTGGAGGTGGAGCACTCAAATCATGATCAGGTGAGGACTAGGTGGACTGGAGGCGCGTTAGGCGTAGGGGAAGTGTAAGGGAAGAAAAATGGAGGCGTTTGGTGGGTCGGAGCACAATCGAAGGACAATGGAAAGATCGTTGGAGCAGATCTCAGGCAAACTACGAGCGGTGGATCTTATGTTACGGTAATGGATTAAGGACTAAAATAAATGCAAAAAATAAATGCGGGAAGTAAATTCTTCCTAAAAAGCAAGGGAAAGCAAACCTCAAGCAACCGGAGCTGTGAGATGAAGACCTCACGGTGGAGGTTCGTCGAAGATGTGGGATCGACCTTGTACAACGCCTCCTCGATCCTGTAAAGTGCTAGGCGAGCCTCCTGTCACGAAGCTCTAGCCATTGAACACAAATGAGGAGAAGATGCGGAGTAAAAGGGATTCAAAAAATCAAGGAAGGAGGTGGCAGAGCTTATGTACAGACGAAGGCTGGAGGGGACTTCGACTGTGATTTTCACGCGGATCAAGGATGGTACGAGGATGCGGATCATCATGGGTGATGGGCCAATGTGTTGACAAGATTTTTCAAGAAGGAAGTCAACTACATCAGGCATGGTATCATGTGGCAGCAAATTGAGAAGATGGCGTCTTAGTGCTAGTCTGACGAGCCTAGGGCTCGGATCTGAGAGTTGACCCGAGTGAACAGTCGGACGCCTCCCATTGGTCCAGCTGGACCACTAAAAGACAAAAATGGCTGAAAAAATACAAATAAATAGAAATAAAATAATAATTGAATTAGATAAATAAAAGCTATAAAATAAAAAATGTTTATTTTTATGTAGTATTTTGATATGATTTTTATTTATTTTTATGACTTAATTTATTATGACTTGCTTTTTAGAGGTATATACATAGGTATATTTACCTATATATTAGGTATTTTATTTTTATTTTGTATTGTTGATTTTATTATTATATACACTTAATTTATATATTTATAACTTATTTTATATATTTAAATATATTTTTATTGTATTTTTTGATGTTATTTATTTCTTAAATAAATACTGATATACATTATATAGGTATGAATATAGTATTTTCATCTATGTAATTTTATATATTATTTTGTTTAGTGTATTTTTTTATAGTTATATTATATTCTAAATTTGTATATATGTTATAAAGAATGTTTACAAAATTATAAAAATATAAAATTATAAAAATTATAAAGAATAAATAAATTAAAAATATTATTCATGTATATAGTACAATTGGGGTCCAAAACCTAACTTTTACATCTTAAATCTAAATTAAATGAAACTATCTTAATTAAGTAGTTAATAAAAAGTTATATACAAGTACATTTTGAGTTCATATGGAGAAGATGTGGGTCTGGGAAGTTTGGATTTTCGAATTTTATTCTGAGTATAAAATGTACACTATGTATTATTTTGTGTGAAATCAATTTTGTATTTTTCTATATATTTTTATCTACAACTTTCATGTACAAAGTCTTTTTTATTTGAGGTATAAATAATAAAGAATAAAATGGGTCCCGAAAATACAATATTAATGGTTAAAAATTATGGTTGTTATTGTGTATTTGACCCTTATCTCCCCCTATTTTATTCCTTGTCGACCCACTCATCATGATGCCTAAGTCTCGAGGTTTAGGGTCATAAATACCTTTGGAATTTTATTTCTTTTCCTTTTCTTTTCTTCATCCTTTTATTTTGGCTTTAAATAATATATTTTATACAATATTTATACAATAAATAATGAATGTTAATTTATGCAAAATATTGCTATGTACATGCATTTAGCTAGGGTTTAAAGGCCAAAATGAAAGAATAAGGTGATGAAATGGATATTCATGACCCCCTATACTTGCCTTTGCTAGTCCCTAGCAAACACTTATACTTATAAATGCAGAAAAGAAAAAAAAAAGAAAATAAAAAGAAAGAAATTGGATTGAATTTAAGTCTTGAACATGTCTTCATAAAATCAAAGTTTGGAGCTTAAGTCAGACCTTTGGGTTTGAGGGGTGGTCGGAACCTTATTGGGAAACAGATTTGAAACACAACAGCTTTCGAGAATCACAACACTTGCTCACTTCTTCTCCACAACCATGTCATAATAAGTCAACTCCTACGCAAACCCTTATGACTATGATCTATCACTGCCAGTGTGTGTGATATGTATCTCACCTCGGTTGAAGCGGTAAAAGTCAGTCTTCTCCAACATTGTGACCCTAATTCCCCAATCTAATACTCTTTCCTTGAGAAGTGGGGTATTCCCTTCTATGTTCAAGTACAACCAACTCAAGAAGAGGAGGTGGAGAGAAGAATGGACGGTAACCAATGTATCTACCTATCCTAGGATGCTTGACCAATGTAGCCAAGTCAACCACCTGCAGGCTCACAAATATCTGACTTTAAAGCTCAAGCTTGGTTATTTGACTATACGAATATATATACATACTCCGGCGAGAATCAATTTTCTTGGAATTTGCATTTTTTGATTTTTCCATTTTTTGAATACTATATACAACATCATTTACATATGGACTTTTTCCACTTGAGCCAGTAGACTATCCCTCTTTTGAAGCATTATTTCAACCCATAACTTTTGTTATAAGACCTCATGGCTGCTGGATTGGGTTGGGGTACAATGGCCACAAATGTGTGACTTCTGATGTTTCCATTAGCTTGTATCTCATGTTGGCTAATCCATCCCTCTACCACTTCAACTAAGGTGAGCAAAGTGAAAGGTGCAAGTGTGCAAGCTAGGACATTATCAACAAGAGTCGTGCACGTGCTTCAAAGTATTCTACTTATGCAGTCAAGACAACATTGAACCAAGTCTTGTGATATCAAAGAATTAAGTCTAGTAGACCTGAAATATCTCAATTCAAGTTCCTATAAGGTTCTTGTGATTAAGTCGCTTTAAGGCCCAACCAAGCTCCAATCCTATGATTTTATTTAGAGTCGTTGAATTATCAAACTCAATCCAAAAAATGCAATTTATGTACAATGCAAGGATAATGTACTTGTGATGCAATTTTCTGATTTTAAACTTTTTATGGATTTTTATAAAGGTTTTACAAATTTTTATGAAATTTTGGAAAAGATTTTGCAAATGTTTTTGGAATTTTATTTTTGCAAAATTTTTAAGGTTTTCTCGAAAGTAGAAAGTTTTTGCAAAGAAATATTTGAAGATCTTTATACGGGAGTGCTTTTTGGTATTTACAAGAATTATGATTTAGGAATTTACAGGGTTGTAAAGGATTTTTATGTACATAGTTCTCAAAATATTTTGAAAATATTTTTACAAAAATTTAGAAAACTTTATTTAGAAAAAACTACAAAATTTAAAAATCATTTTTGCATAGATTTTTCAAACAATATAGATAGATTTTTCAAAATAATTTTGCAACTATGCAAATAGATTTTCAAATCATTCTATTTCAAACAAAGAAAAAGAAATTTTTACAAACAAAACATTTTTACAACGGGTGAAAATATTTAACAAACCTTTTTTCAAATAGTTTTCAAAAGATTTTCAAACTGTTTTTCAAACATTTTGCAAAAAACATTTTTAACCTGTTTTATTATTCACTGTATACAAAGAATGTTAATGTGTGTGCTATTTTTTATTAATTAGCCATATTACTAAAAATATGAAAATACAAATTATGGCTAAAGTATATATATATATATATATGGTATATACGACCCCCTATACTTAGCTTGAGCTATGTCCTTATAGATCAGAGAAAAATGAGAAGGCATAACTCGTTCTGAGTATTGCGTAGCCTATACTACAATGACTAAAGAATAAAGAATCAAGGAGTGAGAAGTCAACCCCCCATATTTAGGATGAAATAATCCTAAGTATACAAGCTGTATATACATGTAGGGAGGGTTGAGAGTGGGAATAAACAGATCACAACCCAGTTTGTCTCCCCCTATACTTAGGGTGAGATATCCCCAAGTATAGACAATAAAAGGAGATAGTTGGGGGGATCAAGAAAAGAATCCAATAAAAAGAAAATATACGTGAGGAGAATGTTGGAATTACCCCAATACTTCGGGTGAAAGAGCCCCAAGTACATGTGATGAATATATGATTCTCATTCTTTATTCTTTTATTTTAGCCACATCTTTTAGCAAAAACATCTGTAAATATGTGTAAATCCAATAAATTACCATTGTATATACTCTTGTTAATATTGTATAATTAACACCTTTTTTCCAAAATAAAAGAATAAAAAGGAAAAGAAAAAGAGAAGAAGGACGTAATAAGTACATACTGACCCAAACCCTGAGAGAAGGTCAATTCTTGACCTGATCGACAAGAAATAAAGTAGGAGAAGATAGGGTCTTTATTAGGGATGAGCATGGGCCGTGTTGGGCCGGGTTGGGCTGGGCTTTGAAGGGCCCAGGCCCAAGCCCGTTTAAAAAATTCGGGCCTTGGGCCGGGCTTAGACCCACATAATTTTTTTTCATTCGGCCCAAGCCCAGGCCCGGCCCAATTCCTTTGGGCCGGGCATGGGCCGGGCCGACCCATCTCCATTAGGTAGATATTATTAACTTTGAGTCTCTTGTTTCAAGTTAATCTCAGCTCAAGTTACACAAGCCAAAATTATCTAAAACATGTACCATAATACTTATGAAACAACTAATATTCAATTCTACCAAATCCAAAGATTTCTCATTTTAACACACGTGCACTCATTGCTAGATACCATGAATGCCTCCCATGTATAGAAATTGAAGGAGTGAAAAAAACTTACCCAGTTAACAACAACAGGTGCACCAGACCCTATATGTTAAAATGGGCATAAGGCCCATATTGAGTAAAGGTACACTAATAGAAAACATTCTAATTGAAAAAAAATAAATACTAACAAAGTCAAGAATAACCAACAAAATCTAAACTAAAGACTAATTAAGGAAAATTAGTTCTTAATTGAAATACAATGATCATCAACGCATGTCACACGCCTGGCTTTCTTGATTTATAAACAATGTATGAAGACATGAGTTTCTTGAACTCATGTCACACGCCTGACTTTCTTGATACACGAAGAAAGTACACACAAAATAGGCGGGAGTTTTCATACATGTAGGATGTAGGAAAGGGTTCGGGCCCTCTTCGGGCCGGGCCCTTGGGCTGGGTCGGGCTGGGCCGAGCCAAGACCGAGCCCGGCCTAAAAAAATTTTGGGCCTAAATATTGGGCCCAAGCTCGGCCCGGTATTTATTTGGGCCTGGGTCGGGCTGGGCTTCGGGCTGGGCCGGCCCAACCCAATGCTCATCCCTAGTCTTTGTATATTCATTACTATGCATTCTATGTACATATCATTCTTTAATTGTATTCATCAATAAAAAGGCTTCAAAATAAATTATTTCTCAATAAAGCTTGTGAATAAAAATGTTTTCTAAATAATAAAAATAGTTGCACCATAGTACAAATAAATACCACTCATAAAAAGCCACAAAATAAGAACTTAAAACATCAATTCTGGCTCCATATGAACTCAAATTCTTCCAAAATCACCTTTATTGGACTCTAAATTAAATTATCTTTCAAATGAGGGAAATTTTGGAGCTGTGGTGTAAAAGTTGATTTTTTAGGTGCATTGTAGAACTACATAGTACCTATACTTGTAAATATCTATATTTAATTAGCTTAATACATAATTTATGCATATTGTATTTTAAATACTTGTATATACTCCTAATAATATCATAAAAATAAAATACAAATCATAAAGCACAAAATAAATCGGAAATAAAATCAAACTTTCATTGTACAAAAGCCACTCTTGTACATATTGTACAAACTACCTATTTAATTAAGACCTTTATTTAATTTGTAAAAATCAAATAAAAATTATTTTATACTCTTTAAATTATTAAATATATAAAATATAAATAAAGGATATTAGTGTAAAAATACTAAAAATAAAAATAAAAGAATAAAATATAAAAGTATACTATACCTAATACACTATATTATAAATAATGTATATATACATTCATAAAAATAACTAAAAATCACAGAAAAATAGTTTGAAAAAAACATTTTTCATTTTATTCATTTTTTATTTTAAAATATTTTCTATTTTTCTATTAATTTTTCAAATCCTTAAAATCTGATTGGTCAACTCGGGTTCGTTGACCTGGGTCAACCTCCCCTCCTCCAGACATGACCTCGGTATCCCATCGTCGGACCTGATTTCTCACTATTCTCTTGCTCAGGTCTGACCATCTTTTCCCTCGAATTTTACGGCCGATTCTTCTCTTAGGATCCGTGATCCTCGTGGTTCCCTAGGTAGAGCCGGATCCTCCTAGGGTTTCACACATTCCCTCAATCCTTCTAGACTCTGGGGACACCCTATAAATATGCTCCTTTGCCTTCATTGCTCTTCAGCTCATCCGTCATGCCTTCTTTCCTTCACTTGCATCTCCAAGAAAATGATGGGGTTCTAGAGGAGCTTTTGGAAGCTCAGGTTGGTGCCGGATTGGAGGTTGCTCATCTCATGGCCGGAGCTCCACTGTGACAAGCCTCCCAAGTCCTTCACCACCTGGTTGAGGCCATAACCTCGCCTCCACCTTCGCCGCACTTTGTCGTCCACCGTAGGCTACTAAGGTAACCTCCATTCCCCTCTATTTTCGCTTTTCATTTCGATTTAGATCATCAGCCACCCGCCATCTTTCAGCTCCGACATCCATGGTCGGAGCTCCGTATCACTCATCCATCCGCACTGATCGAAACCCCACTTCACGGAACACCTTCCCACGCATCCTAATCACCTTGAACCTCACTCGTCGGAGCGAGATCAAGCTGAGACATTCCTCCTCCATCGTCGGACGTTGACCTCCATCCCCCACCACTTTCCTTCACTTTGCTTTGCAATAACTAGACTAGAGCTACGCCTCCGAGTTATTACACCGTTTGCTGGTATAGGAGCACGTAAGGAGGCATGTTTGGAGCCTCAAACTGACCGACGGAGCACCTCCAGGTGCCTAGGATCTCACCAAGCACATCCGCCTGTCCACTGTATCATCTGAACCCACCATTTGATGCGGGGCACCATCATGAAGCTGCTGCACCTTGCCGCGAGCCGATCAGCCCCGTGGATTGCCATAACTTCTCTATCGAAGCTTGCCTAGCTTCATGTTCTTACAGCATTCGCTAGAGCCATCAAATTCATAGGAGAGCCTCAAACTTGATCCAGATCATACGTGCATGCCCAAAAGCTAACCGTCTGATCAGGCCAGGGTCAGATCTGACCACACATCATCATATTTCTCTAGACCGTCAGATCTGCGCCATAACGACCATCTGACTATACGCTAGAGCCACCTCAGAACCGTCAGATTGCGCCAGAGCAACGTGTTGCCCCTCCTCTGTAGGGTATATTTCACTTTTACCCCGTATTTATGCCATTTCCATTTGGTCCAATAATTGTAATAATTAGTTAATAACTTTTTGCATTTGGGACCCTATACTTTTGTTTATTTGCATTTTATTCCAGCTGAGTTGAGATCACGTGCGTCCACACGTGCTTTTGTGGGTCAATTGCAGAATCTAGCATGAACTTCCATTTGAAAACTGAATGAATTAATTATTTTGATATTTGCATATATACCCTTGTGTGTACTGTTTCACATGCCATGCATGCCTTTTCTGGATAAATTGCATAGTGACCCTTGTATTTCATGTTTTTGTTATTCTTAATGCCCTAAAACTTACAAAAATTCACATAGGTCCCTGCTTTATAGTTTTTAATTATTGTATTTGATTTATCTTAATAAATATCATTTTGGCCTTGAAAATTCCCCAAAAATTATTTCTAGATCCTGCTAACTTGATCTTTGTGTGATGATTTTTTTGTGCCATTTTCCTTGCATTTTATATTATTAAAAATTCAAAATCAGTAGAAAAATTCCCTTTTTGCCTTATAAAATTCCTAACAATTCGAAAAACCTTTGAAAAATCCACAAAGATTCATGTAGTTGTCTTTTAGCCTATTTTAGCTTATATATAATTTTTGTCTGAAGATAACTTATAAAAACCTAAAAATTGGCAAAATACTCAAAAACTTATAAAAATCATATAAAATCAACAAAAATTCCAAAAATTGCATTTTCAATTCCTGTTTATAGTTTCTTCATAGTTTTTAATAAAAAATCTTTTGAGTAGTTTTGAGCATTTTAACTATTTTTAAATTGCAAAACTCTTCCGACTATTGACTATTCACCTATTTTCTCACTATTTGATTTTTAGAAAATTATAAAAACACTTTAAAAATATAACAAAAATATGAAAAGTATAAAATATATAAAATTCAAAAATATTTTTACTTTATTTTTGAGTATTTTTGGCATATTTGAAAAATCAAAAAATAGTACGTGTGAATATTCATCACCTTTATTCTTATTTTGCCTTATTGAAAAAAAATAAAAATTTGCAAAATAAAAAAAGCCACTAAAAAGACAATAAAAATCCTTTGATTTTTGAATCACCTACTTAGCTCTTAGTTGTGCTCCTTGAGTTCGACCTTGTCGCTATACCAAGTCAATAAAAGTAGCAAAACCGCTTGTTTTCATTGCTTGATTCATTAGTGGTTTAAATGAATTTTCTCGTTGATCGTGAATCTGGTTTGAGTCACAACGTCACTTATTTAATCAACTTAACTCGAGTCGGATTTTGCCCTCACCAGAATGGCACCATTGTCGAGGAGCATAGCTAAGTAGTTTGGATTTTCATCTATACATTTTCTATTTTATTTGTCTCTATCTTTTATAACTGTATCTGACATTCTTGTATATCGCTTTGTGCGAGGGACTACTGGAGCACGACTCAGTCAACTTTAGAGGGACCTGTACTTGAGGAGGAGCTAGGAGCAGGAAGTAGTTAACTAGGATAGATTTATTTTAGCCTTTATTTTTGCAGAAACACTTGTAATAACTTAGACTCTTAAAGTATACTTGGGAAACTTGGACATTTATTCGGGGTCTTTTTCGCCGAGTGCCGGTGTACTCGGGGGGACCTCACCAAATTTTTCAAGTTTTTTTGCATTTTATTTTTATTTGTTTTCCAAGGTTTTAGCCCCTAGATTTAGGATTTTTACTTGGTTGAGCGCGGTAGAGACTAAGGTCCAAATACCCTTATAAAGAATATCTGTTGCTATAGATCACGATTGGACTTAGTCAAAATAAAAAGCTAATTTATTTAGATTAGAGATCATGTGCCGTGAGAGGTCGTATACAACGCTGGTTGGACCCACTATAGTGGGCACCGATCGACATCTAAGATCAGACTCGGGTCTCTTTTCTGAATAATTAGTACCGGTTCTTCCTGCTAATAGAATCTCTTGTCTTAGGGCAATTTCCTTATGCATCATTAGATTAGTTTAAATTTTGTCTTTCAATTATGTGCGGATCACTTTGCATGTAGACTGCTGGAGTAAGGTATACATTTCTGACTCTGCATGCATTTATTAAGTTTTAATCGCACATCAGATTCTCCACCTTCCTCCCCCTGTTTTATTGGACTTAAAATAAAAAGGAAATCGAAAAAGTCGTTAGATGTTGTTTTATTCAGAAAAAGACATAAAAAGTGATAACCAATAAAATCGAGATTGCTAAAGCAAACTTGACCTAAAACCTAAATTAATGACAAAATCTTGTTTTGGGGAGAGCAACCCCTCCTTGTATGATTTTACCTGCTGAGAGTTGAGCGACCGCACACTAGGATAGAGCCACGCTTGGACTTTCTTTAGACTACTAGTTCTAACAAAAACAATTAGCTATTCTCCAGTGAAGATCTACAAGTAGCCAGTAATCGGTTCGTATTTCCTTAGTAGAGTGGGTGGTTTAGAGGACACTACGAAAGGTTCCATCCTTAAGTAACGGGTAGCTGGAAATGATCCGTACTTACACCTATATTGGATGGAAATAGGCGTAACTAGTCGTAAGGATCTGGGCTAGTTTCCAGGGAGAATCAAGCTCCAAACAGCTCGCTAACTCGCTTTGTAAGAGTGGATTATCACCAAATAAAAATTGACAAGATAAAAGACCCGGATTTCACGATTATCACGTAGTGTTGAGTTGGTGAACCGAGAGTTTGACTTCTAATCCTGCTTTCAGTCCAGATCTAATCTTCATAAATCCCCACATCAAGATGATGGGTAGGGGGTCTCTTATGTTACCTTTGGTAGCACCACTTTCCAGCACTCCTACCCATTATCTAGGGCGGCTTCAGAGAACTCAGACCCGCTCTGTGAACCTGAATTCGCCTCCACCTTGTTCCCCTTCGACCACCCTTCTTCTACTCCCGTGGTACAGATAGACATGCCAGCACGGCTCTACATTCATTTGACAGCACCTGAGCTAGGGTCTTTTGCCTTTGCAAAGATCAGAGAGATGCCTAGTGATGACAAAATCGATGAGCGGCCTCAGAATTCATCATTCTTATTAGACAAGGCTGACATCAACAACACACTGTTAGCCTCTCTAGAGACCATGCAGAGACAGATCAGGGACCATGGAATATTCATGGCAGAGGTGAGGAGAGAGATTACTTAGATGAGAGCTGGAAGAGCAGAGCCAAACATACCAGATGGTGGTGGAGAAATATCAAGACATGAGGGCCGAGCAGATGACAGACACCAGGAGGAACCGCGTGATCCATGACAAACCGCAAATTCACCCTCTTAATTTAGCCATTTTAAGTGATTAAATAGAATACATTCGTTGCAGTTGGGTGAATTTGGATTTTGTTAAAAACCACTTAATTAAAACTCTCGATTAAAAATGGATGGAACCTTTTGATTAACAATGAATGAGAGGGGGGCGCTAAGCTGCGATGCGGATTAGGTCGATGTAAAATGGATGGATGGCAATAAACATGACACGTGTCGTAAGGATATGCATGTGGAAGTGAACGTCTAAGATGGAGCCAAGGCGTAGGATCGAATGGCTAAAAATGTAGCGGAGGCCAGCGATGAAGTTTGAATCTTGAGAAGAGGATCGAACGATGATGGATGTAGCCACATGGTGAGAGGGGATAAAGGCAGTAGCGGACGATCAGGCTGAGATTAATAGAAGGATCAAAGGGTGGAAAACGACCGTGGGAAGGTGCGGTGGTGATGGATGCATCTCGAGGATGATTAGGTGACTGGGAAGCGGGACACATGGCATGATGGGAGAGAGGTGTTGTCGGACGACCGTGATGGAGACTGGGACTCGATCGAAGGGCTTAGGATGAAGCGTGGACCATCGGTCGAGATTAAAGAGGCGGTAGGCGATCAGACGGTGTGGATGGAGCACGCGTGGAGCGCAATGAGTGGGCCACATGGTGCAACCAGAAAGCGCTATGTGGCCCAATCAGGTTATTCCAGAAAGAAGACACACAAAAGGGGGAGAAAAAAACAAAATTTGGAAAAACTCAAAACATGAAAGTTGTAGATCTCAATGAGATCTACTAGTTTCATGTTGACCAAAAATGGAAACGAGGTAAAATAAAAGGGAGAAATATTTTTATGAGCATTTTTAAGGGTCTAAAAACACTCCGATTTTTAATTTTGTTATTTTTTGTATTTTTAATTTATTCCATGACTCAGATATATAAAACATTTTATCTGATTTTTATTGACACTAGTCTGAGCTAGGGGGTTGATATCTGCGAATTATGATAATGAATCTGGGTTTAATCAATCCACAGAGATCAGCACGCACCATGAGGTAATTGCACAACCTTGGTGCAACCCTCACTCATCGATGGATCTAGCTGCTCGCTGTCCTTGGCCACTTCGAGCTTCGCCCCCAGACTATTCAGTTGTTGCCCAAATTCCATGGGCATGATACAGAGGAGCCCCACCTCCATCTCCAAGAATTTGAGATGATCTATAGCACTGTCCATGATAGGTTGGTGGACGAGGACACCATTAAGTTGATAGCCTTCCCATTCTCCTTGTTTAATAGAGCAACCTACTGGCTGAAACACTTGGGGAGGATTTTCACCACTTGGGAGATACTATGGACCGAGTACCTGAACACGTACTACCCACTCGACCAAATAAATGCATCCAGAGCTATGATCAAGAATTTCACAATGATCCTGAATGAACAATTCCATGAAGCCTGGGATCGCTTTAGAAAGCTCATTGATAGGTGTCCCCACCATAACATCAACAAGCCAAATCTCGTCTAGAGTTTCTTCTGTGGGCTAACACCTGAGTTGCAGGGACTTGTGAATGCCTCTTGTGGAGGATCCTACTTCGCCAAAAATGAAGACCATGTCTGGGCCATTTATGTGGAGATGCCCAAAAATTACATTATGATGTCCCAGACCCGGGTCTATACTCATGGGAAGCCTCCCTATCAGGCATCATCATATCAGAGGATAACACACATTGAGGTCGGTCCTTCTTCCTCTTCTATAGGGGCAACATTAGCTGAATCCGCAGCTGTCGACATGGGCATTATTATCTAGATACTGGACCGGATGGAGATTATTGAGAAGAAGATGTGCCCGTACCTTGACAAGCTCAATAGGATCGATGAACTGGCCCAAACACTAAGTGACCTGAAGACTCATATCATGTGTCTGCAAGAGACACAAACGGCTTCTCAACCACATTCCAGGTCACGGTCTGATCCAGGTAGCAATTTGTCACAACCCTCTACCGTATATCGACAAGTCCATCATTCCATGCAAAGCCTATTCAGTCTCTCCTGTAGTACTAACTATCAGCGCCCACTTCAGGCACTCAAATGGTGGTGTATCATCTGGATCAGCCCTTGGCGTCCCTTCCCCCGCTAGTCCATGAGCAACATGAGCCGTTGATGGAAGTCAACGGGATTCGGTACTCCTAGTACCAACAATAGCTCAAGATCTACCGTGACCACCCAAGCTTCCGATGGTCTACTGGAGGTGCTCAATCCCAACAACAGCCTCTAGCACAGGCAGGGCAAGGTGCCCAACAACAGCAAACCCAGTACTCCCAACAACAACAACAACAACAACATGATCCTCGACCCCCACACCAGGGTCAAAAGTGGAGGCAACGACCTCATCCATGGTATTCACAGCCTCCCCCTCACTCGTACCAGCAGCAACAGTAGAGCCAGCCTCATTTCCAGCGAGGTAACCCATCCAATTCTCATGCACACTTTTATGAGAACCCCGCCTTAAAAGATCTCGCCAGCATGCTTTCCAAGCAGCAAGCTACTATCCGACGAGAGATCGATGAGTTCTGATAGGAGATGAGGGAAATAGTCAATGGAAAGGCTGCCATACCTGCATATATTAATCCCAACCCTAATAACTTGAAGAGAAAATCTGAGTATGTACAGTTTACAAAGACCACCACTCCTATTGAGGTGTTAAATGACATCCATTATTTTTTTGATGTTGATTTTGTGACACTTAAGAGTGGTAGGAAGCCAGTCGGTGGTGACTCATCTAGGCAACACCCCTATACAGATTCGAGGGTGCTAGATAGAGTCTAGAGCGATACTGATGCCGCTAATGATGATGATGGTGGTGTTGCTGAAGCCACCAAGGTTTATGATCCCGATGATGGTGCTGGTGCCATCATATCTCCAGTTGCTTCAGATGGTGGTGCTGATGCCACCAAACTACCGGATGTTTGGCCAGAGTGCGGTGCTGATGCCACCATATCAAATGTTGCCACCAAAAGTCATTTAGTTGTGTTGCCTTCCTCTTCTTATGTACCTGAGGATGTTTTGAGAAAAACATAAAAATGGAAAAGACTTTGAAAATCAAAAATATGAATAAAGAAAATGTTTATGTATCTCCTTTGGATCCATCTGTTGAGATTGATGATGTTTGCATGGATTCTAGCCTTATGAATGCTTAGAAGCCTGCTCCTACTCCTAAACCTCATTTTTCCAAGGAGTTTCCCTCTATCCCCTCCCCTCATACACCCCGCTTAGGGAAGGATAGAAAATGGAAAACCCCCAAAAAAGACAACATATAGAGTTCAACGAGCAGATGATGGACATATTTCAGATCCAGCTGACTCTTTAGGAGGCACTTGAGCACGCCCTTCTCTTCCAAAAGAACCTTAGAGAGAAGACCACCATCCGTAGGAAGAAGAGGCGTAACCACAACGTTGAAATTCATGTGCTCACTCATGCCACTTGATTCACCATCGAAAACTGATTGCCAGCCAAGAGACCCGATGTGGGGGCTCCTTATGTCAGATGCCACATCCACGAGCAGCAGTTCGATCAGACTCTATTAGAAAGAAAATCCTTGATTAACCTCCTTCTAGCTTCCTTACTTGACTGTTTTGAGTTTGGCCCTCTTAGACAGAGCATGATAGTTCTCCAATTTGCAGATAGATCTGTCAAGCGGCCGAAGAGGTTAATAAAAGATGTCGTCGTCACAATTCAAGTCCTGAAATTCCTTGTAGACTTCTTTGTGTTGGACATGGAGATTTCTGAATGTGTGAATGATACCCCCATCATTTTGGGATGACCTTTCTGGGCCACAGCCAAGGCAAAGTCGGATCATGATAGTGGGGAGGTATACTTTCGCGTCGAGGGTGAAGGTATACAAATAGAGACATTGAGGAATTGAGAGCCAAAGATTCAACTTGCTCCGAGCAGATTTCAGAGCAGATGACAGATTCAGAGCTAGACATCCACCATGAGTGTGATTTTGTGAGCACAGATGATGAAGCCGTTTGGATAGATCTGATTTCACGAGCTCTTGTTACACCTCCAGAGTATGCAGAATTATAGATGCCAACAGATGAGAGTTTGGAGAGCGCACTCATGACACATGATGCCTTAGAGGCTGATGATTGTAATATGGCCAGCGAAGCAGAGTATATTTAATGTGATTCCGATTCAGATCCATCATGCTCAAACACTGATTTTGATTTTTAGGATTTAGATGATTATTTACCGTATCTGATGTCCACAAAGCCCATATCTAGGGTAGAGATTGAGCTAGTACAATTGATAGACACACCGACAGGGCTATATTTATCAGATTCATTGATTCAGTGAGAGTTCTCTTTGGTAGCCTTTACTCAGACTTTTCAGAGACCAGATCAGCCAGCTCCCACATGCTCGGAACCAAAGACCTTACCGTAGAGCATGAAGTATAGTCTCCTTGCGAATGATCTAGAAATATTCCTGATCAATGTCGCAACGGATTTGACTGATGACCAAGAATCTCGTTTGATGGAGGTTCTTGAAAGAAACCACAAGGCAATCAGATGGACTGTAGATGATCTCCAGGGGATAAGTCCGCCCCTGTGCTCTCACCACATATATCTCGAGGATGATGCCAAGCCATCACGTGAGTTTCAGTGTAGGCTGAACCCGAATCTTCGAGATGTAGTCATGAAGTAAATATCTAAGTCGTGGAGCACCGATTTTATCTACCCCATCTTCGACTCCAAATTGGCGAGTCCGTTACATGTGGTACCCAAGAAGATGGGTATCACTACAGTTTTGAATGAGTATGGAGAGGAGATAGCTACCCGATACCCACTTCTTGGAGACTCTGTGTGGACTACAGGCGATTGAATCAGGCCACCAAGAAGGATCACTTCCCACTTCCATTCATTGATCAGATCATCGAGAGGTTAGCTGGGAAGAGTCATTACTGTTTCCTTGATGGGTACTCAGGGTATAATCAGGTGGTCATAGCACCTGAAGACCAGGAGAAAATGACGTTCACCTGTCCGTTCGGAATGTATGATTTTAGACGAATGTCCTTTGGATTATGTAATGCTTTGGCTGCATTCCAAAGGTGCACGATTTCCATTTTCTCGGACATGGTGGGTGTCTGTTTAGAGGTCTTCATGAATGACTTTTCAGTCTATGGCAATGGGTTTGATGCTTGTCTTGCTTGCCTAGACCGAGTACTTCAGCATTACATTGAGGTTCACCTAGTATTATCTTGGGAGAAGAGTCATTTCATGATGACTCAAGGGACATTCCTTGGTCACATCATCTACAATATGGGCATGGAAGTTGATCTGACCAAAGTGGATATCATCAAGAAGCTCACTCCACCGTCTAATCTGAGGCAGTTGCGGTCTTTTCTGAGGCATGTCGGTTTCTATTGACGGTTCATACAGGACTTCAGTCGGATTGCCCGACCGCTAATCGTTTTGCTCACGAAAGACACCGAGTTCCTTGTAGATGATAAGTGTCTTTCATCTTTTAAGACTCTAAAGAATTTGATTGTGCAGGTTCCTGTCCTTCAGCCACCCGATTGGTCTCTCCCATTCGAGATCGTGATGGATTCTTCTGATTTTGCCGTAGGGGCCGTGCTTGGACAGAGGAGGGATAATTTGCCATTTGCCATCCACTATGCTAGTCAGACTTTGGATGCCGCTCAGCGGAACTACATCATGACTGAGAAGAGATGCTAAACGTAGTATTTTCTCTGGATAAGTTTCAATCGTATATTCTTAGATCTAGAGTGACTATCTATACAGATCACACAACCATCCGATTCCTGATGGCCAAGAAGGATGCCAAAGTCAGATTGACTAGATGGATCCTTCTACTCCAGGAGTTTGATATTGAGATTAAGGATAAACCTGGAGTCAAGAATGTGGTCGCGGATCACGTCTCTGATTAGAGCATCTTGAGGATTCTGATATGACCACACCTATCACTGAGACATCCCCAGACGAGGTAATTCTTGCTATCACCTCGCTCCCATGGTATGTTGACATTGTGAACTATCTTTTTGCCAAGAAATTCCACAAGGTTGGCCCATACAACGACTTGATACCTTCCATGTGAATGCCAAGTCGTATCATTGGGAGGATGCCACCCTTTATCACGAAGGGGGGATAGTGTCCGACATCAGTGTGTTCCTTAGGAGGAGCACCATAGTGTCCTCTCCTATTGCCACAAGCTTGAGGTAGGAGGACATCACTATGGGAGACTGACAACACAAAAGGTTCTCCAATCTGGCCTTTGGTGGCCTACCCTCTTCAAGGATTCAGATGAATTCATGAAGAGGTGTACTGACTGCCAAAGGATGGGCACTTATGGACAAAGAGATATGATGCCGATGCAACCCATTCACTTCTGTGAGGTTTTTGACATACGAGGCATCGATTTCATGGGTCCATTCCATAAGAGTCAGGGATTTGAGTACATTTTGTTGGCCGTGGATTACGTGAGTCATTGGGTTGAGGCCATCCTCGCCCGAGCTGCAGATGCAAAGACTGCTTGCAATTTTTTAAGGAAGAATATCATATCACGATTTGGGATACCTAGAGTCTTGATTTCAGAAGGGGGACTCATTTTATCAATGATAAGGTAAGGGCCCTTGCTAACGAGTTCAACATTGACCATAGAGTTTCCACACTATATCATCCATAAATGAGTTGTCTTGCTGAGGTTTCAAATAGGAAGATTAAGACTGCATTGCAGAAGGTTGTCTGCCTAGACCGAAAGGATTGGTCACTACTCTTGGACTCGGTCTTGTGGGACTATCAGACGTCCTTCAAGACACATTTGGGTAAATCTCCTTTCCGACTCGCTTATGGCAAGCCATGCCACTTACCTATTGAGATCAAGCATAAGTCACTTTGGGCAATCACCGAGATACTATTGGATTTTGAGAGTGTAGGAGATCAAAGGAGAGCAGAATTGGCAGCCCTAGAGGAGTTGAGAGATACAACTTTTTCAGTTAGCCTACAATATAAGGGCAAAATGAAGATATGACATGATTCTCACATCATCCATAAGCAGTTTGAGACGAACCAGAGAGTATGGCTATTTGATGCTTGGTTGAGATTATTTACATGGAAATTACAGAGTAAATGGAAGGACCATACTCGGTCAGAAAGGTGCATAACAATGGTAGCATTGATATATCCAAGTTGTCTTTTGAGTGTACCTTTCGAGTCAACGGTCAACGACTGAAGCCTTACCTTGATCATGATCCAGTGACCATTGATGTTGCCTCTATTCATTTTGTATGAGATGTGTTCCTTGACTCACATCACATGCATCTCATACATGATTTTCACTTATACTCCGCGTCCATATAGATCCATATTGTCTATATCATTCATTCATTCATACATTCATTTTGTTTAATACCCCATATCTATCTTATGAGTTTTCTGAACTTAGGATGCACTTTATCCTAAGTATAGTGGGGTATTGGACACGCGATTATTCATTTTTCTATTGACTCTCGCTCTTTGCTACCTATACTTAGGGATTCTTACCCTAAGTATTGGGGAGGTAATATCTATACATTCTATTCCTCGGTCCCCTTTATGTACATTCTTCTACATTTAAGATTACTTAATCCTAAGTATAGGGGATCGTCGACTTCTATTGATTCTATTATTTCATTCGTTTGAGTCAATGTAGTATATGATTTCACTTCTCTATATTCGACATGAGTTATGTCTTCCTTCATCGCTCTCTGATCATTTTGAGGACATCGTTCGATCTAAGTATAGAAAGGTGTCGTATACATTGTATATATACTTTAGCCATAACTTGTACTTTGTGCGTGTTAGTAACATGGCTATTATTTGTAAAATAGGAACAAAACGTTTTGAAAAATGTTTTCAAAAATGCTTTGTAAAATGCTTTGTAAAAATTGTTTGTAAAAACCTTTGAAAAATTATTTTTGTACAATTTTTGTAAAATTTTTGTAAAAATATTTTGTTTGCAAAAGATCTGTAAATTATTTTCTATATTAAAATTAGGTATAGTGTACAAAATTTTTGAAAATTGTGTGAAAATAAAATGTTTGCAAAAATAGTTTGTAAAAATAGTTTTGAAAATCTTTTGAAAAAAGTTTGCAAAATATTTTGAAAATGTTTGCAAAACTATTTTGTCACATGGGAAATAAGTCGGGGTATAAAAATTACTTGTATATACATAATCTAGCCCCAATTCTTTGTACATAATTACCCTTAATAAGGCCAGTTGGGATTGACCAATGCACCCGCAGAGGACCTGGTGAACAGGACCATTTAGACATGGTGCACATGGTGGTCTTTAGATGTGATGTCTTGCACCAAAGGAGAAGAAGAGCCGAGATCCTGTAATTAAAATCCATTTGTATATAAAACCTGTAACACACATTATATGTATATCTTTCTTTCTTTTACTTTTCAAAAATACCCAAAAATTTGAAAAATTAAAATCCCATAAAAATTTGCATAGTTTGAAAAATTCCCACTAAAAAGAGTTTTTGTAAATACTTGCATGTGCATTCTTCAAAATCATGGTTGACATTTAACTAGTCTGGGATAAAATTTAAGAATGGAGCTTGGTTAAGACCTTAATCCACTTAACTTCAAAGGAACCTTATAAGATTTGGGGTTAAGACTTTTCAGGTCCATAGAAACTTAATTCTTTGAGTCCACTAGGCTATGTTCACATGTCATCTTGATTAGACTAAGTATAACACTTAACAACGTACGCATGACTCTTAGAGATAATGAATTGACTTGGATACGCACCTTACACGTAGATCAAAACAGATGAGGTGGTGATGAGGCAGAATCCTTTGGCTTGGAGTAGCATACGGGTGTAGTACAACTAGCAGGAACCACTCGTCCTCCTCTAGGGAGGGAAGTGCACCTCAACCTAGTCTAGTAGCATTGCGATCTAAAGACATGATGTTGTGGGTTGCAATAAAGCTTCAAAAAAGGGATAGTCTACTGGCTCAAGAAGAAAAACTCCTTATGTACATGCTGTACCTTGTAGATATGTTGTATATATTTCACTAGAAAAATGTGCAAAAATACAAAAACTCCAAAAAAGGGACAAGCCTGATTAAAATAAAATGTCTTCCAGAGTGTATATAGTTGAATAAGCAAATCTTATGTATTCCACCATTTCATCTCATGAAAGCTTGCAGCTGAGGACTTAGCTACACTGGTTAAGCTCCAAGGAATACGTGGCTACACTGGTCATGGTCCATTCTCCCTTTCCCCCTCTTCTCGAGCTGGTTGTACTTAGAAGGGAGTACCCTGCTCCTCGCGGAAAGAGTTGCTAGACTGGGGGATTAGAGTTACCTTGTTGAGGGAGCCAGTTTCTTTGCCACTTTTGAGGTGGGGAGCTATATATCACTTACACAATACAAGGAAAGATTCATAGTCATTAGAGTTTGCATATGTAGACTTGTTCTGATCTGGTTGTTGATAAGACCTGACCATACTTGAATGCTGTCGAGTCTTAAACCCATTTCCCAATAAGGTTCTGTCAAATTAATAATCCAAAAGTTTGACCGAGCTCCATACTCCAATTTTATGAAGATAAGTTTAATAATCAACTTTGAATCTTCCTTTTTCTTTTTTTTCTGTTTCACTTCTTTTTCAAATAATTGTTTGCTAAGGGATTAGTAAAGGTAAAATATAGGGGGATGATGAATCTATGATTTTCATTCTTTATTCTTTTATTTTAGCCATATATTTTATCAAACACATCTATAAATATGTATAAATCCAATAAATTATCATTGTACATAGTTTTGTTAATATTGTATAATTAACAATTTTTTCCAAAATAAAATAATAAAGAGGAAAATAAAAAGAGAAGAAGGATGTGATTAGTACAAACTGACCCAAACCCCTAGAGAAGGTCAATCATTGATCTGATCGACAAGGAATAAAGAAGGGGGAGACATGGTCTTTATATATTCATCACTATGCATTCTATGTATATATTATTCCTCTATTGTATTCATCAATAAAAAATACTTCAAAATAAATTATTTTCTTAATAAAGCTTGTAAATAAAATGTTTTCTAAATAATAAAAATAGTTATAACATGATTTGATGTACAAAGTACAAATAAATACCACTCATAAAAGGCCATGAAATAAGAACTTAAAAGATCAATTCTGACTACATATGAACTCAAATTCTTCCAAAATCACCTTTCTTGGACTCTAAATTAAATTATCTTTCAAATGAGGGTAATTTCATAAATTTTGGAATTGTGGTGTAAAAGTTGGCTTTTTGGGTGCATTGTATAGCTACATAGTACCTATACCTGTAAATATCTATATTTATTTATTTTAATATATAATTTGTGCATGTTTTATTTTAAATACTTGTATATACTCCTAATAATATCATAAAAATAAAATAAAAATCATAAAATACAAAATAAATTAGAAATAGAAGCAAACTTTCAATGTACAAAAGTCACACTTGTACATATTGTACACACTACCTATTTAAGTAATACCTTTTATTTAATTTGTAAAAAGCAAATAAAATTCTTTTATACTCCTTAAATTATTGTGCAAATATATAAAATATAAAATAAAGGATATTTGCGTAAAAATAATAAAAATAAAAATACAAGAATAAAATATATAGGTATATTATACATAATACACTATATTATAAATACTGTATATACAATTCATAAAAATAATTAGAAATCACAAAAAAAAGTTTGAAAAATAAAAAATCATTTCTATTTATTCATTTTTTATTTTTAAACCATTTTCTATTTTTTTTATTAATTTTGTAAATCCATGAATATGATTGGTCAACCCGGGTCCGTTGACCCGGGTCAACCTCCCCTCCTCCAGACCCGACCCGGATATCTCTTAGCTGGACATGATTTCTCGCCATTATCTAGATCGAGTCCGACCATCTTTTTCCTTGAATTTTGTGCCCGATTCTTCTCCTAGGATCTGTGATCCTCGCAAATCCCTAAGTAGAGCCAGATTCTCCTAGGGTTTCGTACATTCCCTCGATCCTTCTAGACCCTGGGGACACCCTATAAATATGCTCCTCTGCCTCCATTGCTCTTCAGCTCGTCCCTCGCACCTTCTTTCCTCCACTCGCATCTCCAGGACAGTGGCGGGGTTCTTGAGGAGCTTTTGGAAGCTTGGATTGGTGCCGGATTGGACGTTGCTCATCTCGTGGCCGAAGCTCCGCCGCGACGAGCCTCCCAGGTCCTTCGCCACCTAGTTGAGGCCATAACCTTGCCTCCACCTTCACTGCACTTCGTCGTCCACCGTAGGCTACTCAGGTAACCTCCATTCCCCTCTATTTTTGCTTTTCACTTCAATATAGATCATCATCCACCATCCATCTTTCAACTCCGACCTCCGTGGTCGGAGCTGCGTATCACTCATCCATCTGCACTGATCAAAATCCCACTTCACGAACCACCTTCCCATGCATCTTAATCACCTTGAAACTCACTCATCAGAGCAAGATCAAGCCGAGATGTTCCTCCTCCATCCTCACCAGACGTCTACCTCCATCCCTCGCCGCTTTCCTTCACTTTGCTTTGCAATAACCGGGTCAGAGCTGCTCCTCTGAGTCATTGTACCCTTTGCAGGTATAAGAGCACGCATGGAGGCAATTTTTGAGCCTCAAACTGACCGACGGAACCCCTCCAGGTGCCAGGACCTCGCCGAGCACATCTTCCCATCCGTTGTATCATCCGAGCCCACCATTCGATGTGAAGCACCATCACAAAGCTGTTGCACCTTGTCGTGACTAGATCAAGCCCGTGGACCGACATACCTTCTCGAATGAAGATAACCTAGTTTCATGTTTTTCCAGCATTCACCAAACCGTCAGATTCATAGGAGCACCCCATACTTGATCCAGATCGTACATGTATGCCCAAAAGCTGATCGTCTGATCAGGCTAGGGTTAGATCTGACCGCACGTCATCGCCTTTTTCCAAACAGTCAGATCTGTGCCATAATGACCATCTGACCGTACACTAGTGCCACATCAGAACCATCAGATTATGCCAGAGCCACGTATCACACCCCTATGCAGGGTATATTTCACTTTTACCCGTACTTTATGCCATTTCCATTTGGTCCAATAATTGTAATAATTAGTAAAAAAACCTTTTGCATTCGAGGCCCTATACCTTTGTTTATTTGCATTTTAGTCCAGCTGAGTTGAGATCACATGCGTCCACATGTGCTTTTGTGGGTCAATTGCAGAATCTACCTTGAACTTCCATTTGATTACTGAACGAATTAAATGTTTTGATATTTGCATATATACCCTTATGCGTACCGTTTCACATGCTGCGCATGCCTTTTCTTGATAAATTGCATAGTGACCCTTGGATTTTAAGTATTTGTTATTCTTCTGGCCGTAAAACTTAAAATAATTGCACATAGATCCCTGTTTTATAGTTTTAATTATTGCATTTGATTAGTTTAATAAATATCATTTTGGCCTTAAAAATTCCCTCAAAATTATTTCTAGATCCTGCTAACTCGATCTTTGCGTGGTGATTTTTGTGTGCCATTTCCCTTGCATTTCTTATTATTAAAAATTCGAAAATAGTATAATATTTCCCTTTTTACCTTATAAGATTCATAACAATTCGAAAAACCTTTGAAAAATTCCACAAAATTCTTGTAGTTATCTTTTAGCCTATTTTAGCTCATGTACAATTTTTGTTTGAAAATACCTTATAAAAACAAAAAAATCTGCAAAAAACTAAAAAAACCTATAAAAATCATATAAAATCAACAAAAATTCCAAAAATCACATTTTCATTCCTTTTTTGTAGATATTTCTTCATAATCTTTAATAAAAAAATCATTTTCAACAATGTTGAGCATTTTAACTATTTTTAAATTGCAAAACTCTTATGATTGTGCATTATTTAATTATTTTCTCAGTGTTTGATTTTTACAAAATTATAAAAACACTTTAAAAATATAACAAAAAAATTTATAAAAGGTATAAGGATATAGAAAACCCAAAAATATTTTTACTTTATTTTTCTAAGTATTTTTGATAGATTTGAAAAATCCAAAAATAGCACGTGTGTATATTTGTCATCTTTGTTCTTATTTTGCACTATTGAAAAAAATTTGCAAAATTAAAAAAACCCACTTAAAAGACAATAAAAATCCTTTGATTTTTGAATCACCTACTTAGCTCTTAATTGTGCTCCTTGAGTTCGACCCTGGTCGCTATATCAAGTTAATAAAAGTAACAAAACTGATTATTTTCATTGCTTGATTCATTAATGGTTTAAATAAATTTTCTAGTTGATCGTGAATCTAGTTTGAGTCACAACGACACTTACTTAATCAACATAACTGAGTCAGATTTTTCCCTCATAACAATGAGAGTGATGAAACATAACGAAAAATGAACACCGACTCGTCCACCCCCTTATACTTAGGATAAAGTATG
This sequence comes from Ottelia alismoides, assembly GCA_037367405.1. Taxonomy (NCBI): domain Eukaryota; kingdom Viridiplantae; phylum Streptophyta; class Magnoliopsida; order Alismatales; family Hydrocharitaceae; genus Ottelia; species Ottelia alismoides. The sequence goes on from JAZKJV010002971.1 coordinate 132,157, forward strand.
CCCTAAGCAAGGCAAAAACACGGAATGGGATGGATGAGCAAAATGGTAGATGGAAAAAAGAAAACGAAAGCGGATATACTAGGTGAAAGCTATACTGAGATCAAGAAGATAGAAAGCATACCTTCTTGCGTGATCGCTAAGGAGTGGATCTCATAAGGTGCATGTTGATATCATGGTCCTCAGCAAACACAAACCTATCGGGATCAACCTGATGAAGTCCTTAGTGGTCTTGAAGTGGAAAGGCATGAACTGGTCGGTGGAAGTAGTGTGGTCATGCTAGGCCTGGGAATTCTCCGTTAGGTCAAAATAAAAAGGCCCAAACTCATGTATGAAATAGTAAGGTCAAAGTCGGCATTTGCAGTCTCTCCTAAGTTTTCCCTCCACTCTAAAGTGTTTATGGTGCAAATACTGCTGATGTTATCAATGCATCATCACTCACATGAATGGGGGACTCCAAGGTCTATGCTTTTCGAATCTTCCTCCCTGAAGAGGAATTCTCGGGTTTTAGTCTCATCCATCATAAAGAAAACCTCTTTGATATCAGCAGATATGTCATAGTCCTCGAGGTTGTCTAACACTGGCACACTCTCGTTAGATGTAGGTCTCCTGACAGCGGTGGGTGTGGTGATAAAGATAATGCTCTCGTTAGTAGAATGAAAGAGAATCTCTCTGGATTCATAATCAATAATGGCTCTCGCCGAAGCAAGGAAAGGCCATCCTAGGATGATCGGAGGATGCACCATAGGGGTGGAGGTTTCCATGGGCAATACAATAAAATCAACATTGAAGCTCATGCCCTGAATTTGAATGATAATGTTCTTTAGAATACCCTTAGGCCTCTTTATTGATTCATCAACAAACTAGCAAATCATCCAGGTCTTCTTGAGAGGCCCTAGATGAAGATATTGTACTATTGAGAAGGGTATTATATTAATCGAAGCACCACCATCAAGGAGAGTATGATCACAAGAATGGTCAGAAATGGTGCGTATTACAAGATGTGTAACAGAGTTCCCTTTCCTAGTATGTGGATAGTGAGTGATGGCGTAGGCAGTGGCCATGGTCAAAATGTGTCGCTCAGATCTGCTCCTTCACCTTCTTTTCTTGGGGTTGGGTGCAGATAATTGGTTCATGGCCTGGAGAAGTGGGGCCTCAATAATATCATGAATAACTACCACAACTTCTGGTTTAGTCAACATTTTTTTAAAGATTTTGGATCTCCTCCATACAAGGGAAGATATCAGAATCATCATATGTACACGTATGACTAAGAGCAGTCTGTATAGTGTCATCCTCGGGGTAAAAGGTGGGAATTGCGGTGGATATTTATGTGAGTATGGGATCTAGCCAGGGTTCCCTCTCCTCACTAGCTGACTCAACAGGGTTCTCTCAATATCTTTTTGTGTTTTTAGGGTTTTCACATTTTTTGTATTTTGGGCGATTGCAAGCTCTCATAGGTGTCCTTAAATGAATCCATAAAATCTGATGGAGCGTGGCTCTTATTTAGGATAGTGAGGTCCTCAATCCTCTAATTCATTTTCTCCATCAATCGGGTCATGTATTCAAGAGCAGTACCCACCTATAGGACGACCTACAAGACCCTCTTAGTACTTCACCTTTCCGGATGATTTATGGCAAGTCGTGCCATTTGCCTACTGAATTGATTCACAAGTCTACATGGGCAATAAAGAAGATAAATTGGAGTTGTCATGTAGGGAAGTTATGCAATGACTTGAACCTCAATGAGTTCGTGGAAATCCGAAATAGAGCTTACAGAAAAGTTAAGAAGTGGTATGACCAGCAAATTAGATGCAAAAACATTGTCCCAGGACAGAAGTTATGGTTGTTCAATACTAAGTTAAATATTTTTATGGAAAATTAAAGTCAAAGTGGAAGGATCCCTATATATTGAAGGAAGTGCACAATAACGATAGTGTAGAGATAGCCGATCTCACATATGGTGCACATTCTTTCTTGGTCAATGACCAACTGTTGAACACTTTGTAGAATCCAAAGAATGGCCAGTTCCAGTTGAGATGGTTGACTTCATGTCGAGTGATTATCTCGCATACAATTCAAATAAAGCATGAAGCCACATCTTGAAGATTCAGATCAGATAGATTCACCAGCCATAAATTTGCTTTCTACTTATCGTCTCTTCAATTACACTTGATTTATTCTTTTAGGGTTTTGTTCCTCCCCTTATTAAGTTCTTATCCCTAACTTAGGTTATTTCGAGCCTAAGTATAGGGGAACAAAACTTTACTTATGTATATTCTTCTAGGTTATTATTATCCATCTCCTTGGTCCTTCTGCCCTTCATTCTATTCGTCCACTTATTTTATTTTCAACTTAAGATTACAGGGGGGGGGGGGGTTAGCCCATGTTCGTCTTAGTGTTTCTATTTACATTATTTTGTACCCAATCTCCTCGTCTTTCAGCCTTACACTTAGGCTATTTAAAGCCTAAATAGAAGGGGATTTGAGTGGGTTTCATGTCCTTGTCTCATTTTTCCTCCTTATGCTTAGTACAAGCTATGTCTTTTATTTCACTTTGTGCCATGAGGACATAGCACAAGCTAAGTATAGGGAGGTATGTGTATATATTGCATATATACTTTAATTCATATCTCGTTCTTTCACATGTTTTGTATATTTATTATGGGCTATGGGTGGGGATTTGAAAATATTTGTAAAAATAATCTGTAAAATATTTGGATTTTTTTATATCTATTTGGCATGTTTTGCAAAAATATTTCAAAAATTATTTTAAAAAGGGTACAAATTGTTTTGACACCATAACATATTTTTCTGTATATATAGTTACAAATGCTTTGAAAAAATTAAAATCAAACAAAATGATTAACTTGTAAATGGTTTTGTCCTCGACACTTTCATCTGCACACAAGACTTGTGTAGTTTATGACACTTGGTTTAGACTGACACTTGACTAAAAGTACAACCTTTATTTATCATTAAGGTATTTGATTTATAAACTTGAACTCCCAAGTTTGAAAGAGGTGCATGCTATATTGTGTGTTTAATCTCTACCTTAAAAAGAGTACGACATACACTTGACATGCACGATTATATGAACACTGTGAAGAGCTGTGATTTCGCATGAGGAACTAGGGCAAAAGATTTGAGTTTAGATCTGATTTTATGATGCTCGAGGATGGGATAAAATTAATGAAGGATTTATGAAACCTGAGTCTTAGCATCTTAAGCCAGTACGAGAACTTTGTTCTTATACTAATCTATTGATATAAACCTAAGTGCCAGGGTGTGATGAAACTAAATAAAATTGTTGATCAGTGTGTAACAACTCTTAATAAAAGCAGTGGAGTTAGCCAAAAAGAAAAGAAAAGAAAAGAAATGATATAATAATAAAGCTCATGTATTACAAAGTTAAATCAAAGAGTTTATACCAGTGGTGAGCACTGACAACCTTTTAAGTGTCCACTTGGACCAAAATCTTAGACTTATATGAGTTGGGATTGTACCAAAAAGGACTATGCATCGTAAGTGCTACAAGTCTGTGTGTCGAAGGTATAATAGATACTCAAAAGAGACACACCTCGATGCATTCTCAAGAAAACAAGTACATGCAAATCAACCTCTTGTAACAGACACACTGGTTAGCAACTAAAAATACACGTGTTGAGCAAAAAGGCACTCAAGAGATTCCGTGTTCGTATGAGAGGTCAAAAGAATTGACACAAACATATTCCCTCCATCAACTGGCCTTCTATCTACTTTTATGTTTGACAACTAAAGAAAAGGTGGATTGAAGCAAGACTAGATTTATTCCCTAGTGTTGATGGTTGGGTCCTAAGGAAGTTTTTTTCAATCTGATACCTCGGGCGAAGCCTTGAATCTACACCTATATATGTGATCCACACTTAAATTCATACTTCTTATATATATATGTATACACAAAGTGACTGAAAATTAGGGAAGTTGAGTTCCTTTTGACCAAGACTTGGTTCATATTTAGAGTTTATGTCATTTTTAAAACCCGTGTCATAAATGTCAAGTCTTGTATTTTCACTTGCACAGTCAGGGATTCAACTGTTCATTCATTCTTTATTTGCTCGAGGATGAGCAAAGTTAAGTATTGGGGGTTATAAATATCTGATTTATCATCCTAAATTCTATTAATTATCCCTCTTTCTTAAATAAAACTAACTAATTAATCGTTAAGTAATTCTAATTAATAATTCATTTGTGGGAAATAATAACTTTAATTATTGGTTCTTAATAATTAGTCTTTATATTGTAAATACATATATATATATATATTATTTTATGTATTTTCAATCCTTAAAAAATACTTAAATAATGACCTTGTATTTTAGATAATATTATGATACTATCTATAAAATATCAAAAAATACTAATAGAAGAACTAAAATATGTATTTTTATCTATACAAAAATGCTTGCAACAATTCTACTTTGTATATTTGACTTATTTTGATTTCAAGTTCTACATGAAAGTTGTAGATCTTGATAAGATCTACAACTTTCTTGTCGAACATCTTTTTTCCTAATTATTCTTATAATTATTTATTTTCTATTTTATATGTTATTTTTTATTTTTGAATTATTTGATTAGGGCTCGTGGCCCATTCTGGTGAGACCATCTCATCGCCTCTTCAGCAGCTCCGCCTTTCATTCTGACCATCTGATCATTTTGGTCAGACGATCAAATTTCCATCAGAGACGCCTCACTTGGGGTCGCTTGATCAAAAGATGAAGCATCGATGGTCACTTCTCCTACACCCATATCAGGGCCCACTGATATCCATCCAACAGTTGGGAGGTCATCTTCGTCCTCGTGCCTCTTCTCCCAACAATGCCTCCAACCACTGAAACCACCCAACTTCTCTGATTTATCCCAATAGCTTCACAACTCGTCTTCCCCTCACTTCCAACTCTCACACAAAGTCTGACTCACCATCTTCTTTGGCCAACCTCTAAGTTTTCCTCCCTCCCCGTATGCTTCAACTTTTGAGCAGTTGAAACCCCATCTCCAACCACCTATAACCTCCTCCTTCCATCGATCAAATACCCCATCATCACCCATTGTGGTGGTTATCCACCCTTGGGATAGGTTAACCCGAGTTTCAACCAGCTTCTATGGTAGAGAACGGGTGGATATCAGAGTAGAGACGACCCTAATCCTCCGGCGAGATCCTTGACCTCCAGCCAAGTTGCATCCCTTGTTATGTACCTGCTTGAGCCTTGTTTCCTATCCAAAAACATCAGGCAAAGACTTAGGAGCTCTAAGCTCCCCTTTCTTGGCCCATTCCGACCTCTTGGTAAGCCTCTGCCATTACTTTTTTCTTTCCAGGTGAGTTCTTTTCTTTGTTTTTCTCCCTTTCTCTGATTTTCCTCAAGTAGCACCGGCATACACTGACCCTCTTAAGTATACGCACCTTCACTTATCATCTCCAATTCACGCGCACATTTCCAGATCTCATCTCCACCTCTCCTTGAGTGTCTTCACCTAGATTCACCTACTTCATCTGCAAGTTGAAGGTCCCATCTAGGTCTCACATTTATCATCACTGATGAGCCTCAATTCCATTCCATTTCACGAACATATCTTCCATAGTAGCTTTGTCTTCTCATTTAACCCTTGCATGTTTTGTTTCCTTCATTGATTAGAGAGGTCATTTGTGCTCTTATTTTGAGTTGATTTGCCGGACGACCTTCATCGACAGAGCATCGCAGAGAGCCTATTCTCTTCCTAAGATCAACCTTGATGTCACGATGTCATTAGGAAGATAATCCGACCTCCAGATTCAGTAGAGGAATAAGGAGGAAGGAAGAGGAGTCCACCAGAGCATCGCTCGTCCTCCGCCGCACATGGAGGAGATTTTTCGAGGAGTATAAGCAGCTACCGTAGGATTGCCTTAACTTATGCGTAATTCAAAGGTTCTTAGGAAGACACATTACACACATGAAGCAACATTTCAAGCATGAGACTCGGAGCTTCCATGCCTCCACCGAAGTGTCCCAAGCCACCACGTGGTCCCGAGCTTAATCATCGTCCGAACTTAGCTCCACATGAGTGGAGTCACATGGCTGGGAAAATTGTAGCACCTAGATTCATGTTTTCCCTATTTTTATTTCAGTCTAGTGCGTGCGAAGCATGTGTCGAAGTGTAAAAATTGCAGATAAGTCCCATAGATTTTTGATAGTTACATTTATACCCAAGCACGAGCTTTTTACACTATATACCTAGATAGCTTCCATATTTGCATTTTCGTCACTAGTAGGGACTTGTTTGTAATTAAAGTGAAGTTTTTATTGAATTTCTTTTCATTTATGCCCCTGCATTGTATCTTAAATAACTTTTGAACTGTGTATCCACATTTAATGAAATTGATGTCATTTTGAAGATATTTTTATTCTCTTACATTTAGTGCTATTAATTTTCTGAATTATTTATTTATTAGGTATTAAATTTTGATGCATAAATATTGTCTTTTCATCCCTGAAACTAAGTTAAAAATTGATCCTTTCTTTGTTTATTGATTTATTAATCACCCGTATATACACTACATTATTCTAAATCTAATTAGGATCTTTAAATAAATTATTACTTTATTGATTTCATGGTTAGATTCATATTCGAGGAATTAATTTTAATATTAATCAAATATGGTGTTTATGGATTTATTCGTTGGCATTGTTGATCAATTTAAACTTAATGCGTTAATTATACATTTCATTGAGTTCTTATTATTTGATCGAGCCATTTAATCAATAAATCAATCAAGAGCTTTCTTATGTGTTTGCGCATCGTATTTGTTGTTGTATTAGCATTATTGTTCATTTAATATATTTGCATCTAAAGAACATAAAATATGACATGCATTGCATCTTGATTTCTTGTTTTCATTCGCTTAACCTAATTAATTAATTAATCACTTAATTAAATATTTGATACATATATTAAATTAATTAATTACTCATATCCTTGTGTTTGACTCTAGACTTATCTAGGATAAATTACTTTGAGTCCTCTTCATAGAGATCTTCTGACTCGGTTCTGATTGATTTGTAATTAGCCATATTTCAACGAAGCTTAATTATGATTGCCAATTAGCGGATAATCACCATGCATCTCAGGGTACACCATAGAACATGGTTTGAACTAAAATTGCCTTAGAAATACCATGGCATCGGCATTTCTGTAGTAAGTTTGTGAATCTCTCGCATGTCTTAAAGAATGGCTTAGGGGGAGCTCGAGAGAAGCTAGCGATCTTGGATCTCATTTGGTTTATAATGAGGGGGAAGTACATATAATTATGAGACTCTTTAACCAATGAACTACCTTATCTCCGAAGGCAAATGGGGTAGACTTCAGCCAGATGTAATATTGACCAAACCTAGGATGGCTAAGGTTGTTACAAACTATATCGAAATCTCGTAGGAATGCATATGATTCTCTTCTATCATTCCCATTGAACTTTGTAGTAGCCCTAAGAAATGAGGCTTTAACTCGAATGACTCAACCAATATAAATGGCATAAGCTAGTTACTGTAATCATTTAGTGCAGGGTTGTAAGCATCCATCAGAGGTCTATCCATTCCTCCTACCTCAATCACTTGCCTTAATGAACACACTTTTTGCAACTATTAATTAGAAAAAAATAATATTCAGAAGTATCATACGATAAAGAGTGAGTCAATAAAGAACGCCCACATGAAAAATAATGCGAAACTAATCTAATATGGTCTATTGTTTATATTACTTGGACAAGTACCAAGGTTGAACTCAATAAGGTAATATAAGGGTCTATAATTATTTTTTAAATACAACTTAAGGATATATTTTCAAAAGACAAACATTTTTATAGGATTTAAAATTTTTTTGGAAATTTTATAGTTTTTAAATGATTGATGTAATGAACTGAAACAAATATGATGAATGGATTTTTGTAAAATTTTCTATGCAAAGAAATAGAAGTAATGCAAAGTATGAGAGAAAATAAATCAATAATTTTTTTAGAATTTTTAAACGATGATAAATTTGAAGAAAATGAGCAAGTCAATGATGTGAATCTCAATTTAATATCCAAGCTCCACAATATTTAGGTTATAATTAATAAATAACTATCAAATAAATTTCCAAGAGGTACCCTAATTTTTATAATTTTATGAGCAACAAAATTAATATCATAGAGAACATGACTCAAATATATAGGAAAAACTTCCTCAATTTGAATTATGTCCAAACGTGTCTCAAATGAATAATACAATGTATCGAGTGATAGAGAATTTAAGTACCTAAAAAACAACACTAAGAATATCAAAATCAGACCACAAATGCTCAAGATATGTATAATTATATGACATAACTTTAATAAAAAAATAAAATGTTCTCAAAATTAACCTTCTTAGGGGCATGTTGAAATTCTTATAAAGTAAGGGTTTTACACGAATTCCAATAGCTCTAGGGGATGCTGGTGCAAATTCTATCTAATCATGTGTGTGAAGCATGCGATGGGGGTTTCTAGCGATTTTGAATGGTAGTAGGGTGACTCTGTAATTTGCTCAATGCCCGTGCTATATGCACATGACCCTAGGTTCTTCACAAATCTCTTGATCTGGAGGGGTCCCTTAAAACTAGTCCTGCATGTTGGATGTACATGTGGACCCCTTCGATCATGTGGATGGGATTGTGTCTGATCTTTATCGAGTGGTGGAGATACTACCTTGCCAACGTTGAGGATGGCCCTTGTCGACCAAATCGGATGGAAAATATACACGAGTTCTCTCTTTTTTGCATCTTTCTCAATGAAAAGTATACTGAAGCTTGACCTCCGGTGGTTGACACACGACCAGAGGCTATCGGAGATGATATTTTTGATGTGTAATGGATGGTGCCTCCTAATGTACACCTGTAAAAAAAGATGGAGAGAAGATGGTTGAGATTCTCAAACCTCAGCTCAGATGTTACATGATATAAAAGAAGGAATACGAAGCTCTTGTAGGTGGTGGAAAGAAGCAGTGCCTTGGCGGCAAACTCGACCAGAGATGATAGGTTGTAGTGGAGGTAGAATAGGAACATAAGAGGGACAGAAGATGGGGGCGAGTTATTGTTTGTCGGAGATGATAGCAGAAGAAAGCTGATGAAGATTATGAAGAAAAGAGGAGAAAGAACGAAGGAGAAAATAACAAAGAGGAAGAAGGGAATCAAGGGATAAAAGAGTTACCTGGGAGTTCACCGATGCTTGGGGAAATAAGGACTCAACTTCATTCTTTGCCTCGAGGGTTAGTGATGATGCCCTTGTGGCTAGGATTTTATGATGAGAAGTAGTACACCAATATTGATTGAGGATCCGTGGATTACACCAACGAGATCTCTTCATCGAAATTGGGGTTGTTGTTACAATCGACAACTTCGAGCTCTCCCCCTCTCTCTTATTTTGGACTATGGTGCAAGCGGTGGATGTTGTTCTTGGTTTTGGAGGTTGTATTATATAGGGGAGGAGTCAGGTGGTAGGGAAATAGCGGATAGAGGCATTAAGGTTTTGGGTTCGCGATTGGGTAGTTGGTTAGGATCGTGATGGCTGCCATGTCTCTACTGTAATAAGGCGAAGAAGTTGAGAGCAGAAGGTTGGCTATGAAGATACATGTTGGAGGGTACATGGGTGGTTAGAGGCATTAGTTTGGAAGGGATAAGGGAGACTTGTTTGTGGGTTATTGGAGTGGGATAAAGTAAAGGTTGTTGGGTTTCTTCTGGTGCAAGCGGGGAGAAGAAGGAGAGGCATAGGGGGGTTGGTTTCAGATTTACTTCACAAGGTTTTGGGGACAATAAGATCAGGGTTCAATGGGCTCCTAGGTTGGTAGCAAAAAAGGAGATAATAAGATTAGGATGTGGGTTCTCGTCTTCATGGGATGGGCTAGTTTGGGGACGAGGATATGGCTGACAGGGGGAGTTGGTTGAGAGATAGGTTGGCCTATGATAGTAGAGGGAGTGGTGCACATGGGGTTCGCTGAAGAGGGGTTCAGACCATGGTGGGTAGTCGGAGGTAGAAGACGAACATGAACCATTGGATGATCTAGCATCCAATGGTTACGATGGGGTCATGTGGGTGACACGTGAGGAGGATGGAAGATGGGCAGGAATGACAATGGTCATTGTATCAAAGTAGATCCAATGATAATGATGAGATGCATTACAAGACATGAATGGTTGACCAGAGGGGGAACGATTTGACCAGAATGTTGAGGTTGACCAATGGGCGGCTGGCACGCGAGCAAGGTTGACCAGGACAAAGTTGACCAATGCAAGAAAATAAAGAAAAAGGAATAAAATATGAGATTAATGCAAATAAAAAAATGGAGAGATCTACAAAATTCGCGAAGGACTCGAAGGCAAATGAAGTCATTTGTGGAAGTGATGGATTTTTGTTTGATTTTTTATGTATATAAAATAAAATTTTCTAGTTTAAATTTTTAATTTGGTTTTATTTATGTGGATACATGCATAATAAATCAAACATGATTGAAAATAATACAATGGATGTAAATGTGAGTTTTCGGATTTTTCTAAGAGAGAGAAGCAGAAAATGTGAGATTTTTACAAATGCATGGATCAACGTGCTCAAGTCAAATTTGATTTTTCTTCTTTTTTATTATTTTTTGGAATTTTTTTACATAATTAGTTACAAAATGAGATGAAATAAAGATACAAGAAATAAATAAATAAGTCAAATATGTACGTGAAATAACAAGTTAAAAAATAATGAATAAGTTTGGTCCCAAAATCCAAGTTCCCAAAAATGAGCTTCAATTCTTTTGAATATGGTCATGATTTGTTTATAATTGAGTGTACATTAATTCAAAAGTGAGTAAAGTGAAATTAGGCATGGTATGTTAGAGATATTTGCTTTTATGACTTTTTATCCTCGAATTAGGGTTTGTGTTTATTTGAAATATATACAAGTTAGTATTTTTGCAAGATTTTTCATTAATTAATATTAATGATATGTACACAATGGAGTTGCTTTGATGTCAATTGGAGTTAGTGTTAATTAATTAAAAATACGTGAAATTAGGTGAATATATACAAGTGAATATTAATGCAAGATGAAATGCTAATTTATGAAAATTATTTACAAGTGTATGGATGTTAATTATGAGTTTACATGAATGCATGTACTTATTTGGGATGAATCTTTAATATTCATCAGTTTTATTTGAGCCCTTAAATATTCATTTTGTTACTCTGCTAAGGCTAACTGTGTTAGTTTTTTGGTCCTCCGAGATTTTAAATATGACACACACGCAAAAGATTATATTGTACTCTCTCGCATATTCTCTATGATTGCAAGACTCTAAGTGCGGATCTCATCTTGACTTGACTTCATTATGAAGCATAGGTAAATGATTTGCAAAAGACTTGTAATAGTTTATTCGGATTAGGTTTGCAAAAATTGTAATTCCAGCAGGCTTCAACCAAAAGTTTCCGTTTCTAGAATATCAAATTTTTGACGAACTTATCAATCATATTTTCCACCTTGACCGATCATACCTTATCAATCATGTCATTTGAAATCATTGACCGTTATTTGATTATCATTCAAACAGTCATCAACTAATCGATCACAACTATTTATCTGATTAGTCAATTACAGTTGATCAATCATACTTGTTAACATGATCTATCAAATTAAAGAATCTCATTTGATTTTCTTACCCTTTTTGTTTCAAACGACCACTTTTCTTGAGCTCCTATATAAAGGACCTCACATTCATTGTTGAAATACACACTATTCTAGTAATCACTATTACTTTCACTAAAAGCAAGAAGCTCTCTCTAAGTGATTTCCTCAAAATTATTTATCACGTTCTTCCACTCATTCGATATTTAGAGAAGAATATTCAGGGTTGAAAAGCTGTGAAGAAAGTTTATTCAGATAGTTAATATTCGATTTAGCCAGTCTACAAGTTCTTCTTCTCCAGTTAGAGTATTTTTGGCAACCTTGTCGCAACACAGTGATTTTTATTATATTATTTGATATTGATTATATATTGTGATATATGTGATATAATCGCTGGTGTTATTCTTTGAGAATTATCTATGCAATTATACTGCTATCCTTATTTCAAGATATCATTTGCTATTTAATTGGAGAATTATAATATTGATATTTGTAGATATATCCTTATATGATACTGTCTTTATAATATATCTTATTTCAAGTAAACCTCTTTCTGCAGGATCTCAAGCGTCTGCCGTGAGACCTCTAAGGAAGCCAAAGGAAGGCAAAAGCTCGCATATTCTTCTTCTTATGCTACAATGTTTGATATGTAGTGTATTTCATGGTGTTTGATCCAAGATTGTGAAATGCCAGCCTTGTAAATAGTTGAGATATACACATAAATATCTTAGGCTTTAGTAAAGCAATTGATTAGCTTGGCTAATCAGGAAATCTCGAGTCAGAAAAACTCGGGTCGTTATGTTTGCTCAGGTGGGTTTCCATGTAAAAATAGTATGCACGTGTGTTGATTGGTCTGCTTGAATATTTTATCTGTGCTTATTGATTATTTCACAAAGATTTTTAAAACTATCTCAAATCACTATTCTTGCGATCTCGTAACTCACAAATCAGGCCAAGATCTATTGCACTTGGTCATCTATATGTTCCTCATCATTACCAGGTTGCTTCTTAATAGGCATCTCCTTGAAATTATCTTCACCTTTATCAGAAAAGGGATCAGAATTAGAATGGAGTGAAGAACTTAGTATGTAACCACTGAGGCGAAAATCTTATTCAGTGAAAATTGAAGAGTGAAAGGGATTGGTTTGGGACTAACTAAATCCTAGATTAGAATAAGTGAGGTTGAGCTTAAGACAAGAGTGATCTTGAGACCAAGAGGTCCATAATGAGATGTATCCTGGATCTCAAGAGGTGATATATTTTGAACGTTTCGTGAAAGGTTCACAAAGTTTGAAGAAATATCACTCCAATCTCCATCTTGATATTAAATAGGTCAGAGAGAGAGAGAGAGATCGTGATAAATTAATTAAAGAGACACAGTGGAGGCACAAAAAAGAGGAGTCTTTGAAAAGCGCAAAAATCAAACCCCAGGTTCATTAACTTTACATGGAGAAGGCTAAAAAAGTCTGGCCAATTATCTTTTCAATTTTAAGTTCATGATAATACAATCTTTTGAGTCCATTAAACCATGATGCTCAAATGTGGTTTTACTACACCCCAATCAAAGGGATGGTCTGCCTAGGCTGTCGGGGTATATAACACCCCTAAAGGTAGTAGTAAACTAACACACCCAAAATGACTACTAAGGTCGGAGGTAAGCGCTTGCAACTCCCAAACCTGCAAGAGTTGGATATGAAAACTTAAGGTGCAAGTCTAGGGTTTTGGGATCTAACCACTAAACTCAAGTGGTTTGCCTCCATGTCATCATGGCATCCTCGATGCCTAGGGCCCTATCAAAAAATTAGATTGGTCATATATAAACACTAGAGAGATATATGCAATGCTAGTCAAATCAAACAAGAAACAATGTCGCAAAATTTAAAGTTGATGTAATAACATTAATTTCAATAAATTATGTATTTAGACCAAAAAAATGACTCAACTAAGTCATGTCCTTAGTGGCGATGCCATCTGATAACTCGTTCTAGCCCTAAGTTACTAATGTGATATTGCCATAGTATGGGCAACAACGGGTTAATCAGAAAACGGGTTAATCAGAACCACACTAAAGTGTCTCCACGACGAGGCATGGCTTAATTTTCAACTTGGTAAGTCCATGGTCAAACTCAAGGATACAAGCTAGTGAGCTACCTAATATAGGTTGAAATGCCCTAATTTACTAAAGTTAATGTTATGATCAAGGTGAATGTGTAGATGATACTTTTAACAATTTTCATTCTAGATAATATGGTGTACAAAATGGATGCAAATAGGTTGACAATGCACACATCATCATAATCAAAACCCCTACTTAAGTTTCTAACATGCTCAAGGAATTTAATAGAGAAATCAATCCAAATGTAATTGCAAAGTGAAATTCCAATTTCATTGGGAAATACGATGTACATAAAATTTTAAGCCCTATGTTGATTAATCCACAAATGGCACTTAATTAGGGGCTAATGGTCCTTAATAAGGTAATTAGCTTCCTAATCAGATTTTAAATTAAACATGGATTCCATGGCCTACTAATTAATTGCAAATAAAGGACCTAGGTGCTAGGCATGTCAATTAAAACAAGATGTGCAAATCAATAAGCTTATTTGATTAATAATTACTTAACTGTAAATTGTATTAGAGTGCTAGGCATGCCAATAGAAAGATAATTGAGAAAGCTTTAAAACAATAAATTTCACTGAATTTGGAGTTCACATGATCAAGTTATTAACAAAAGAGCCCAAGGGTCTTTTTATAATGAAAGATAAATTTAAAACTACTAATGCAATCAGGGGCTTATCTGCAAATAAAATAAGCCATAAGGGCTTTCCTGTAATTACTCTAGGCATATAAGGGCTAATGTGAAATATGGGATACCTGAAGGGTCTTGGATGAATATTCTCCAAGCGCTACATGTGATACACACATACATGGACCTAAATGCAAATTAGGGAAGCACGGTAACCGACGTTGCAAATGGTGCGGGAGCCACATGATGATGAGTTTCGACGTAGGCTCATGGAGCATTTGAGGTTCGATCTAGGAGGCAATCAGGAGAGGCTTGTTGACTCCAAGGCAACTGATGCGACTCGGAGCAAGGCTCCGATCCATTGGATCAGATAAGATCCAATGGCCCATATCAAGGTGAGGGCGACCGTTGGAAATATCTGAAAGGCCCAAAATCACCCTGATTAATTTGTCGATGTTGTTGTAGTTGGGTAATTCGAGATCTACAAAAAATGACCACATAGAGAGAATAATATGGAAAATTAATTCTTAATGTGATCTATTATTTATTTTACTTGGGTAAGTCCCAAGGTCGAACTCATGGAGGTAATATGAGAGCTTGGAATTAATTTCCAAATAATTCAGAAAATTGGGTTTTCAAAAAAGATTTTTTTTGAATTTTGACTTTTTTTCCATATTTTTATGGGTTTTAGATTTTAATAATGTAATTAATTTAAATAAATATGATGTACGGACTTTACAAATAATTTTTAATGTAGCAAATAATGCTATGCCATGTGTATAATAAAAAAATATAATCCATTTCAACGAGTTTTAAAATGATGGAAAATTCATGTAAGCGATAATGCAGTAATAAGCCGGTACAAGCCAAGCCAAGTCAAGTAATTTAATCCATGAGAGCCTTTCCTAGATTAATCTTAGAAAATAATTATCAATATTCCCCAAATTACATCTCCTGATCAATGAACACACTCTATGATTATTGAATTATCAAAATCGGTGATAATGAATTCAAGGTGCTCAAAATAAACTGAACAACTTCTTCAAATTATTTGATGTTCAATGATAAATCAGAATACATAATAGATTGTTTTTTGAAAGAGGGTTAAATAAGCTTTAAAATGACACTGACAATATAAAAATCTGATCCCAAATGTTCAAGATATAAATAATAAAGTTCAGGATGGGGGTCTACTACAATCTTCCTATACACATGTGACTTTTCTCATGTGTGTATAGGGTAGGGTGGCGGACCTCCATGTGGCACGGACCAGTGGTTTTGGATAGCCCAGCTGCAAGAGGCTTGGGGTATGACTTGAGATCGATCTAGATCGTCATTTCGCTTCGATTGAGTGGTTGTAAGTGAAGTTACGTGGTCTTGCCCATGTGCGTCTGAAAGAGTAGATCAAAGGGTTGGAATCAATCATGCGTGGACGACCTTGATTTGATCTGCTCCTGAATGGACAGTGGTTGTAACATCTAAGGGTGCCTTCCTCTTCCTTTAACTCCTCATGCTAAGAACGGAAGGTCCGCCTTTGATGAAGGCTTAGCCTACACATGGCCATCGGGGAAGCTACACATAGTTCTCGATGCTGTATCTTGCAGGTGAGATGAGGGCTCAGCCTAAATGTTGATGCACAAAGAGAATGTGGGCATTGGTTCTCCTTGGAAGGCAATGAAGGGAGATTAGCTTTAGCTGCAAACGCGGTTGGAGGTGGTGGGTTGTGTGAGGGAGAAAGAAAAGCATGGTGGTATAGAAGGTGAGGCAATTCATCGCGTAGGGGGTTGATTCTATGAAAAAGATGAATGATTGAGATGATGGAGTTTCTGAAGGAAGATGAAGAAGAAGAAGAAGAGGAAGATGAAGAGAAATAGGAGGCGAGGAGGGGCATCACCTAATAGTGAAGGAGCAGAGAAGCCCTCCTGATCTTCACCTTCGTATTTGGTGGAGTAGCACGGGGCTTGGTGATGAACACTAAAATCCGTCCCTTTAATATGGTTGTATTATTGTAGTATAGGCGGCGGAAATTGAGCTATCAAAAATCACAATCTTTGAATGTTGTGGAGAATTTTTACTCGATAAGTGTACCAAGGTCAAACACAGGGAACTGTGATTTTTTAAGTTGCGTAGTTTCAAATTGATTCCAATAATTACTCAATTTCTAGGTTAATTTTTGTGTCAAGAAATAAAATGAAACTAAAAGAAAAGAAATGAGGTAGATGCAATGCGAATAAAATAAACAGAGAGAATAGTTAAGCACCATAATTGTGACTATGATTTTTAGTCCCAACGACATTAGTCAGTATCCTCAAGAAAAAATCACATATCAAATAGTTATTGCCAAGAAATATATTTAATTTGAAATTCAAACTACATGAGAGAATAAGTCTATGAATAATCTTGCAATTTAAGGAGAACGCATGAATATTTAATACCCAAATTCCCTATGATTTAATCCTCAAATTAACCTAATTGTAATCGCATAAAATTAATAGGGAAATAAATGCCTCCTCCTCAGTTAAACTCAGCAGAAATTAACTCCTCAAATAATATGATCAATAAGTCTTTTTCCTTGGATGAGCCGATGCACAGAATATTTCTTCAAATAATAATTTCCAATCATCATAAGAAGATTAATCTCGCAATATATTCTCAATTGAGTCCCTATAAATCAAGTCAAAAATTTCTCAATATAATAGCACAAACCATGTCAATAATAAACTTGCAATGACTAGAAACTCCTCAAATAATATTCAATACAAATCCAAGTCTGATATGTTCATAAGTTATGTAAATTGATAGAGCATGAAATGAGCTTTAAAATGGCATATTATGCGCTAAAAATGGAGTTCGTATGAGAAAGATATGATAAATTGAAATGTCAGGGACTTAAATGCAATAAAAATACGAGTTTTCTTCATAATTTGGTCCCTAGAGGACTTATATGCAATTATATAAACCCGCATGGGTATTTCTGCAATTTAACCCAGGTAGCATGTGCTCCTTATGTGTTTTGGGTGGCAGGGTTGACTTGTTATTTTCTGGAAGCTAGGGCATTCAGCGCAAATTTCCCCGTCCGCACGTGCTATGCACATGCAATGCGAGGCTTGGAGGTAGAGGCGTGGGTTCGGGGTAAGGTTGCAGTTCGGAAGCTCTCGACATGCATGTGGCCTCTCGTCGTTGCTTCGGGTGGCTGGAGCTCTAGCTAGAGCGGTGGCTGAGGTTCGGAGGGCCGAACCTCTAGGCTTGAATGGGAGGTTCAGAGGGGATGACATGGCTATGTTGTAGCTATTGGATCCCCGATCCAACAACAGGTAGTGGTCAAGGCGAACGGAGGATCGAGGGCCGCAACGGAGTGGTGAGGACTAGTTGGTAGGTGAAGCGCGTATAACTCCAGGACAGGTGCGACGGAGGTGGTCGCGCACAGGAGGGTCGCGGGTGAAGGTGCGAAGATGTATCCACGGTCGGAGGCAGGCATGTGAGGGCGATGTACGGGCAGGAGGTGCTGGGGCGGTTGTAGGGCGTCGGAGCAGCGGAGCTACAGCCAAAGGGCAGTTGATGGCCTCGCACAGGGGTGGTGGTTACAGTGGTGTGAAGGAGGAGCGAGGTTCTGGCCTATGCAAGGCCGGAGGTGGAGGTATGGGCTGGGCGAGGCAAAGGTCGATGCGGCGAGAGGAGTGGAGGGTAGAGCGGCTGAGCGTAGTGGAGGATAGGAAGAAAAAATGAGGAGGAGAAGAACGAGGTACCTGGGGGTGCTTTCCTGGGAATGAAGCTCGATGAAGAGATTTGGTTGTTGCTTGAGCCACTCGGTGAGGAAGTGGCGATCTTGGATGCTGCAAGAAGCAGGTGCAACAAGGTCAGTGATGACCTTGGATCTTGCCAAAGATATCAAAGCTAGAGATAATAATGTGTTGTCGCCATAGTGTGTTGTTCATCCTTCTTGATCGATGATCGTTGGATGACGGCAGACGATCGTGATGGGGGAAGAGGGCAGAGTATTTAAAGGAGGAGAGGGTGGTAGCAGCTGAATGTGGAGGCACGCATTGCGTAAAGATGTAGCACCGGAGGCAAGTTAGCGGGCAGTGGGGGAGCATTGCAGGAGGACGAACGACTGGAAGGGGATAGGGTGGTCACATGCACAACACGTGATCGAGGTAAGAGGGAGAAGGTGTTCGGGTTATGTGCTTAGCATTTGACCAGTGAGAGGGCATATGGGGGGCGGGTCCACGTACGGAAGAGAGAATAGGGAGGAGAGAGAGAGGAGAGAGAAAAGAAGAAGAGGGGAAGAGAGATAACAAAATAAAATAAGAATAAAAATAAAAATAAAAATAAAAATAAACTAAAATTAAAAATTACAAAAAAATTATAAAAATAATCAAAACTAAAGAAAATTGAAAAAAGATAGTAAATGAAGCTAAATCAAAAAGTGGTCAACATAAAAGTTGTTCATCTCGTTGAGATCTATAACTTTCGTGAAGGACCCACATCAAAAGAGGTCAAATATAAAAAAAAAGTATTTTTGGAGTTACTCTTATAGATAATAAAATACCAGATTTTTGCAATTTGTGATTTTTTTGTATTTTTATTTGATTTTAATTAGTGGAATAATTTATAAATAATATATACATAATTAATATATTTTTATGGATTTTTATAGGTTAGAAAAAGGGAAAATAAAACAACAAAGATAAAATATATACAAATTATGCAAAGTCAGATTTTTTTATTTCTTTTGATTTTGCTCTTTTTATGGATCTTAATTCTTAATGCCATGTTGGTTAATTAATCAAAGAATAATTTGAAGAAAGAATTAGGTTAATATAATGAGTATTTGCATATAAAATAATAGGTTTAAAGGAACATGTTATTTATTTACACAATTAACCATGTTGTTAATGAATGACAATTTACACAATTTAGAGGATTTTATTAGTGAATTATTAATGATATTTTGATAAACCCTCCATATAGAGTAGATGAATCATGGATTCATCACACCCCTATACTTAACTCTTTGCTTGTCCCCAAGTAAATTTTAATGAGTTAAAAGGTTGAATCCATGACTGTGCAAGTGCAAATTTCAAGACTTGTCTCAGTAATAATCATGGATTTTAATGGTCCTAAAATTCTAAGCTCAATCCAAGCTCTAGTCAAAAGGAATCCAACTTCTCTAATTATCAAACTCTCTGTTTATACATATAGTATAAGAGATATGACATTTAAGTTGTACTACAATCATGAGAGTCGAGTCGAAACGTCACTAAAAGTCCAAGTATGAGACACTTTCCCTGAGACCTAATCCTCAACACTAGGGAATAAATCAGTTCTTGCATTTAGTCCGTTGTCTCAGTAGTTCGTCAAACTTGAAAGTGTATATGATAGTCCAGATGATGGAGGACATAGGATTGTGTATTTTCTTCTCTCCCTCTCATTGGAACAAGGATCCTCTTGAGTTCCTTATTACTCAACACACGTATTTTTGTGTGTTGACCAGTGTGTCCGTCTTGAGTCGTATGTACTTGTTTTCTTGGGAGTACACCAGGGTGTGTCTTCTTTAAGTATCTAATATACTTACACCCAAACTTGTATTGCTCACGATGCATAGCTATTTTTGATTTACTAGCCCGACTCATTGGTCCTAATTAGCTTGGTCCAATTGGACACTTTGAAAATGGTTGGGAGCGCTTGCCTTTGATGTAAGCTCTTTGTAATTTGACTTTGTGTTTGAGAGCTCTTTTCTTTCAATATTGCTCTCTTTTCTTTCTTTTTTCTAGATCCACTATTTTACCAAGAGGTGGCGTACACTGATCAACAGTTATTTAGTTTCATCACACCCTGGCACATAGGTTAATATCAATAGATAACAAGTGAACTTGTTCGCATACTGTCTAGGGTTTGCTGACACTCAAGTTTCTTGAAGCTTTCATCAACTTTATATCATCCTTAAGTATCATAAAATCAGGTCTAGACTGAAATCTCAAGTCCCAATCCCTCAAGTGAAATCTCAACTCATCTCATTGTTCATGCAATTGTGCAAGTAGTGTGCTGATCATATTCTTCAAGGGTAGAGATTAAGTGCGCAATATAGCACTCACATCTTTCAAACTAGAGGAGTCTGGATTATTAAGTCTCGAACCCTAATGACTAGGGTTGATTAAATCTAAATCAAAGGACCTTAAAAATCCGAGTTTCTTTCATTCCTCAAGTCTTGAGTGATAGTGAAAATGTCAGGGATAAAACGTTAAGTTAGTTTTTTTGTTATACCCCATAATTAAAAAATTTAAAGCAGGTACTATATACAAGTAAAAATGTATAGTATACACAACTTACACCCACATCGATTTTTGATATAAACAATTATTGTACGAGCTATGGATAAAGTATATAGAACACACACACACACCCTATACTTAGCTTGTGCTATGTCCTCATGATACAAAGTGAAATGTAGGCATAGCTTGTACTGTTTGAATGAAAAAGAATTAAGGAGTCAGATCGCCTCCCTATACTCAAGCTTTCAAGTGCCTAAGCATAGCAGAGGAGCAAGAAATGAGGCGGTCAAGGGTGAGAAGAAAGAATAGAAGACGATGTATACATAATGATATAGGTCCCCCTATACTTAGGCTCAGATCATCCTAAGTATGGTCGAGCAATCATAGGTGGAGGACCGGGTAGATCAGGATTGGATATAAAAGTAATTGGTTGAATATTCTAGCTACATTAAAGAGGATGGATTCAAGGTTTCATATGGGCCAAGGGGAACTTTCGTCTGATTCCTTAACCTGTTTGAAGAAGACCTGCTCAACATGTACCAACCGCTCATGTGATTCGACGAAGTGTTTAAGCAACTGTCCACTGGCTAGGGAAGTTTTTATATTGTCTGTTGTCTCAGAAATTGTGATACTGCCATTATTGTATACTTCCCTAATGACGAAAGATCCCATCCATTTTGATTTAAGCATGCCTTGAAAAATCCCCAACCTTGCATCAAACAACTACACTTTCCGCCCTGGACGAAGTTCTTTGTTCTAATGTGCTTATCGTGCAACTTTTTTACTCTGTCCTTATAGATTGTGTTGTTCTCATATGCATGGTTTCTGATTTCTAAAAGCTCATTTAAATCCACATATCTGTTCTTCTTTCCTTGATGATAGTTCCACTTGACCTTTTTAATTGTGTATTCTGATTCATGCACTAACTCACGATCAAATGGCATGGTTTTCCAAATACCGTTCTAAATGGGGAGGTTCCCAATGGGGTCTTACAAGCCATCTTGTAAGCCCATAGAACCTTGTCCAGGAGTTGGGACCAGTTCTTCCTGCCAGGTCGGACTAACTTCTGTAGAATTCCTTTGACCTCCCTGTTTGACACCTCTGCGATGCCATTAGATTGTGGGTCGTAAGTACTGGCGACACGATGCTTGATGTCGTAGTCCTTAGTCAACTTCTTCACCTCCAGATTGATAAAGTGGCTACCCCCATCAGATATCAGAACCTTTGGGATACTGAACCTCGAAATAATATGATCTTTTAGAAATTTACAAACGATTCTGTTGTCTGTGGTTCGAGTAGGGATAGTCTCTACCCACCTTAAAAGGTAGTTTACTGTGAGAAGAATATATTCAAATATATGGTTCTTAGGGAATGGACCCATAAAGTCAATGCCCCATGCATCAAATACATCACAAATGATCACTGGTTGCATAGGCATGGCATCTTTGGGATCGATGGTCCCTCCCATTCGCTGACAGACCGAGTGCACGACCTGATAAAATTGTAGGCATCCTTAAACAAGGTCAGCTAATAAATTCCACATTATAATATCTTCTCAGTGATCCTCTTCTCGAAGTAGTGTCCTCCTGCCTCTAAGGTGTGACACAGAGAGAGGACACTTTGGTATTCCTCTTGAGGAATACATCGTCTCCATATACAATTCAGTACTTCAAAGAAAAGGAAAGGATCCTATCAATGGTAGTGTCTGGATTCTGACTTAAGTCAGTCAATTCTACTCTTGGGCTAGCCCTGGGGAACTTTCTTAGAGACAAGATAGTTAACCATGTCGGCATACCTTGGGAGGGAGTCAATAACAAAAATTGACTCATCTGGAAAGGATTCACTGATGGACTCTGAATCGAGTATTTTATCTTATTCGATCTAAGTAGATGGTTCACTGATAACTAAGATTTGGCAAGGATCGTATTAATCCACAAGGTGGATCAATAGTTGATGTGTTGACCTCTCAACAAATCCCAATTAGTCAACAGATAACCCACACTAATTAATCAAGCAATGAAGTACCAAAAATGTGGAGTTAAAATTTATTATAACTCTACATGCAAATGTGTATAGGTGTAAGCATGTGTAGAGGTCGAACACTAGGAGCAAACGGGAGAAGGAGGCACAGTAAATGCACAAAATTCTGTCATGTATTTCTTGTCCATTTTATTGTTTTGTGGGTTTTTCATTTTAGATTTTTTTATATTTTTGGTTATATATATTTTTTATTTGATTTTTAATTTTTTGATTTTGTATTTTCTTTTTATATTTTTATCTTTTTTTATTTCATAAAAACAATATAGCTTATATAAGACTTTATTTACACTATATAGAAATATATTTTTAAATACCAATAAATATAAATAAAACTGAGAAAATAAATTGTTTTGGGTTTTTAATATTTTTCAAATGTTTTTTTCCTAAAATTTTTGCTAATTTTTATGTATTTTAAAGTTAAAATATCCTAAATATGGATCAATTAATACATCGAAATTGATTTCAGTTTTATAAATAGGAAATAAGTCCCAAAATTACCCAAATTAATTTTAATAAGTAAATAACAATACATAGGTAATTATAAAATAGGAAAACATATTTTTGGTTTTTTTGTAGAATTTGTATATGTTTTTGTTAGATTTTGAAGCTTTCTGATTTTTTTAATTTTTTTCTTGTTTTTAGGGGTTTTTATTTTTTGGACTCAATAAATATCAAAATATACCATATATAATTTTTTTTTTGGAATTTTTCAAAAGGTTTTTATATTTTTTGATATTGTATAAATTAGACTGGGTTTATTTAGGCTCCTTTTTTATTTTACTAAATGGATTAAATACAAAAAATGCAAAGAGGACACGTGGCGTGTAAGTACAATGCATGGAGCATCTAATCCTATTTTTGTGGATTTTTAGGAGCAAGTTAGCCATTTTTAATAAAGATTAAAGTCACAAAAATACAAGTCCTGGTAGGGGCATAACTGCAAATAAAATAAACATCAGGGACCCAGATGCAATTTATCCAACATAATAAAACATTCATTTAATTTTCAAAGACTAATTCACAATATACAAAAAGCCAGGGTTTTCTGTGTAAAATTTCCACCGTCACGTGGGGACTGCACGTACGCTGGCAGGGACCAAAGTGAAAATACATAAAACACAGGGTCTTAAATGCAAAATTCCCAAATTATTTAACACTTTAACTTTTATTTATAGGACTAAATATAAATACAAAAAAGCAAGGGATGTATATGCAATTTACCCCTTACAAGGCGCGATCAGACGACTGGATGATCTTCAATAATACATGTGTCAAGCGTGCAACGGCCGATGACGCTTCGTAGATCGACACTCGAGATTAGATCGCTAGGCATCGATCTAAACGGCTAGAACCAGGCGTGATCCAATGGCTCTGATGGAATCTAGGCATCACCTTCTTCATTCGACGACTGCTGCTCTTCACGAAGAACAGGGAAGAACAGTGGCTCCCCCGACCTTTGATCGATGATTTCTCCTAACTCCGGTGGTCTATGGCTATGGAAATGGTCTCTACATGTATGGGGAGGTCTTTCACAATGTATGAAGGTCGAAAGAGGCTTCAGGACCCCACAACGGAGTCAGGCAAGCTCTAGGAAAATAGACCCTCCAGGTACTTGCAGGTTGGGTTAATCTGAGCCTAGATGAGCTCCAAAGGGCGCGTGACCTACATAGGATGAAAGCGCGGCTCGAGGAGAAGCTCCTCGACCAAAAGAAGTTGTTAGCACAAAAAATGAAGTGGACAGAGACGCATCCGACGAAGTGGAGGAGGGAGGGGAGCATCGATTCGCGGAATCGGGGTGATTTCGGTTGGTACAAGGTGGCTGGGAGGTGGAGACACGTAGAAGGGAGTAGATGAGGTGGTTAATGGGGCAGAAGACTAGGAACACGATGGAAGGGGTTGGCCAGAGCAGAGCTCTGACGAACTACGAGTTTGGGTTTTAAAGCTAAAATACCATGCTAACACTAAACTAAATGCAGAATTAAAATGCTGGAATTAAAATCTACCTAAAATAAGAAGAATGCGTAGGTCATACCTGATTGGACGCCAGGGAGCAGGGCCTCGCCGGAGCGGCGGCCATGGGTGCACCTCCTCCTCCTCGAGCTACCATCCATCTCAGGGGACCTCCATCTGTCACCTGGATGCACTCTAGGCCGAAATGGCGGAGCTTTAGGACTCGGAAAGTGAGCAAATTTTGAAATGGAAGAGGATGTTCTTATTTATGAACATTAGAGGGCACCCTTATTGACCAGGCGATAGCACATAATCGATTGTATTTACAAGGGATCCATGACCTCGGCGTGAATCTCGGATGAACGATGCTGATTTTTCATGAAGCACGTGAAATTGATGGATGGACGAGTCAGCCAAAAAAATTGCAAGAAAATGCAGGAAAGGATGGTTCTGACGGGCCAAGTCTGCGGACAGGACAGTTGACCAGAGGTCAACGGTCCACGGCCTGCCATTGGTCCAACTAGACACGCTACGCGACAAAACTACAATTTTATTAAAGAATAATTAATTTAAAATAATAAATGAATTTATTATTTTTTGAGTATAAAATAAAAAATGTTTATTATTTTATGTAGTATTTTATTATAATTTTTATTTATTTTTTGATGTATTTTATTACAAGTTTATTTTAATGGCTTATTTATAGGTATAATTACCTATATTTTGTACATTTTTTATTTTGTATATATTATTTATTCTTTTATTCTTTTATTTTATTTATTTATAACTTATTTTTGTGAGTATAAATATATTTTTATTTTACTTTTATGATGTTATTTGTACACTTAAATAAATAGATATGTATATTTATAGGTATATTTATAGGTAGTTTACCTAGGTTTCATATATATCTTTTTATTTTATTGTGTTTTGATGATTTTTATTTTGGTTCTGTATTTTTAATAGAATATGTATAATATTTACAATATTAGAAAAATGAAAGAATATATTTCCCTTTTATTTATATACATATAGAAACATAAGTATTTTGTCTATGCTTTCACATAGATTTATTTTATTTTTCATTTTCTTTTTGGTTTTATTTTAATTTTAATATACATGTGTTATAAATAATATTTGCAAAATTATAAAAATATGAATTTGTAGAAATAATGAATATTTAATAAATTGAATATTTTAATCGGTAGAATGTACAATATGGGTCAAAAACCTAACTTTCACACAATAACTCCAAAAAATATAAAACCACTACCATTAAATAGCTTGTGAAAAGTTATATACAATTAGAGTGATTTTGCTATGTTTTGAGTTTTTATTGAAAAGATATGGGTCTGTGAAGTTTGGTTTATGGCTTTTTATTTGGTATATAAAATGAACACAATGTATTATTTTTATACAAAGTCAATTTTGTATTTTTATTTACTTTATTATCTACAACTTTCATGTATAAAGTTTTTTCCTTCGATGAATAAATAATAAAGAATAAAATAGGTGTAAAAATGAATAAATAATGAATACAAGAATTTGGGTTTTATTTTATTTTTGGCTCTTATCTCCCTCTACTTTATTCCTTGTCAACCAACTCAATTCTTGACTTGGTCTCAGGGTTTAGGGTCATAAAATATTTTCAATATTTTATTCCTTTTTCTTTTCTTCTCTTTATTCTTTAATTTTGGCATTAAAAACCTTATTTTATACATAATAAATACAATATATAATGGATGCTATTTTGCACAAATTAATGCTATTTATGTGCATTAGCTAGGGTTTTTAAGGTCAAATTATAGAATAAAGGTGATGAAATGGAGATTCATCATCAACCACCACATTCTTTACTACAGGTTTATCCTTAATATCCAAATCAAATTCCTGAAGTGGGAGTATCCATCTAAGAATATGTGCCTTTGTGTTTTTCTTTGCCATTAAGTATCAGATGACTGAATGATCTGTGTACATTGTCACTTTAGATCCTAGAAGTAGAGATCTGAATTTTTCGAAGGAGAATACTACATCAAGCATTTCCTTTTCTGTCCCAGTATAATTTTTCTAAGTTGATCTAAAACCTTGCTTGCGTAGTAAATAACATAAGGGACTCTATCTCTCCTCTGTCCTAGCGCAACAACTACTGTAAATTCTGAGGCATTGGTCATGATCTCGAAGGGAAGAGACCATTCGAGGCTTACAGGACAGGAGATTCCATGATCTTCTTTTTGAGCAGCTTGAAGGCCTCAAGACACTTACGATCTATAATGAACTCGGTGTCTTTACCTAAGAGCTCAGTCAGCGTTCAGGCAATCTTTGAAAAATCCTTAATAAATCTTCGATAAAATCCGATATGTCCTAGGAAAGACCACACTTTCCTAACATTGGTTGGTGGCTCAAGTTTCTTGATCACAACCACCTTAACTGGGTCAACCTCCATTCCCTTCTTGTAGATGACATGCCCTAACACGATGCCCTCTTTTACCATGAATTGTCTTTTCTCTCCGGAGAGCACCAGATTAACTTACCTATATCTTTTGAGGACTTTATCTAGGTGCTTGAGAAAATCATCAAATGAATCACCATGGACAAAGATGTCGTCTATAAAGACTTCCAGGAAATCACCAACCATTTCAACAAATACTACAATCATGCACCGCTGAAAAGTACCAGGGGTGTTACACAATCCAAAATGCACGTGCTTGAATGCATAAGAACCGAAGGGACACGTAAACGTCGTCTTTTCCCGATCCTCGGGGGCGATGTCTACTTGATTGTAGCTCGAGTCCCCATCTAAAAAGCAAAAATATTCTCTTTCCACCAATCTCTCCAAAATTTGATCAATAAATGGCAGTGGGAAATGATCCTTCTTCGTCGCAACATTCAACCACACAGACATGCCACGATGTGGGTACTCGTGCCGTGATTTCCTCTCCCTCCTCATTGGTGATGATCAGGAGTCTTGACTTCTTCAGGACTACGTGTAATGGTGTCACCCATTTGGAGTCCGAGATGGGATAATTGAACCCTTCTCCACACCATTTCTCTATCTCAGTCTTAGCAACTTCCCGTGAATTTTGATTCAGCCTATGATGGAATTCACAGGAGGTTTAGCATTATCCTCAAGGTATATATGTGAACAGAGAGTTGGGTTAATCCCTTGGAGATCTGAAAATCTCCAGCCTAATGCCTTATGATTTTTTCTAAAACTTCTAGCATGTGGATTTCCTGCTCTTCAGTCAGATGTGAGGTGATGATGATAGGAAACTTTCCCTTGGGTCTAGAAAGGAAAACATATTCGAGGGTAGGGGGAAATGGTTTGAGATTAGTTATATTAATATCATCCAAGAAATCTGACTCTATCACTACTGAATCTAGTTGTGCTATGTGTGGATCCTGTGTAACTTCATCTACCACTAACTGGATGACTTTGGGAGTCGGATCGCCAAATATGTGACATTGTTCGGTAAAAGCTACGTTCGACCTATCTTACTCACTCCGGGATTGTCCCAAGAGAGATGAGACTGACAGGTCTGAACAGACCTCTAAGTCTTCAGTAGTGTAGAATGATTCATAGAAAATGTCATTCCCATGAGCTGGCATACTAACTGTTTGACAATGTCCTCTCCAGATGCGAGTGATTCTGTGGTTAGGTTATGTTTCCATGGCCCAACTGTTAAAACTATTCTACACTCTGCCTCTGACTCAGAAGAAACTGACTCTGTGCTGGATTCTGTGTCAGATCTTTGGAATCTAGTTTGCTTCATTTCTAGTTTAACATAACCAAATTGGATTTTTCTCAAGTTATAGTCAAATAGAGCTCTTACGGTCCTAAGAAAGGGCCACCCTAAGTTCATCTAGGAATCCTTCCAATTCCTAGGGACATCCATGTCAAGCACTATGAAATCTACTGGATAAATCTGTCCCTCGATTTTTATTACAATGTCATGGTCTCGCCCCTGGGTCTCTTAGTTGATGTATCCACAAAAGAAGTATGACTCTTGAATTCCTAAGAGGACCCAGATTCATGTGTTCATAAAGAATGGTGGGCATAAGAATGATGGAGGAACCGTTGTCTAACAGAGTTCTAGCAAACTTGATTTCATTGATCTGGCTAGTTACAAAGTGTGCATCCAAATCTTTCTTCTTCCATGGAAGCTCATTCTTAATTAACAAGATGTAGCTATGGAGAGTATATGATTCTTGGTTTGGCTTGAATTTTTCCTGGTGACCCTAGTTGGTGTGCATCTCATCTTAAGGTATTTTCAGAAAGCCGGATCTCTTTCTATCATCTTGTCTAAGGATAGGATGACCTTGAATTTTTCCTTGCAGATTCATGCCATCTCTTCATCATTTTTTAGTTTTTTTAATTTTTTCTTCTTCCCAGCCATAAGAGCACGAGGGGGGGGGGGGGAGGGATTGAGTGATCGTGATCAGAAACTGAAACATCACTTTTATTGAACAAGGAAATAGGGGTCTGTACACGACTAGGACTGAGTCTTACTTCAGGACTCTGACTTGAAACATGAAAATAAAATGACGATTGTGGCTGCGATTATTGATGTTGTTGTGGTGAGTTTTCTTCTTCCGATTAAGAATCGCTTGACTCCGATATGTTATGGTGCTATGGTGTGGGGGTTGGTGGTCTCTCCTCTTCTTCCTCACCTGATGTATGTCTAGGTATGGACACCGGGGCTATGTCACTGCGTTCCTTTACTCGATCAAGCATGGTTACAGTCTTTCCGCTCTTGGGAGAAATATGATTTGTGTCATCATGCAAAAAGATATCGTATTTAGATAAAGAATATTTTGAGATTATTACCTGATCCTTATGTCAAGATTATTGGGATTAGCTTGGACTTGAGTGGGAACACAGTTTTGAGGTGCGGTGCACCCATATCTCCATCTTGAGAGTAGGTTGATATCAACTCTCATGTCATGAAGTTCATCCAGCACTCACCAGAGTTCGGGAGAGACTGAAGAGGAAGACCCCTGGCCTTGCCTGGCCTGAGGTTGCTGGGAGTGCTAGTTCTGATGGTACTAGCCCTGCTGGCCTTGGCACTAGTATTGTTGCTGCTGAGGTGGTTGCTGGTAAGGAGGACAGGATTGCTGGTAGGGGCGTTGCTGCTGCTGTAGGGGGGTGTATCCCTGGCAGACCTATGGTGGATGAGGGTTCGGAGTAGAATTGTGATCCGATTTGTTGACTGGATCCAGATTATACCAGACTCCATTTATCTCCATGACTTGTGGAGGTTCCTCGTAAATAGTCTCAGTAGAGGTTTCTTCAATTTGCTGGGAAAGACTTGATATCCACCCCAATGGCTCTGTTGCCCTTGAATGCAGTGTATTTGATGAATGGGGACAGAGGGTGTAGTCAGGGTTGGTATCTGGATATTAGGTACCCTGTCAGCCAGTTCCTCCATCTGCTTGGGTAGTTTAGCTAGTTTCTCCATATCAGTTGACTTATGGAGTTCGTCCACCTTCTTATAAATCTGTTTGATCACAATTATCTTATCATCTATGATCCCCATGTCGGAAGATATACTATTCACAGTATTCCTTCCTCCTTCTTTTGATAAGATTGAAAGGGGGTTGGATATGTATGCCCAGTTTGTGGTATGTGCACAGCTTGTGTCTGCTAATTTCTCAAACACCTTGTATATTGTGTCCTCATGATGACTCATATAGCTTCCTCCACATTGGGCACTCACTAATCCATACATTGCTGGGTTTGAACCATTTACAAGTCTCTGGACCAGCATCATCTTGCTTATACCATGCCCTGGGCATTTTTGAATTAAATCAGTAAACCTCTCCCAGGTTTCATGAAATGGTTCATTGAAGTGCTAGGTGAAGCTTGTGAGCTTGATCCACATTTGATTAATTCTACTCATTGGGTAGAATTTCTTTAAAAATATAGTCTTGAATATATGCCACCTTATCAGTCAAGGCAAAAGGAGAGGCTCTAAACCTAATATAGTCCTGACTAACCCTAGGACGAGATAGGTTATAACAGACTAGTTCGAAGTCTTGATGAAAAGAGTAGGGATCTTCATAGTTGTTTCCTCCAAACTTCGAGAGAAACATGAGGAAGTGCGGTTTGTGTTCGAATGCATCCTTGGGGGGGGGGGATTGGTCTCAGCTACTTGTAATTATCATCAAGCTTTGGCAGGTATGTGTCTTCCATAGCAGCCTCTTCTTGATTTCTAGCTCCTTCGAGTTGTGTTACCAGGCTCTCGATAATTCATTTTTTTGCTCAGCTAAAGTTATAGGGGACAGAATTGATATCATTAGGTCGTTATTGTTTTCATCTTCACCAGGATCCTTCTTTAGAGGCATTTTGTTTTCTTCTTCACCTCTAGATATAAAGAATTTTGAATTAGGTGCTAAGGATGTGAGGTTATACCAAGGATAAGGGTTTTTTGGTAAATGAATAAAAGGTAGGGTTAGTCCGGGGCTGACTGAACCCTGAAGGTGGTTAATTGATCATTAGGAAGAGTATCATCCCAAGACCAAGAGGAGTCAAGAAGAGGGTCATCTCGAGAGAGAATACACACAAAGCAAATACAAATCAAACCTGTAGATTTACCCACTCGACACTTGTGAAGGCACGTTAGAGTTCGACCGCTTATCTTTTCAATTTTAATTTATTGACAAAACAACCTTTGAGAAGATAAGTGGAGCTTAAGGTTCATGAGAGTATCACAAAGACTGGCCCGAATTCGCACAACTAATTGCACCTACTTTCAGCAAGTATGGGTGTAAGTACTGACCGTAGAACGTCTAAGGGAGACCGTAGTTCCCTCATTGAAGAGTAGCTAGTCATTTTTAAATCCAGTAGTAGAATGAAGCCTTCAATTTTTGGCTCCACCCTAAGTGTGCGATTCTTGTCCTTAAAAAAACAATGAGTGGGTTTCTCTTCACCAGATATAAGGGTTAATTTTATGTTAATTTTATACATAGTCACCTTGATTAACAGTCATGGTTTTAAACTAGAGATATCACTTGAGTCTTATGTGAGCACAGAAAAGTCACGCCTAACGAGCAGTCCTAGTTCCTTTGAATCCTAAGTTGTAAAACTAAGGGAGAGGATCGAGAGAACCAATGCAATTGTTTAAATCAATGATGCATGCTTAGAAGAAGTCTTACAATGATTCCTTGTGTTCTTCATGCAATAGGAAATACAAGGAATTAAAATTTACACTAAATGATATGTACAAATGAAAACGCCCTAAACAAATAGTTCTATTAGTGGGAAGAATAGATTTAAAAATTTGGCTAAGTCTAATGATCTATAGTGCGTATAGTTAGTGAAAGTGTGTGGCTTACAAATTTCGAGCACAATAAAAAATAAATCTGAGCTAGTTATGTGCACCTAA
Organism: Ottelia alismoides; assembly: GCA_037367405.1. Lineage (NCBI taxonomy): Eukaryota > Viridiplantae > Streptophyta > Magnoliopsida > Alismatales > Hydrocharitaceae > Ottelia > Ottelia alismoides. Next base: position 164,232 of record JAZKJV010002971.1, read on the forward strand.
TTTCTATGCCACTAAAGTCGGCTCCCAACCACACAGAAGGGGTTGAAACATACCCGACACACCATAGAGAGTCCAGTCCAAATTATTACAAGAATCAGGGTTAAGAGAGAGGGACCCTATAAATGATGCATAATTTAAAACCTAATCTAAACTCACTCTCACAAAATAAAATAAAAAATAATCTTCTGCTTCGTATATCCTTGAATTTATATAAAAAATTACTCCTAGTTATATGCGAAGAGAGAAAATACAGTTAATATCTGTTGAGAGATAAAATGCAGAAATAAAATGCAAAAATAAGAAGAAAGAAAGGAAAAAATGACAAATAAATTAATTACACAAAAATTAATTACAGAAAATAATTTAAACCCTAAAAATTCGTCGTTCCCCAGCAACAGGGCCATTTGATGAACGTGAAAATCTGTCTCTCTAATATGGTCATATTATCGTAGTATAGGAGGTAGAAATCGAGCTATCAAAAACCACAATCTTTGAATGCTGTGGAGAATTTTCACTCTGTAAGTGTTCCAAGGTTGAACACAGGGAACACCGATTTTTTAGTTGTGTATGTTCAAATTGGTTCCAATAATTAATTAAATACTAGGTTAATTTTCATGTCCAGAAATAAAATGAAACTACAAGAAGCAATTAAAATAAATAGAGAGAATAATTAAGCATCAGATCTGTGAGTGTGATTTTTAATCCCAATAATATTAATCAGTGTTGGGGGGTATTCAGCGTTGGTTTGCTCGTCTGCATGTGCTTCGCACGTGCAACGCAGGGCTCGGAGGTGGAGGTGTGGATTCGAGGGTGAGGTTGCAGTTCAAAGCTCCCGGCCTACATGTGGTCGCTCCTCGTTGCTTCGGGTGGCCAGAGCTCGAGCGACAGCTGAGGTTCGGAGAGCCAAACCTCCAATCTTGGATAAGAGGTTGGGGGGATGATGTGACTACATTGTAGCTGTTGGATCCCCCGATCCAACGATGGACAGTGGTCGAGGCTAGCAGAGGACCAAGGGCAGCAGTGGAGCGGTGAGGGTCGGCTGACAAGCAAAGCAACCCAACTCCAGGGCAGGTACGACAGAGGGGGCCACGCATAGGAGGCTCATGGGTGAAGGCGCGGAGATGGAGACACAATCGAAGGCGGGCGCATGAGGTAGGCACGCGGGCAGGAGGTGATGGAGCGATTGTAGGGCATCGGAGCAGCGGAGCTGTAGCCAAAGGGCGGTTGACAGCCTCGTTGCAGGGGTGGTGGTTGCAGTGGTGTGGAGGAGGAGCGAGGCTCTGGCCTGTCCAAGGTTAGAGGTGGAGGTACGGGTTGGGCGAGGTGAAGGTCGGTGTGGTGAGAGGAGTCATGGGTAGAGAGATTGAGTGTAATGGAGGATAAGAAGAAGAAAAACGAGGAGGAGAAGAATGAGGTACATGGGGGTGCTCACCTGGGAACAAAGATCGATGAAGAGATCTGGTTGTTTCCCTAGCCACTCGACGAGGAGGTGGTGAGCTTGGTTGCTGCGAGAAGCAGCTGCAGCAAGGTCGGTGATGACCTTGGATCTTGCGAATGATGTTGAAGTCGGAGACAACAAGGTGCTCTCACCATCGTGTGTTGCTCATCCTTCTTGATCGACGATCGTTGGATAATGGTAGATGATCATGATGGGAGAAGAGGGTGGAGGATTTAAGGGAGGAGAGGGTGGTAACAGCTGAGGGTGGAGGCGTGCATTGCACGAAGTTGTAATGTCGAAGGCGAGTTGGCGGGTGGCGGGGGAGCGTTGCAGGAGAATGAATGGCTGGAAGGGGGGAGGGTGGTCTCGTACGTAGCACGTGACCGAGGTAATAGGGAGAAGGTGTTCAGGTCACGTACTCTGCATTTGACCAAAGATAGAGGGCATGTAGGGGGCAGGTCACGTATAGAGCACATGACCTATGGTATGAGTGAGAGAATAGGGAGGGGAGAGAGAGAAGAGCGAGAAAAGAAGAATATGGGAAGAGAGATAAAAATAAAAAAATAAAAATAAAAATAAAAAAACAACATCAACAACAAAGCCTTTTCCCACAATTAAGTAGGGTCGACTACATGGATTGTTCGCCTCCATTCAGATCTATCTTGGGTCAATCTCGGGCGTATATCCAAAAACTAAGATCCTTTCGTATAGTATCTTTCCAATACTTCTTGGGCCGTCCTCTCCCTCTCTTAGCTGGCTCAACATCCCAACTCTCGCATCTCCTAACTGGTGCATCCGTTGATCTTCTTTGCAAATGACCAAACCATCTTAATCGGTTTTCTTGCATCTTATCCTTGAGCGGAGCTTCACCAACTTTCTTTCTGATTGCATCATTCCGAATCCGATCTTTACGTGTGTGTCCACACATCCATCTTAGCATTTTCATTTCTTCTACAGCCATTCTATGCACTTGTCTATGGTTCACAGGCCAATACTTAGATCCATAGAGCATAGCAGGTTTCACGACTGCTTTGTAAAACTTTCCTCTAATTTTTAAAGGAATTTTTTGATCACAGAGAATAACAGAGGCTCCTCTCCAATTTAGCCAGTCTGCATTTATTCTATTAGTAACATCTCCATCAATTTCCACATCCTATTACAAAATAGATCCCAGATATCTAAAAGAATCTCTCTTCCGAATGTTATTGTCACCAATCTTCACCTCAATTCCTTCACCATTGCTTCCATCAAAGGTGCACTCCATATATTCCGTCTTAGCCCTACTTAAACGAAATCCTTTAGTCTCTAATGCATGTCTCCAGACCTCAAGCTTCTCATTTACTCCATCTCTAGTCTCGTCAATCAACAGAATATCATCAGCAAATGACATACACTAAGGTAACTCATCCAGAATGTGACTTGTCAACTCGTCCATATCAAACTAAAAAGAAATGGACTCAAAGCTGAACCTTGATGTAAACCAATGTTGATGTAAAAATAGTCAGTCTTCCCAGACGGGGTCCTTACACGAGATAAAGCCTTATCATACATGTTCTTTATGAGGTTAATAAAAATAAAAATAAGTAGTAAATTGAAATCAAAGTAAAATTAAAAATTAAATAAATATAAAAATAATAAAAATAACTAAAATTATAAGAAAATCGAAAAGAGATAGTAAATGAAGGCAAATCAAAAAGTGTCAACACAAAAGTTGTTTGTCTCGATGAGATTTGCAACTTTCATCAAGGATCCAAAAATTTGTGATTTTTTGAGTTTTTTATTTGATTTTAATTAGTGAATTAATTTATAAACAATATTTACATAATTAATCTAATTTTTATGGATTTTTATAGCTTAGAAAAAGGGAAAATGAAACAACAAAGATAAAATATATACAAATTATACAAAATCAGATATTTTTTATTTCTTTTGATTTTTCTCTTTTTATGGATTTTAATTCTTGATTCCATGTTAGTTAATTAATCAAAGAATAATTGGAGAAAGAACTAGGTTAAAATAATGATTTACACATAAAATAATAGGTTCAAAAGCATAGGTTATTTATTTACACAATTAACCCTGTTGTTAATGAATGATAATTTATAAAATTTTGGGGATTTTATTAGTGAATTATTAAGGGGATTTTGCTAAAACCTCCATATAGAGTATATGAATCACCGATTCATCAATCGGTTCTTATAGGGATGAGTAGTAGCGCAGAGATAACTCTGTGGATCTAGCCTCGATCGAGGTCCTCGTCGCGAGGAGAGTCGCGTCATCGAGCCCTAACCTCGAGCTCCCTCTCCCGCTCTTGCTTTTAAAAGATGACGACGGATGGTTCCGAAGGTTGAGGACCACAGGTTCTTATAGAGAGGATGCCTGGAATAGGGTTGATGTGTTCTCCAGGTGATAGGGTGGTTAGAGCGAAGGGATAACAGAAAGGGGATTGGTGTTGGATTGCATGCACAAATAATGAAGGGATTTGACGTTCTGTTGTTGATGGTTGGAACTAAGATAGGAAATGGGGTTCGTCGAAGCTGGTAAGGAAGGGATAATGATGGTTAGGGGTATATAGGCGTTGGGTTCTACGGGATAAGATAGAACAAGCAACGATCGTTGGGTAGAGTCATAGGGGAAGACAAAGGGTTGCGAAATAGAGAGAACGATGCCATGGTGGGGTAAGGAGGATGGAGGCAATGTGCATTGTTCATGAATAACGAGGACGATCGAAGTTTGAGATGCATTTTGAGCAGAGAATATGATGAAACGTGACAAAGAACACCAAGATAAAAAGAAGAAAATAGACGAGGAGAAGGGACTAGAGATGAAGAAGGGAAGAGATAAGGTCAAGAGGATATTGATGAATCTCCATTTCGTCACCTTTATTCTATCATTTTGGCCTTAAAAACCCTAGATAATGCATGTATATAACATTATTTTGTACAAATTAATATTCATTATTTGTTTCATTTTTTGTATAAACTATAGTTTTTAATGCTAAAATTATAGAATAAAGGGAACAAAAGAACAATAATAAAATACCAAAGGTATTTTATGACCCTAAATTCCAAGACCAAGTCAAGAATTGTCTAGGTCGATAAAGAATAAAGTAGGGGAGATAAGGGACAATAATACAATAAAAACCCTTATTCATTCATCAATAATACATTGTTGGGATCTATTTCATTATTTATTATTTATTCATAAAATCAATAAATTTTGCACATGAAAATTGTAGATAATAATGTATAGAAAAATACAACATTGAGTTTACACAAAAATAATATACACTGTACATTTTGTGCTCAAAATAAAAAGCCAAAATCCAAACTTCCCAGGCACATATCTCCTAAATAAAAACTCAAAATGTATCAAAATCGCCTTTATTTGCATATAACTTTTAATGAGCTATTTAATGAGGGTGGTTTCATATTTTTTTGGAGTTAGGTGTGAAAGTTAGGTTTTGGATGCTTATTGTACAATATACCCAAATAAAATATTCATTTTATTCATTATTTTTTATTTTTTATAATTTTATATTTTCATAATTTTGTAAATATTATTTATAGTACATGTACATACTTAGAATAATAACACCATAAAGAATATACAAAATAAAATAAGCCTACGAAAATACATAGATGAAATACCAATACTTATACCAATACAATTAATACCCCTATTTATTTAAGTTTACATAATAGATCAGAAAAATACAATAAAAATATATTTGTGTATCTAACAATAATTTATAAATATATAAAATAAAAACTAAAATAATAAAATCAAAATAATAAAATAAATAAAATACACAAATTATAGATGAAAATACCTATAAATAAACCCTTAAAAAATAACTTGCAATAAATAAACAAAAAAATAAATAAAAATGATATTAAAATACTACATAAAATAATATTTTTTATTTTATATCCAAAAAATAATAAAATCATTTATATAATTAATTATTTATTTTCAAATAAATTAGGCTATTTTGTCTTGTAGCGTCCCCCGTGGACTAATCAGAGTGCAGGGAATTTCGACCTCGGTCAACTCCCTGTCTTCTCTCTGACTTCCGTCGGAACCTCAAGCGAACCGCCTTCTACGATTTTTCCCTGCCGCTCCATCGCTCCATCATCCTCGAGCCCTTCACCATTTCTACTCCTCCATCATCTGTAGTTCTCACTGTCTCATTAGATCGATTGTACATAGCTTCGATTCTTGCCCATTCGTCAATCAATAAGGGTGACAACCACTATTTATAAATAAAGACCTCCTTCTTCCCTTCCCTTTTTGGTCATTTTCCAAGCCCCTAAGCTAGTTGTCCTTGGTTTAGCATGAATCCCAGTGACAGGGGGAGTTCCCCTGAGGTGTTGGCACGACTGAAGGAGGAGGAGGTGCACCCACGGTGGACCTCCGGCCACCCTGCCCCCTTCCTTCACGGGAAGGTATAAGAGCTGTGCACTTGACTTTCTAGGTAGATTTTGTTCTCGTCTTTTGTTTTATGTATTTGATTTCGCTTTTTAGTTCATGATTTAGCGTAGCTTATCTTAGGTACCTCACCGGAACTCTTGAGCTCTAGCCATGTTTTTGTCGTGCCCCACAATTGTTCCGACCGCCCTTTCCACCTCACTATCTTCCCTATCTATTTATCCACATTTGCCCCATCACCAACCACCCAGATCTCCCATGTGATCTAGAGATCGAGGGTTCTCCTCCACCCTCCATTTTTTACGCAAGCGGGCTTCAAAACTAGCCGAGCACGTTTGCCTCGGGCCATAGAATTGTTCCACACAACTCCCAGCTTCTAAGGACCCTTATGGTCGATTTTGGACCTAGAAGGAGACTCCATGTGGCCCATGCTTCGATCGATCTCTAGGACCCCAACACTGGGTCCCGAACTTTTCTGAAGGCGTACCTAGCTGCAGAAGACTTCCTCGGACGTGTAGAGCCCAAGAACAACATAGAAGACCACTGGGTGGAGGAGGAATTAATGATCGAAGTTCGCAGGCAAGGAGCTTCTTCCCTGTTCTTCGAGCGAAGCATCAACCGTTGGATAAAGGCGTTGTCAGAGTTTTGATCGTGGCCATTTATCCACCGATCGCTTCATCTGTTTGATGGAAGCCCAGATGCAATCTTGACCGTAGATCGGTGAAGCGGTATCAAGCCTCCTCGTGCTACCATGTATCTAAGTGAGACGATCATTGTCGTTCGATGGTGTGCCTTTGGGGTAAATTGCATATCTCGCCCACCCATTTTTGTATTTTATTTAATAATCATGTAAGTAAAATATGTAATGTAAATAAAATTGGAATTTTTACATGAAGGACGCTGGTGTTTATTTATATTAAAACTAGGTGCAATCCTTCTCATCTCACGTGTCGTCCAACGTGAGCTGAGAAAATTGCATGTATACCCATGACCGTTTTCGTATTTATGTTTAATCTAATAAAATTGAATATTAGTTGTATATTTTTGGTACATTTGCAGATAAACCCCTAAATTTAATTTTAATTATAGATATGCCCTCACTAGTACATGTATTTTTGTGCATTTCTTCCATTTATTAAATATGGCATCCATGCTTTAACAATTATGCAAAAATTGGGTAGGTGCCTACCAACAAGTATTTTCATGCCTTATTTTTATTTTACATTTTTGGCATTTTAAATATTTATCAAAAATCAAAATGAGCATATTTTTCCCTGTTTAACTTAGAAAATACTAAAAAAAGAACATTTTGAAAAATTCCCAAAAAACACTATAAATAGAAAAAACTCCAAAAATTAAAAAGCTCCAAAGTCTAATAAAAATATGAAATTCTCAAAAACCCTAAAAATATTAATTTTTACTTTTAAATTTTCTTTATATTAATATCTATCTATTAAAATTGATTTTAAGAATTTTGGATTCTATTTGCTATTTTTAATTTTCAATTCAATTCTATCTATTTATTTAATCATTGATTTGGGATATTTTTTATTTTAACAATTTATAAAAAAATATGCAAAAATTATAGAAAAATCACAAAAATATGAGAAAATTTTATAAAATCAAATAATATTTTATTTTCTATGTTTTATTACTATTTATAATTATTATACCATGTATTGTAAATATATCCTTATATTATCTATCTTATATAATTAAAGAACAAAAAATATAAAAAGAAAATAAAAATATAAAAAAATAAAATGCAAAAAATATAAAAAAATAAAACCCATAAAACAATAAATGGACAAGAGAAAAGAATAATTTTTGACCTTTATTGCACAATCTACCATTTGCTCCCTGAGTTCGACCTCTACACATGCTTGTACACTATACACCTTCGTTGTAGAGTTATAATAATTTTTAATTTTTGCTATTCATTGCTTTATATTTATTGTGGGTTAATTGTTTATTACCTTGGGTTTCTTGAGTGGTCAATGCATCGCCAGCGGTCTCGCCTTATGAAATCGTGCGACACCTTGAAAGACCTCTGTCATCAAATGGCGTTGTTGCCGGGGAGCAACATCACATAGATTGTAATTCTTTCATTTATTTCTTTTCTTTGTCTATATATGCTTCTTTATGTGTTTATTTTCATGACTATTTGATATTAATTGTGAACTGTCTAACACTTCTTGTTTGACTCTGTTGTGAGGGACCGCTACGCGAGGGAGGGCTTCTTAGGAAGACTTATGCACCCAAGCAAGCCGGGGCCAGCTTTCTGACTTAGCTGGCAGGAGAGAGAGAAACAAATAATGACTTGGAGGAATTTCAGAAGATAATCCCTTCACTTGCATTTTATTTTATCTTATTTTTATTAATACTTTTATTCTATTTTGTAATTAAAGTGAGAGAGAGAGAGAGACAACACTTACTTTGTAATAATTTGGAGTCTCATGGACACTGCGACTTCATGAGGTCCACTGCCCGAGGGATTATTCCCTTGGGGACCTCGTTGATTTTGTTGTGTTTTCATCGCTTTATTTTTATTTGTTTTTCGATTTCATTTTCATATGTTTTATGTGAATGAGCCTTAGCTTATGAATTGTTTGCTCGATATATTAAGGTACAAAACCCTAATATACATGCATGTACCTATAGATTCGCTTTTGGACTTAGTCAAATCCTAATTGTTGGCTATTTAGACTTGAGACCGCGTGCCGAGAGAAGTCACATACAACATTGGTAGGACCCATTGTGTCAGGTACAGAGTAGCATCGAAGATCGAACGTAGGTCTCATATCTAGATAGTTAGCTTATGTAGCTTCACGGTAATAGCATATTCTATTCTAGGTCGATTTCATCAGCTTGCATCTTGATGAATACATGATTCACATCCTTTATAGTTTTCTTTTAGCCAAATTCTCTATGCAAAATACCTATAAATATATATCAAATACAATAAATTAGCATTATGCATACATTTGTTAATGTTGTGTAATTAACATTCCCCTTAATCAAAATACAAGAATAAAGAAGAAAAGAAAAAGAAATAAAATAAAAAAGGTTGTATTTATACAATAAATACAGATTGACCCGAACCCCGAGAGAAGGTCAAATATTGGTCTGATCAACAAGGAATAAAGTAGGGAGAGATAGGGTCCTTATTCACTTTATAAATTCATCACTACTCATCTTGTATGTATCCATCACCTATTTTTATTTCTAAATAAAGTAATTTAAAATAATCTAATTTATTTAATAAAATTTGTAAATAAAAATGTGATGTAAATAATAAAAATAATTGCAAAATTAAAATGTGTACAATTGCACAATACATGCACTTGTATATATGTATTGATTTATTTATTTATTTATTTTGTAAATAATTGGTATATATTGTATTTTTAAAAACTTATATATACTCCCAATAATTACATAAAATTAAAATAAAATTCATCAAATACAAAATAACATAAAAATAAAATCAATTCTTCATCGTATAATAATACAAATACTGTATATATTGTACATAAACTTAATGTATTCACACGTGTAATTAATTCATAAAAATCCAATAAAAATGTTTTTGTACTCTTTACATTATTTTGTAAATAAATAAAATATAAAATAAATATATTTTTTGTAAAAATAATAAAATAATAATATATATATATATATAATATAGGTATATTATACATGTACATAACAATATATACTGTATATACCATAATATAATTTTTATTAAAAAGTATTAAAAATCACGAAAAATAATTTGTAAAATAATTAACATTTTTAGTTTTTTTATAACTTTTCATTTTAAAATCATTTACTATTTTTAATTTAGTTTTCTTTTAATTTGTATATTCCTAATTTCTGATTGGTCAACCCGGGTTGGTGACCCGGGTCAACCCTTCCTCCAACCGGGTTCACCCCGACATACACCTTCGCCAGACTTGATTTCTCTACATTCTCTCACATGACTCTAACCGCCATTCGCCTTGGATTGCAGACCCTTTTCCTCCTTGCAAATCTGTGATCATTGTGGATCCCTAGGCATGCCCGGATCCCCCTAGGGTTGCATGCTCTTGCTCGATTTTTCCAGAACCCTGGGGCGCCTATAAATCACCTTCTTCCACCTCCGTTGCAGGGTAGCTCATTCCTCGCGCCTCCTCTCCTCCAATTGAATCCACAGGATAGTGATAGGGTCCTCTAACCCTACTTTGGAGCTCAGATTGGTGACTTGTGGAGCGTTGCTTGCACATGGCAGAACTTCACCGCCGCGATCAACCTCTTCCATCTGTTACAGTGGAATCGAGGCAATCACTCACCGTTTACTTTTTCTCACTTCGCTTTCCACTTCAGTACATCCAGGTACCTTCATCCCCTTCGTATTTCATTGTTCTCCTTCGATTTTTTCATCATCACCGTCGACCACTTAGCTGCTCTGACCATAAATCTGGAGCCCCTATTTTCCACATCCAGGCACATTGATTTGCTCATGACTTCATCCTCCATTCTCCCTCACGACCTGACCCCCTTAGGCTCGATTTTTCGATCGTAATTAAGACCAGATCTCCTTCCATCACTTACGCCAGAGATCAAAGCCCATTCCTCATTGATTCTTGTGTTTTTCTTAGAGAATAACCTTGGTCGGAGCATCATCTCCGAGCCTCGAGTCTCCTTGCTGGTCCAGGTGTGCATGAGGAGTCGAATTGTGCCCTAATTGACACAGAGAAGCACTTCCAGGTGATGGAGCCCCTTTTTCCACATCCAGTCGTTAGCCACCCCATACAGGAATTCCACCTTATGCAGACCACCTTCAGGAGGATGCTGGACCACTCAACTAGTTGATCCGAGCTTTGCAGAAGATCAGCAATCGTTCCCTTCTTCACAGTTTTTCCAGACCTCTTTAGCACATTCGGATGAGGACCCCTATACCAGAATAGATCGTGACCGTCCACCCACACTACCATCAGGGATGTCGGATCTTTTCTAGGAGCATCTGACACACACACACATCTCGCATGCCATCAGAACTGCTCCACAACCGTTCATTAGAACCATGTGTCTGTAACGCACGTCCCAAGCGTCAGATTCATATGTAGAACCACGTGTTGCCAGCACCTACCAAGGGTATATTTCCCTTTTTACCCAATCGTTTAGGCTATTTTGCTTTAGTTTAATAATTGTAATAATTAGTTAAAAAGTTTTGCAATAAGGACCTCGTAGATTTTATATTTACATTTGAGTCCAGCTGAGTCGAAGTCACGTGCCTGTACATGTGTTTTCCTAGGAAATTTGTAAACTTTACCATGTGCTTTCATGTCTTACTGAATGAGAAGAAGTTTCCTGGAAATTGCATCTCTACCCCTGTGATTCTGAAGCACGTGAGGAACACGTTTTTGCTTGGATTTTTGCAATAAGGCCCTTGGAAATTTCTTGCATGTTATTTTCAGGCCCCTAAAACTTAAATATTTTCACTTAGGTCCTTTATTCGCTACTTTATTTTTATACTCTTTTATTAATTGCAATAAATAGCAAAATATCTCTAAAAATTGCATAAAAATTACATGTAGCTCCTGCTAGTGTATTTTACTTGTGGTGATTTTTTTGTTATTTTCCTTTTATTTATTGTTATTAAAAATTCAAAAAACAGTAGAAAAAGTTACTATTTACCTTATAAAAATCATAAAAATTCGAAAAATGCCTTGAAAATTCTAAAAAAATAGATTAGTCTTGTTTTGATCTTTTTTATTTTCTTTCCACGTTTCATTTCATTTGCTTTCATAAAACCCTAAAAACTTACAAAAAAAGACCATAAAAATCATATAAAATTGCTGAGAAATCCAAAAAAAATATTTTTAGTTTTTTTGTAGATATTTATCTCTAGTTTGTGATTAACATCCATGAGTTTAAAACTCATTGATATTTTTATTTTGCAAAATACTCCTGGCTGTTCATTGTTTCCAATTTTCCTAGTTTTGATTTATTTGAAAGTTATATAAAAACTTGAAAATCTTTGAAAAATTACCAAAAATAGTACAACACCTATAAAATGTAAACATATATTTTTGTTTGGATTTTTTTGAGTATTTTTACTATATTTGAACCATATAAAAAGAGTGTGTTTCCCTTTTTATTCATTGTCTTTATTTGCCTATTTTCAAAAATAAAAAAATTGCAAAAATTTAAAACCACTAATAAGAAAATAAAAATCCTTTGAATCTTTGTGACTCGATTACCTAGGTCTAATAGTGCTCCTTGTGTTCAACCCTATCTCTTTTCTAAGTAAATAAAAGTATCTTGAACCACCATTTTACTTGCTTGATTTGTTTGTGGTTGAATTTCTTTCTTGATTTTGACTCAGTTCGCTTGGGTGAAAATGACTCATTGATTAATCAACTTAACTCTAGTGACCCAGGCTATCATCAGAATGGCACCATCATCGGGGAGCACGACCAGGTAGTTAGGATTCTGTTTTCTAGTTTGTTTCTTTCTGTGTATATTTTCTCTTTATTTTCTTTGCTTATATTTTTCATAACTGTTTCTGACACTCCTCTTGTTTCATCTTTGTTGCGAGGGCCCGTGGAGCAAGGGAGGCTATCTTCAGAGAGCCGACGCACCTAAGCAAGGTGGAGGCCAGGCATTCTACACCGACCAGCAGGAGAGAGCAGCTTAGGTGGAGCAGGAGACTATCTTGATTTTTTAGACATTTTATTTCATTTGTAGAATCTTGTAATAACTTTCAGAGACTTTGGACACTATTATTCGGGGTATGTTTCGTCGAGTGTCGCTGCACTCGAGGGACCTCGCCGGATTTTCATCACTGTTTTCACCGTTTTTATTTTATTTTATTTCTCGCGGATTTGAGTTTTCGGACTTTATTTTATTTTATTTTCTATATGTGAGTCCTAGACTTAGGATTTTATTTGGTTGAGCCAGGTAGTGATTAGATCCAAACACTTAATAGAATCTGTTCCTATAGACTAGATTGGATTTAGTCAAGTAAATAAATAATTAACTATTTGGATTCAAGATCGCACACTGATAGAGGTCGCATACAGCGTTGGCAGGATCCTTTGTGGCAGGCACCGAGCGACATCGATGACCGAACCTTGGTCTCATTTCTGGATGTTCTTCCCGTAATAGAAGTTATGGTTTAGGGCGGTTTCTTCGTGCATCATATAGGTAGTTTATTTTCTGTCTTTACATTTATGAGCAGATCATATTGCATGTAGACTGCTTGAGCAAGGTACGCCTTCTATCTCGTGCATGCATCATTGATTTCATCGTGCATCAGATTTTTCGTCTTCTTCCCCCTATTTTATTAGACTTAGGAATAAAAGGAAATCAGAAATTTCGTTAGACGGTTGTCTTTATTCAAAAAAATGCCAAAAAAGTGATAACTCAATAAAATCAGGTCTGTTAAACAAATCTGGCCCTAAAATAAACGTAAAGATCACATTCATTATTTTGGGGAGAGTAACCCCCTCATTATTTGTAGGTACTTACCTCCAGAAATAGTGGGTGAGGATGTAGCCGCTAAGGATTAGATTCCAAATCCATGGACTTGTGCCATATGCTCCTGTACATTACTCATTGATGTATGGTTGAGATGCAAGCACTTTCCTTCAACCCTTAGCAGAAGTACTCTTGTCCAAGTTGGGTGTACCCCGCCAGCTTGGTAATATTCTACCCTAGGTGGCCTCACCCGTGACTCTGACTAAGTAACTGTATTCTCACTAAACTATAAAACAGAAAAGATTAATGATCGAGCTTTCGCAATCATCATTGTGTCGAGTTGATAAATTGGGGGTTTGATTTCTCATCATTGTTTTCAGTCTAGATATACTCTTCATTACTCTCTACATCATGCCGATGGGCAAGCGGTCTCTTAGGCTATCGTTCGTGGCACCGCTTCACAGCACACTTGTCCATTCATCTAGGGTGGTTCCTGAGAACTCAGACCCGCTCTCAAAACCCAAGTATTCCACCTCCTTCTTCTTTGACCTTCCCCACCCATCACCTGAGGTACAATAGTCAAAGTAGTTCGAGCAGATTTTTGTTGACTTGGTTACACATGAGGTCCACTCTTGTTCCTTTTTAGAGCCCAATGAGATGGACCGAGAGAGGGGAGAGGATGAGAAACCAGATATTTACGATGTGTTTGATCAGGCAACGATCAACAACACCCTCCTGGCATCCCTAGAGGCTATGCAGAGACAACTCCAGGACCAGGGGTTGCTCATGACATAGGTAAGGCATGATTTGACACAGATGCGAGATGGGAGAGCGAATGTAAGAGATGAAAGGCTGACGATGGAGGAGGAGAGATACCTAAGGACCAAGCAAACGACAGACATAGATGCCAGGAGGAGGCCCGTGATCCACAGAGACCTTTGCGCATCATGACAGTGTTGCACAAGCCTGGTGCAACTCTCACCCATAGGTGGATTCAGTTGCCAGGAGATTTTGAGCCTCGTCCAAAGACTATTTAGTTGTTTCCCAAATTCCATGGGCACTCCACTGAGGAGCCCCATCTACATTTCCAGGAGTTTGAGATGATTTGCAGCACAGTCCAAGACAGGATGGTGGATAAGGATACAATCAAGATGATAGCCTTCCCATTTTCCTTGGTTGACAGAGCATCCAACTAGTTAAAGCAATTGGGGAGGGTTGTCAGTACCTAGGAGCAGTTGAGGACCGAGTATCTCAATAAGTACTATTCACTTAATCAGACGAATGCAGCACGAGCCATGCAACAATTTCACCATGATCCCAAATGAGCAGTTCCATGAGGCTTGGGATCGTTTTAGAGATCTTATTGATAGATGTCTACATCACGATACCAACAAGCCCAACTTAGTTTAGAGTTTCTTTTGTGGTCTAACACCTGAGATGTAGGGCCTAGTCAATTCCTCTTGTAGAGGTTCCTATTTTTCCAAGGACGAGGACCAGGTCTGGGCCATCTATAAGGAGATGGCTGAGAATTACACAGTGATGACCTAGGACCGTGTCTACACTCAGGGGAAGCCTCCCCATCATGCATGGTCTCACCACAGAGTTGCATGCATAGACGCCGATCCATCTTCATCTTCTACAACAACATCACTAGTAGAGTCATCAGCTAAAGACATGGGCATCATTAGCTAGAAGTTGGACTGCATGGAGATTATAGAGAAGAAGACGTGTTAGGGACTAGACAACCTCAACAAGATTGACAAGCTGGACTAGACTTTGAGTGACCTTAAGACGCAGATCATGTGCCTTCAAGATATACAAACGGTTTCTACGCCACGGTCTAGGTCACATACTGATCAAAGGAGCAGATCTTCACAGCCATTCACCTTGTACAAACAGGTCCACCACAATCAAGAAGAGCACATTCAGCCAGCCCCCTAGTACCATTTGCCACCACCGCCTGCACCAGATACAAAGATAGTGGTCTATCAGAGTGATCAACCATTAGCATCCCTCCCCCCACCACTGCACGAGCAGATGAAGCCGTTGATGGAAGTCAACAGGATTTTGTATTCCCAATACCAGCAGCTGCTCAGTATCCGTTGTGATCACCCAAGCTTCAGATGATCTACTGGAGGTGCTCAGTCCCAATAATAGCCTCTACTACAGTCAGGGCAGAGTACCCAGCAACAGCAGCCCCAATACTCTCAGTACATTGTTCCTCGACCCCAATACCAGGGTCAATAGTGGAGGCACCAGCAATCTCATTCTCAGTTTCACCAGCATCCCCCTCACTCTTACCAGCAACAGCAACATGGTTGGCCTCAACACTTCCAGAGAGAAAAACGATTTGGTTCTCATGCACCTTCATATGAGAACCCAACTTTAGAGGATCTTGCCCGTATGCTTACAAAGAAGTATACTCCATTCAGGCGAGAGACGGACGAGTTCAGGTAGGAGATGAGAGAGATCATCAAGGTGAAGGCTTCCATACCTGCATAGATCAAGCCAAATCCAAATAATTTGAAGAGGAAATCTGAGCAGGTATAGTCTACCGAGTCTGACACTCCTAGTGAAGTACTTGATGATATGCATTATTTATTTGATGTTGATTTTGTGACACTTAGGAGCGGTAGGAAGCCAACCGACAGTGACTCATTAGGCAACATCCAGATGTAGACTACAGAGCGCCGGACGAGCTAGAGAGCGGTGCTGTACTGCTGATGTTGATGATGCTGGTGGTGCTGATGCAACCCACTTTGAGGATGATCTAATCGACGGTGTTGATGTTGTCCCTTCTCCAGATGCTACAGATGGTGGTGCTGAGGCCACCATGATACCATATGACGGGCCCAAGCATGGTAATGATGCCGCCTCTTCAGATGTTGTCGGTGGTACTTATGACACCAAGAGTCTATGTACAGATACTCTAGTTGTTTTGACTTTTACTCATGTACTTGAGGATGATGATTTTAGAAAAATATAGAAAATGAAAAAATTTCGAAAAACAGAAATATGAATAAAGAAAAGGTTTATGTATCTTCTCCTGGTCCATTTGCAGTAATTGATGATGCTTATATGGATTCCAGCCATTTGCATGATCAGAGACCTATTCCTACTCCAGACCCTCTAGTCTCTATGGATGGTCCCTCTATCCCCTTACCTCAAGCACTCTGCTTAGGGAAGGGCCAAAAAATAGAAAATACCAAAAAGAGACAACAATTAGAGTTCAACAAGCCGATGATAGACATATTTCATATCCAGCTGACTTTTCAGGAGGCATTGGAGCACATCCCTCTCTTCAAGAAGAACCTTAGAGAGAAGACCACCATCCTTAGGAAGAAGAGGCACGACCACAGTGTAGAAATTCATGTGCTCACTCGTGCCACGTGCTTCGCTATTCAGAAACGATTGCCACCCAAGAGACTAGATGTAGGGGTTTCATATGTTAGATTCCACATTCATGAGTAGCAGTTCTATCGTACTCTATTAAACAATGAGTCTTCGATTAACCTCCTTCCAGCAGCCTTACTTGACCGCTTTGCGTTTGGCCCTCTTTGATAGAGCAGAACAATACTTCATATTACAGACAGATCTGTTAAGAGGCTGAAGGGGTTACTGAAGGACGTGGTCGTCACCATTCTAGGCCTGAAATTCCCTGTGGACTTCGTTGTGTTGGACATGGAGATCCTTGAATGCGTGACCGATACCCCCATCATATTAGGCCGACCTTTCCTAGCGATAGCAAAGGCCGTGTCTGATCATGATAATAGGAAGGTATATTTTCGCATTGAGGGATAGAGTATACAAATAGAGATGATTGAGGAGATGAGAGCTAGA
The DNA here is from genome assembly GCA_037367405.1 of Ottelia alismoides. NCBI lineage: Eukaryota > Viridiplantae > Streptophyta > Magnoliopsida > Alismatales > Hydrocharitaceae > Ottelia > Ottelia alismoides. The sequence continues at coordinate 181,405 of JAZKJV010002971.1, forward strand.
TATTTAGCTAGCTCAGAGCAAGGATCAGAATAGATGATAGATACATAGCCAGACATCCACTATGAGTGTGATTTTGTGATTATAGATGATGAGGCAGTTTTGGCAGACCAGATTTCACAAGCTCTTGTCACATCTTTAGAATCCGCAGATCAACAGATGCTAGCTGACAAGAGTTCGGAGAGCACACTTGTGGCACATGATACTTTAGAGGCTGGCGATGCAGATTTTGGTAGCGAGATTGATTTCATTTCATGTCATTCAAATTCAAATACCTCGAACTCAGACACAAATTTTGATTAACAGGATTTTGATGAGTATTTGCCATGTTTGATGTCTACAGATTCTAAAGCCTGGATGGAGACAGAGCCAGTGCACTTGAGAGAGACACCAGTAGGGCCATCTTCATCGAGATCAGATGAGTAGCGAGAGCTCTCCCATTTAGATCTGGTAGCTTTCACACAGATATTTCAGAGGCCAGATTTACCAGTTCCCACATTCCCAGAGTTTAAGACCTTATCGCATAGCATGAGGTATAGATACCTTGCGAGCAAGACATATATGTTTCCAGTCATTATCTCACCGGATTTGACTGATGAGCAAGAATCTCGATTGATGGTGGTTCTTGAGAGGAACCACAAGGCAATTGGTTTGTCTGTAGCAGATCTCCAGGGGATATGTCTGGCCCTGTGCTCCCATCACATCTATCTCGAGGATGATGCTAAGACTTTGTGTGAGTTCTAGCATAGGCTGGACTGGAATCTTCAAGAGGTGGTCATGAAGGAAATATCCAAGTGGTGGAGCACCGATTTTATCTACCCCATCTCTGACTCCAAGTGGGTTATCCATTACATGTGGTACCCAAGAAGACGGGTATCACTATAGTTGTAAGCGAGTATGGAGAGGAGATTTCTACCCATGTACCCACTTCTTGTAGGGTATATGTGGACTAGAGACGATTGAATCAGGCCACTAAGAAGGATCACTTCTCGCTATCATTTGATTAAATTATTGAGAGATTAGTTGGGAAGAGTTATTATTGTTTTCTTTACTAATATTTGGGGTATAATCAAATGGCCATTGCGCTCAAAGATCATCATAAGACAACATTCACATGTCCGTTTGGGACGTATGATTTTAGACGGATGCCCTTTGGACTATATAATGCCTCGGCTACATTCCAAAGGTGCATGCTTTCCATCTTTTCAAGCATGGCGGGTGAATGTTTAGAGGTCTTCATGGATGATTTTTTGGTATATGATTATGGGTTTGATGCTTGTCTTGCTTGCCTAGACTATGTACTTCAGTGGTGCATTGAGGTCAACCTTGTTTTATCTTGGGAGAAGAGTCATTTTATGATGACTCAAGGGACGGTCCTTGGTCATATCATCTCCAACAGGGGCATGGAGGTCGATCTGGCCAAGGTGGATATCATCAAGAAGCTCACTCCACCGTCCAATTTGAAGCAGTTGCGGTCTTTTCTAGGGCACTTCGGTTTCTACTGAAGGTTCAGTCAGGACTTCAGTCGTATTGCCCGACTGCTTACTGATCTTCTCACGAAAGACACCGAGTTCCTTGTAGATGATAAGTGCCTTTCTTAATTTACTACTCTCAAGGATTTGGTCGTGCAGGCTCCTGCCCTTCATCCACCCGATTGGTCTCTCCCATTCAAGATCATGACGGATGCTTTTGATTTTCCATAGGGCATGTGCTAGGATAGAGGAGGGATGGATTTCCCTTTGCCATACACTATGCTAGTCGTACTTTGGATGCTACTCAGCAGAATTATACTGTTACAAAGAAGGATATGATAGATGTAGTCTTTGCTTTGGATAAGTTCAGATCTTATATTCTCGGATCTAGAGTGACTATTTACACCGACCATCACATTGTCGTCCGGTACTTAATGGACAAGAAGGATGCCAAGGCACACTTGACTAGATGGATCCTTCTACTCCATGAGTTTGATATTGAGATTAAGAATAAGTCTGAAGTTAAGAATGTGGTGGCAAATTACCTCCCGATTAGAGCATCTTGAGGATTCTGAGACAACCACACTTATCACTGAGGCTTTCCCAGACGAGGCGATTCTCGCTGTCACCTCTCTCCCATGGTATGCTGACATTGTGAACTATCTTGTTGCCAAGAAAGTTCCACAATGTTGGACCAGGAAATGACTTGAGACTTTCCTAGCGAAGGCCATGTCGTATCATTAGGATGATCCCACCCTTTACCACGAAGGAGAGGATAGTGTCTGACGTCGATGTATTCCTCAGGAGGAAAACCATAGCGTCCTCACCTATTGCCACAAGCTTGAGCAAGAGGACATCACTCCGGGAGACGGACATCACAAAAGGTTATCCAATCCGATTTTTAGCGGCCAACACTCTTCAAGGATTCCGATGAATTCGTGAAGTGGTGTACTGATTGTCAGAGGATGGGCAATTGTGGTCATAGAGACATGATGTCGATGCAACCCATTCACTTCTGTGAGGTTTTTGACGCATGGGGCGTCGATTTCATGGGCTCATTCCCTAAGAGTCAGGGATTTGAGTACATTTTGTTGGATATGGATTATGTGAGTCGTTGGGTTGAGGCCATCCCTGCCCGAGCCATTGATGCGAGGTCTGTTTGCAGATTTTTTAGAAAGAATATCATATCATGGTTCGAGGTTCCTAGAGTTTTGATTTCTGATGGGGGACTTATTTTATCAACGATAAGGTAAGGGCCCTTGCTAGCGAGTTCAACATAGATCTTAGAGTTGCCACTCCATATCATCCACAAACGAATGGTCTTGCTGAGGTTTCAAATTGGGAGGTCAAGACGATATTGCAGAAGGTTGTCTGTCTAGACTGAAAGGATTGGTCACAGCTTTTGGACTCGATCTTGTGGGACTATAGGACATCCTTCAAGACACCTTTGGGTACATCTCCATTTCAACTCGTTTATGGCAAGACATGCCACTTATCTATGGAGATTAAACACAAGTCACTGTGGGCAGTCATAGAGATATTATTGGATCCATAGAATGTAGGAGATCAAAGGAAAGTGAAGTTGGCAGTCTTGGAGGATCTTAGAGATACAACCTTTTCGAGTAGCCTACAATATAAGGATAGAGTGAAGATATGGCATGATTCACACATCAACCATAAGAAGTTTGAGCTGAATCAGAGAGTATGGCTATTTGATGCATGACTGAGATTATTTCCAAGGAAATTATAGAGAAAGTGGAAGGGACCTTGTTTAGTCAGAAAGGTGCATGACAATGACAATATTGATATATACGAGTTGTCTTCTGAGTCGACCTTTCGGATCAATGATCAACTCCTGAAGCCTTTTCTTGATCATGACTCATTGATCGGTGATGTTATCCTAATTCATTTTGTATGAGATGTGTTCTTTGATTCTCATCTTTTGCATCTCATACCTCAGTTACACTTCTTTCTGCCTCTTTGTATATCCATGTTTTCTATTTTATTCTTTTATTCTTCCATTCTGTTTAACACGCCAGGTCTCGCTTAGGATTCTTACTATACTTAGGATGCACTTCATCCTAAGTATAGGGGGTGTTGAACCTATGTTGTTCATATTTTTTATTTATTACGTCTATTTTGCTACCTATACTTAGGGACATCCGACCCTAATAGAGGGGAGGTAACATTTGTTTTTCCTTTCTTTAATTATTCGCTCACTTGTCCCTCGACTGTAGATATTCTTTTCTATACTTAGGATATTTTACCCAAAGTACAGGGAGGGACAAGTCAAGTCGTTGATTGTGCATATTATATCCTCAGTTTTCCCCTTTCGTATAGTCTTCTATGCTTTCAATTCATTCCTTCATTCTTTTAGTCATTGTAGTAGATGATTTTTTCACTTTTCTATACTTAGCACGAGTTATGCCTTCCTTTGTCGTTCTTTTGATCACTATGAGGACATAGTTCGAGCTAAGTATAGGGGAGAGTCATATATATTGATATATACTTTAGCCATAACTTATATTTATAAAACTAGAATAAAAATATTTTGAAAAATGCTTGAAAAAATGTATGTAATTTTTTTATAAAAAGTTTTGCAAAACTTTTTGCAAAATATTTGTAAAAACATTTGTAAAATTATTTTGTACAAAGTTTGTAAATTATTTTGTGTATCAAAATTACATATATGGTATAAATGTTTGTAAAATGCATGAAAGCAAAATGTTTGCAAAAACCTTCTTGAAAACTGTTTGTAAAGTGATTTGTAAAATTGTTTGTAAAACTAGTTCTGCAAAAGATTTTGAAAATGTTTGAAAAATTTTGTAAAATGTTTTGTAAAAATTTTTGTAAAATATTTTATCACATGGGTAATAAATTATGGGCATATAATGTAGTTGTATATATGTGTTATAAATTCTTTGTAAATAAAACCTATAGTTATCTGTAAACTTTGTATATAAACTCTTGTGTATAAAACCCCTTTATAAAATCCTTGAGATAAAATCCACTTGTAAAAATTGTATGAAAACTTATAAATAAAACTCTTGTAACTATGTGCATATTTTTGTAAATATTTGTAAAAAAAACTTTCTTTCTTTTCTTTCTTATAAAAAATACCATAAAAATTGAAAAAGATAAAATCCATAAAAAATTGCAAAATTTCTTTGAAAGACTTTGCAAAAAGATTTTGTCTTTTATCTCTTTTCTTTTCAAATGTTTTGTGAATGCCTTTTGTTGCATGTGCATATGCATTTTTCAGAATAATATTGACATTTAAACTAGTCTGGAATAAAATTAAAGAATGGAGCTTGGTTAAGATCTTAATCCACTTAATTTCATAGGAACCTTATAGGAACTAGAGTTGAGATTTTCATGTCCTAGAAACTTAATTCTTTGAGTCCACAAGACTATGTTCACATGTCATCTTGATTGGTCTAAGTAGAATACTTCACGACACACCATGATTCTTTTAGACAATGGCTTAACTTGGACAAGCACTCTATACATATCTCTTCATGGATGAGGTGGTGAGGGGGGCAAAAGCCTTTGGCATGGGGTAGCACACAGGTGTGTAACAACTAGTGGATCCATTGTCTTCTTCTAGGGAGGGAAGTGCATCTCAACCTGATCTAGTAGCATTGAGGTCTAACGATAGGATGTCGTGGGGTTATGATAATACTTCAAAAGAGGGATAGTCTATTGGCTCAAGAGGAAAAACTCCTTATGTACATGCTTCACCCTGTAGATATGTGCATATATATGTCATAAAAAAGGCAAAAACTCTAAAAAGTGTGACAGGTCTAATTGAAAATAAAATGTATGCCGGAGTGTATAAAGTTGAATAAGCAAAGATTATGTCATTCATTGTCTCATCTCATAGAAGCTTGCAGCTGGAGACTTGGCTACACTGGTCAAGCTCTAAGGGATACGTGGCTACACTGGCCATGGTCCATTATGTTCTTTCCCCACTTCTTGAGCCGGTTGCACTTGAACTTGAAGGGAATATCCCGCACCTCGAGGAAAGAGTTGCTAGACCGTGGGACTAGAGTTACCTTGTTGAGGGAGGCTACTTCTTTACCATTTCTGAGGTGGGGAGCTATATCTCACTTACACAGTACAAGTAAAGATTCATAGTCATAAAAGTTCGCGTATGTAGACTTGTTCTAACCTGACTGTTGAGGTGACATGAATAGGAGTATTGTGGAACTTAGAGTCTGTTAGATTTTAAGTCCATTTCCCAATAAGGTTCCGCCAAACTAATAATCCAAAGGTCTAATCAAGCTCCATACTCCAATTTTATGAAGATAAGTTTAGTAATCAATATCCTTCTAAGTTCTTTATTTTTTCTTTTCTTTATTTCTTTTTCACTTCTTTTTCAAATAAGTGTTTTCTCGGGGACTAGCAAAGGTAAAGTATAGGGGAATGATGAATCCATGATTTACATCCTTTATTATTTTATTTTATCCAAATTCCCTATGCAAAATACCTATAAATATATCAAATACAATAAATTAGCATTGTGCACACTAAAGAATCCATGATTCATCATCTCAATATATTGATCTTAGCAAAATCCCTGAGTAAAATTCAAATAAATATCTATAAAATCAATAAATTAATAAAATAACTCTTATAAATAAAATACATTAATTATTATATATTATATTAACAAAATAAATAATAAAAGGTCGTAAAATATAAGAGTTTTCACTTGTAAATAGCCCAAACTTCATGTATTTTTAATAATTTTATTTTAACTTTTTTTCAGCTAATTCTTTCTCTAACTTATTTATAAAAATATGTAGAGAAATACAAAAATATAAAATAAATTAACACAAATAAATACTCTTAGATCCCAAAGAGAAAAAGCTGTAAAGTCCAACTTTCAGTCAAATTCCCGCTCCGTTTGAACTCCAAATTCACCAAACTCACTTTTATAGCCTAAGTTAGAAAATTATCTATCCAATGAAAGGGGTTTCATCAAATTCAGAGCTCGTTTGCAAAATTTGAGTTTTGAGACCTCGTTGTATATTGTACATAATGCAATAAATGTGACTTTGATTTTTTTGTACAAATCTATCCCTTTTTGATTTATTTCTTTTCCTATTAATTTATCTATTATATATTTTAATAAATGACATAATTAAAAAATCTAAAAAAAATATTTTGTCATTGAAAATAAGGCAAAGTGACTTTGTATATAATGTACATAGTTTTCTTTTCTCATTTTTAATTTACTTTTCTTAATTACTAAAAAATCCAAAAAAATCCTTTTTGCATTTTATTTTATTTCTAGTTTTTAATTTTTATTTTGAAAATATATTTTATTAAAAATAAAAAAATAAAATTAGAAAAGTAAAAAATAGTTTACATATAGTCTGTTTTGTTCCTTGTTTTTCTTCTTTACTTTGTTCGCAATTTTTCCATTTTGTTTTATTTTATCTTCTTCTGTTTAGTAGCCTACTTTATTATATTATATTTTATTTTATTTTATTTTTTATTCTCTACACTAACTTTCCTTTTCTTTCATTAACTACCAAGTCTCCATCTAACCTCCCATTCAACTCTACCATTCCACCATCTTTTCTAACCTCCATTTTTCTTCTCTTTTTATTCATCTCATTTTCCTCATTTTTGCCTTAGATCCACCTTTATGCGAGAGAGAGAATCGAGAGCTCTGACCACCTGTCTCAGTGACAATGAATGAAGAAGTAGAGCGACGACCGCCTCCTCTCCGGTGAGATCCGTTGGCATTTCGGCCAACATCGCAGCCACCTCTACGCGCTGCTTAATCTCATAGCTCGCCGGTGATTCGAGCGAAGACCGTGCTCCTCATGAGCACACCACAAGTGCCCGCTTCCCTTGTAGGTAATTCCCACTTTTATCATTCGTCATCGTTTTTATTTTCCCTTTTTTATCACATCATGTCACACACCTTCATTTGTTTATTTTTTTATGCATATCATCACCAACACCACACCATCCTCTTTGCATCTTTTATTTATTACATGTTTAATAAAACAAAAAATAAAAAGTTTATTTAAAAAAATCAAATCACAACAACAAAAAAAATAAAAAAAGTATAAAACCAAGCAGGTGACCGTGCCCTCCTCCATCGCCGGCCACCGCATCCTACAGATCAGACAGTCGTCCCACTCCCCCTGTTTGTTCCTTGCACATGAGGCACCACCTATACATCGAGCGACGGTCACTACCAACCGACCACCACATCCTGCAGATCAGACCTGCAGCCAACTCCTAACTGCTCAACCGCGCACCACCAGCCACGACTGCCAAGCAGCCAACTCCACCTCCGAGCTCCACTCTAGCCGGCCACGCCACCCCGCGCCCACGTGTGTCGTCGCCCGTGTCCCACAGCACCCATCTTCTCTAGCGTAAGCCTGTTTGCCGGCAGGTCCTCAGCCACTCCGCCGCCCCCACGCCTCAACCTCTATCGTGCAGGCGCGCTCTGCCCGCGACGTGGTAGTCATTGCCCTTCTCCCCTTCATTGTGCCCTGTTGCAACTAAGAAGAAGTTCATTTTTTATTTTTTTACAAATTGCATTATTTTATTTTAAGTTTTCGTTATTACAAAATCTTCCCTATGCATAGTTTGTTTGTAAGTTTTGTTTTCTAAAATTGCATGGATACCCCTATGTTCATGCGTTAATTTGGATATCTTTTTAGCATCATTTATTTTAATGAAAAATAGCAAGTTGTTGAGCACTTAATTCTCTTTCATGTGGTATTTATTTGGATATTTGTGAGCTTTGAATAATTAAGTAAAATTGTTTTGGTAAAAAATAGCATGTTTTACCTACTTTGTGGTCGTAAATTCATATTCAATTCATTATTGCTCTACAAATTCCTAAAAAATCAGAAATAATTCATTGAATTGTGCTTTAATTACTATCTAAATTTCTATAAATTGGAGTTGTTCTGTGCCTTAAATAAAATGTAGAGTGATTTATTAAATGATTTTTATTTAAATCCACACGCATTATTTTTGTGAAATTCCAACTCTTCTAGATTGCTCATATAAATATCTTTTTGAAATAATTCAATCTCTAGATAAATTGATAATATGGATTTATTACGAATTAAATACTTCTAGTTACTATGTGTTAATTAAAAAATCATAAAAAACTCATTATTGTCGAAAAATTCCAAAAAAAACACTCTTGCTTCATTTCATTATGTTCAACTTCCATTAAATTTTTCAATTTTGCATTCTGTTTATGTGAAAATTTGTGTGAAACCTATAAAAGTGTGCATTATTCATTATTGCATTTTAATTCTTAAAATTCCAAAAAAGTCTTTTGCATTCATCAATGGATTACGTTTTAAGGAAAAATATAATTTGGCTAAATTGGATTAATTTCACACTACAATTAATTTGGCTAAGTTGTGTTTTTCTTATTAACTTAATTCAACCGTATTTTGCATTTGCATTCATTTTGCATAAAAAATACAAAAAATCTGCATTGGAAACCTATAGCTAAGTGTTCTGAATTAACCCAAAGTTGTTCCTTTGCCTCCCTTTGTTCGACTATGTACTTGCTCGTGATATAAATTAAAAATCGAGTCATTTTCACAGAAAAATTTGATTCAGTTCTGATTAATTGGTTGAGTGTCGTGCTACAACAAGTACCTAATATACCCACTCAGGCTCTTTATCAGATGTCACTGTTGCTGGGGAGGTAAACAACTTAGGGCTTAATTTAGAAAATTAGATTAAGGTTTTCTTTTACTCAGGTAGTATGACCCCTGAGCCATCTTGTAATTAATCCATTTATTTTTTCTTTTTTCCTCTAAATTGTTTTTTTCTCATTTTTATATATTTTATTGTTTATCTCTCTAATATACATTTTATTTTCCTTGCGAGGGTACGGTGGACTTGGAGTGCATTGGAAGTCAACGGACATGACACACGCTTGATGAATCGGCATTCATCATCTTTATTCATTTATTTTAGCTTAAAGTCCCTTATAAAACACCAGTATATAATACTAGCTCCATATTCTTACTAACTTGCATCTGTGTGTGAATATTGTACATTAATATTGTACATTTATTAATATTTTAACCTAAAATAAATAAAAAAAAAAGAAAGGAAAAATAAAGAAAAAAATAAGATTATAAATATGTAATAGATACAGGTGACCCGAACCCCGAGAGAAGGTCAAGACTTGACCTGATCGACCAGGAATAAAGTAGGGGGAGATATGGTCCTTAATCAGAAAATCTAAAAATGTGTTATAAATATTTTTTCTTTGTATATTTCTATGCGTACACTATTTTATTTTGTACATAAATTGACCTCAAATTAAATAATTTTCAAAACAAAAGTTGTAAATAAAAATGTTCCCTAAATAATAAAAATGTTTGTAAAATAAAATCATGTATAAAATAAAAGTAACCATACTTGGAAAGAGCCGTAAAGTGATAATTGAAAGATCAATTCATGCTCCATATGAACTCGAATTAAATCAAACTCACTTCCATTTTATTCTAAATAAATTATCTTTAAAAATAACCTGAATTCATAATTTTCGGAGTTACGGTTGAAAAATCAGTTTTTTAGGGTGGTCTATGCAATTTTACCATTTTTATTATATTTGTTATTTAATTTTTTTTACATATTATATTTTAATAATTGTAAATATTGTTTACTATAATATAAAGTAAAAAAAATTAAAAACAATTTAATTATTTCCTTATTTGTACATGTGTATAATTTACATTATGTATATAATATATGTATAAAATTAACCTCCTTATACAAAAACTACAAAAAAATATTATCTAACATTTACTAATTAAATTAGTATAATTATGAAATTTTGATTGATTTATTTATTTGATTTGAAAACCTAACATGTATATACGATTCAATTGTGTACCTTAAGTAGCCACCATTAAGGTGGCTAATTAATTTTTACTAATTAATTATTTTATTAATTTATTTAATTCCAAATTTCATATTAATTTATTTAAGTTATTTTATTAGTTCCACCATTAACATCCTTCCTTTTTTTTCTTCCATTCAAAATTAGAAATTTCAATGTATATTCTTTCTATTTAATTGGTTCCTCCTCCCTCATTCTCACTTGATCAAACTTTTGGTGAGAGGAGCCCGATCTCCGAGAGAAATCTTGTCGCAGAAAGGTGCCGAGCCTCCGAGCCGTCCAGTGACAGTGAGGCGATCTTCGTCGAGGCCATCACGGCATTCATCCGCTCCCATTTGGTTAGATCCATTTTTCTCATTTTAATCTAGGTTAATCGTAGTCTAATTTTTACGCTTTTATCGTCATTTTTTTAACTTTAATTGTAGATCTTAATCGCAGTCAATCATTCCTCAAAAATTCTAAATCCAACTCATTTTTTCATCACATATTCTCGATCTCTCCACGTTCACATTCTATCTCACATAATCTACCACCTCCGACCACGTAAGGTGACCGGAGATCTGGATCCATTCCTCATTTTTCACCGGATCCCCATTCACATATTCTGTTTTGATTTTGGGATTGAGCCGTCGTGCTCACGTCCTAATTTGTCTGTAAAAAAATATACACAATTGTTTCTTTCTAACATTTGTTTTGCAGGATCAAATAAGAAATATAAAAAATATAAAAAATAATAAAAAAATATAAAAAATATTTTTGCAATATCTGTTTTACAAAAAAATATAAAAAAAGTTTTTTCTTTAATTCTATTTTACAAAAAAAATAAAAAATAATAAATAAATAAAAATGGGGCAGCACTGTAGCCGCTCCCGTTTGCTTGGAGCTGCTTGTAGTGTCCTTTGTCACCCGTGCGGCCACCGCCTTCCACCACCTCGCGAGGCCCACGACCAGCCGCCTCCTCCGTGCCATTTGGATCGTGCAATGTCAGCGGATCATCCACCGCCATCACTGCACAGACCCACGTCAAATCGTCGATCGCCATCGCCCCCCTCAGTTGCAGAACTGCCTGAAGCACATCCGCCCTAGGCGTGTGTCGTCGAGCACCACGTCGCCCCATCGACCTCAACCATCAGTTGCACTGTCGCCCATGTGTTGCCATCTACCGCCAGGAGGGAACACCACCGCCAGCTCCTTCGTGTAGGAGTGCCATTCGCAACCCACGCCGCCCACGCGAGTGTGCGACGTTGCCCATCGACGTCCGCCCTAGACCACGCCACCTTTGCCCATCCATCATTGTCACCACCGACGAACTCCTCACGCGCCATTAGACCAGTCGCATCCGCACGCTGTCTTTGCTTAGAGGAGAAAAAGAGGGGCAGCAGCCTGCCTCCCCTTTCCTTGGCTTGAATAACAAGCGGGAAATGAATAACCCTAACATCAAGCCCCAAGTTCTTTGGGAAAATTACAATGAAGCCCGTCGAGGTTTGAAATATTGCAAGAAGACCCCTCCAGAGTCCAGATCACGTGCTTGACATGTGTACTTTAGGTAATTTGCATTTTTATCCTTATTCTATTTCCTATTATAGTTTGATGTTAAAACTCTGAATAAGTGCATTTTAAACCATGCTTCCAGACAAGTAATTTGCATGTTCATTTCATTGAAATAAATATTTTTAATTTTTCAATAAATTCTCCAAAATTCAAGTTATGTTCATGTCACTTGTTTCTTAATTGTGTATAAATTTCATTGCATTTTATTCTTTATTTGATATTATTAAAAAATAAAAAACATTGCATACTTCCATGTTTGAACTTTGAAAAATCATAATAATTCGAATATTGCTTAAAGATTCTAAAAAATTAGAGTACTTTACTTTTTATGTCTTTTGTTTTATGTGTAATTTTCACACATTAGTTATTTATAAAACCCAAAAAAATTACAAAACAAAAAAACTTATAAAAATCATAAAAATGTAGAAAAATCCAAAAATAGTAATTTTAGTTCTTGTGTGTAGATAATTTTCTTTTGTTTATAGGAAAAATAATTTTCATAATTTTTTATTTTATTTCATATTTTTTAAATTACGAAAAGGTCCTTTTTGCTCAATGTTTCCATTTTCCCTTATTTTTATTCATTTTAAAAATCCTAAAAATATAAAAATCTCTAAAAATACAAAAATAGTAAAAATACATAAAAACATAAAAATATTTCCTTTAGATGTTTTTTAGCATTATTATCATATTTGAAAAATCTAAAAGAAATTGCATTTCTTTTGTGCATGAATTTGGTTAGAAAATCATATTTTTGAAAATTAAAAATTTGTAAAATAAAATCATTAAAAATTTGAAAATCAAAAAATAAAAAATGGAAATAATTTTTTTTAAAAAAATAAAAAGACAGAAATTTCACAAAAAACCAAGATAGTTTGCAACTGAGATTCCTTTTTCTTTTAATTGATTTTTTTCTCGATTAATTCAATAACCCTCGGGAATTGTAGCCTCCTTGAGTTCAATCCTATTAGCTATATAGGTAAATAAGTAGCAAAAATTTCTCTTGATATACTATTCTTTTATTAATTAATTATTGGCTTGAGAAAGGAAAAGAATAAAAAAATTGTTTGTTGACGCTAGATTAGGTTGCAACAACTTGTCATTATTCAATATTTTAAAAACCCATGAAAAGCGTAGCAACAATGCTGACTATTGAAGATTAGGGAAATTTAATTTATTTTGAGAGCATTTTCATTTTTGTATTTTTTTAATTATTGTATTGTAATAATTTAGGTAATTTGCTCATTTTCAGCGGCTCTTGTTTGAGAACTTGCGCATGTAAAAAGAGACTTGGACATTATTTTGTGGTGTGTCGGGACATGTTTCACTCTCCGGTGAGGGTGGGGCTCGACTCGAGTGGCGAAATTAAGGATAGGCACATGGTAGTGTAACATCAAATTTGTATGTGCCCATCGTAATTTAGGCAGCACATATCTTATAAGATTCACACATTTAATAAGATTCATAATGAGACGCACATAGACACGTACTACTTAGCTCAAATTAATTCAATTCTTCCCCGCTAATAGTATCCTGTCTAGGTGCAGTTTCTCAGTCTGCATGCATTTAGTGTAAATTTACTAAGTCAGTTTTGTATAACACATGGAGAGTGCCGGGAGTCACTGTAAGTATACCTTCTTCTGAGCATGCATCATCATTTCACGTTTGCATTCTGATTTACGATTTCTCACTTGTTTTACAACTTAGGATTAAAAAGGAAATTGGGACTGAACAATAGACCTTCCTTGTTGTGATCAGATTAATTTTCAAGTGACAACCTAACTCAAAAATTGGGACTGAATTGAGAAGATCGATTAAACAAAATTGGAAAAAAAAATAACCTTGTTTTACGGGTGCCTAAAGCCCTCATTGTCTGATTTACTTGTAAGTGAGAGAGAAACACCACTAGGATAGAGCCAAGCCAAGATTTTCATATAGACTATTGGTTCTACAAAAATTCTTATCCACTTTTCAATGAGGGTCTAGGGGTAGCTGGTAAACGATCCGGATTTCCTTAGTAGAGTGGGAGATTTAGAGGACATTGTGTATGGATCCATCCTCAAGCAATGGGTAGCCATATTTATATAGTTCGCACTTACTCTCATACGAGCTAAAAGCGGGTGCAACTATTCGTAAGAAATGGGCCAGTCTGTAGGGAAATACATGCACCTAACAGCTCGTTAATCTTTCAAAGATTACATTTATCACCAAATAAAAATGATAAGATAATTCGACCAAACCTTTATGACCCTCACATGTGGAGTTAGTGAATTTGGGGGTTTACATTGCGTTTGTATTGTGTGAGTTTACTCTGCACATTTACGTGCACCGTAGAAATAATGCCTCATTGAATATAGTGTTCTAATCGGTTCTTTTGCCATCAAAGATGACTAATTTGGGGGACATTTATTAGGAATTTGTGAATCTCTCGTTGAACCCTCCAAGAAGTATGTCTTCAAAGGTTCAGGTGCAACTTGGGCCAACCTGGACTCACGACCCTCTTGATTCCAAGATCACTCACTCTCGGGATGGTCAGTCTCAAACCATTCCCTTTTTCTCCTCCCATCTCACTGAGGAAGACCTTTGTCTCAGCGATAATATCTTCATTCCTAAATCCTCTTCTAATCAAGACCAAATTTAAATTCAGGTCCTAAAGAAGAGTTGAGTAAAATACCTCCAAAGAAGAAAGAAGAGGAAGAAAAACACCCCAAAGACCCGACGAGAATAGTATTGGACAGATTAGCTGCATCTGAGAAGCAACACACATTACCTAGATCTCAATTAGGACAGCTCAATGGTGGAGTCGAACCACCAATGGATGCGGCATACAATCCTGGATAGTACAGAATTCGGAATTATTTGATTCCGGCCGAACTTGAAGTCGATTTTGAGCTGAAGTTGTAGTTTCTGAACTTGTTGCCCCACTTTGATGGGAATGCTTTTGAGGAGCCATACACATTCCTAAGGTATTTTGATCTCATTTGTTCTAACCTTATACATCCTAGGGTTAGTCGAGATTATATTAGGCTCATGGTCCTTCCATTTGCCTTAGGTGGCAAAGTAGACTATTGGGTAAAGAACTTGGGAGTTACAGTCAACACCTATGCCCAGTGTAAGGACCATTTTCTGAAGAAGTTCTACCCCTTAAGTAGGACTAACATGATGATGACGTGCATTATGAGCTTTTCCCAGCTACCCCCATGAAGCCTTCTGTGATGCTTGGGAAAGATTCAAGGATATTCTGCAGAAGTGTCCCTGTCATGGACTAGATGACAACATTTTGGTCCAGTCGATCTTCACTAGTCTCAGCCCTGAGATGCAGGGCTAAATGAGCGTTTCCTATGGAGACATCTATTCATCATGAGGATTGGATATTGTCTAGAGGTATTTGAGCAGATGGCTGAGACCAGCCGCTCACAGATGGCCAGCAAGGCCTATACATCGTCCCCCAGTTCACTCTTATTTTAAAGGGGAAAGTCAACTGTAGTTGATCTTTCTAAGGATGTAATCCCCAACATGGGGCTTATTGCAGACAAGTTTACAGTAGCTGAGAGGATTGACATGAGGATTGATGAATTAGATAGGAACGTCTCCAAGATTCCAAAACAAATGGAGGAGTTGATTGAGAAGGTATCTAAGATATGGATACCCGTCGTGACTGCACCTGCTGCTCCCATGTACCAAGTTCACCATGTTCAGGAGAAATTGGTGTCAGGACAACCCCAACCGTGGGAGAAGGACCAGTCCTACACCTACTCTTTCCAGCAACGCCCTCCATTAGCAGAGACATTTCAGAAGGAGCCTCCACTAGTTTGGGAGGTGAATGGAGTATGGTATACTCAGGACCCTGCTAGGCAGGGAAGTACGGGGGATCGACGGACCTACTGGCATCCCCCGACCTTTCACAACACTACATTCACCTTCGCACCACTTCCTTCACAATAGAGCCCTGGATTACAGCCACCCAGTAGCAGCAGCAGTAGTACCAGTAGTATGGTCGACAGGTCCATTACCATGTTGGCCAGCAGGGACCGTAATTTCAGCAGACACCTAGCACCAACTGCAGTAGAGGCAGTACACTGGCCAGCAGGGCTAGTCTTCCCTCTTTTTCCCAGTCTTATCCCCTTCCTTCTTCGTCTGGTCCCGTGGACGTACAATAATAGATACTCGACGAGCTCCATTCCTACAGGAATGAAATTCACAACTTATGGGTGGATGTTTACCGCCTGTTTAGATGGCGAGATGAGCAGTCTGCACCCTCTACCTCGATCTCAGCCCAAGTTCAGGCTAACCCCAAGAGCCTGAACCGATCTGGTTCTCAAAAGCACTTTAGTCAAGTATACTATCCAGCATCTCTTAGATCTGAACATGAGATTCTTTCGTTTGATGAAGCTAATCACATGTCACTTAGGAGCAGAAGGATCTTGAATGTACCTGACCAGGCGAGGGACACGAGGAGGGGCATCTCTGGAGCTCTACATGAGGAGTCTTCAGAGGACAAGGAGTAGAGGCAGCATATTCCAGAGCCCCATCAACATCATTTGAGGATATCTACTCAGGGAGCCAAGAAGAGAAGCAGAGCACGTATGTAGCATCAGCAGCATGGATATACTTCCGAGTCTATGGAGGACCTTGCACCTCCGATTGTGGCGGATACCACTTCATCTTCTATTCCATAACCTATAGTAGATAGTTTTGATTTCGATCTCATGTTGCATTAAAAAGATTCATGTATGAAGAACTCTGTTTCCGTTAATGCTAAGAATGATGTTTCAGTTCATGATTCAAATTCTTCATCTTCTATTTCCCTAACTTCAATCCCTTTCTCCCATGCTCTTACAGCAAAAAAGTGCATCAAAAAGATTCAGAAAGATGACCCTGATATGGCACGATTTTGTAAAGCAAATATCACTGTAAAGGTGTCATTTGATGAGTATGTGGCTAACCATCATGCATTCCAGAAATACCTTAAGGTGAGATGCACACCTACAAGGGTTAGCAGAAAGAAAGAGAACCAGAATGTGAAGACACAGTTCTTATTAGTAGCCAAAACCTATTGTCTCAAGAATCAGACATTACCAAGGAAAAAGAGAGACATGGGTGCTCACTACGTGGAGAGTCGTATCGATGACATCGCATTTACACACACTCTCTTGGAAAACTGTTCTTCAGTCAACTTATTCCCTTAGCATTATATAAGAAATTGTTGCTGGGACCACTTCACAAATCTAGATCTTTACTCCAATTCACAAATCGTTCAGTGAAGAGACCTAAGGGAGAAGTGAAGAACGTCGTTATCTCGATTGAGGGATAAAACTATCAGGTTAACTTCACAGTCATAGACATGGAGACCCCCAATCATTGGAGAGAATCTCATATCATTCTCGGGCAACCCTTCCTTAGGACTGCAGGTGCAACTTTCGATTATGGTACGGGAATGATGAAGTTCAGTTCCCCAGGCAGAGAAATGAACCTTGAGATGAAGCAAACCAAGTGTCAATGGCCCTATTCAGAGAGTAGCACAGAGTACTCATCTTCAGAGGTAGATTACAGAATGATTAGCACCGTTGGGATTTGGAGATAGGTTCCTTCAGGATAGAGCAAGACGCTTTCATGTGGAAAGGACATAGTGCATGAGGCAGTTTGCCAGGTGCTGCCTAATCTTGTTAGAGATGCATCTACCTATTCTTGTTATGACGTAGAGATCCATCTGAATCTATTAGTTACATCCCCTTCGGAACGATCATGGGGCATAGATGACGAGTCGGACGTAGCTATTGCTGATTTCTGGGATATTTTTAGCGATTCTACTCCAGATACTTCTAAGTTGGTGCCACGTACTACACAGTTGAGCCCACCTTCATGCAACACAGAACCAGATTCAGATTCAATTCAGCCAGATTTGCTTGATGATACCACATTATCGGAACTGAAATCACTACCTCCTACACTCAAGTACACCTTTCTTGCGGGACCAAAAGAGAGATATCATGTTATCATTAGCTCAAACTTGACTTTAGAATAAGAGTTTAGGTTGTTAGAGGTCTTAGAAAGGAACCGCAAAGCAATAGGCTGGATAGTGTTGGATCTTATGGGGATCAACCCCGCTCTCTACTCGTAACACATTTTTACTAAGGATAATGTGAGACCTTCCCGTGAGTTCCAGAGGAGACTTAACCCCAATCTACTGGAAGTATGGAAGAACGAGATTGAGAAATGGTGCAAAGCAGGGTTTATATACCCTATTTTTGACTCCAAGTGAGTGGCCCCACTTCATGTTGTGCCAAAGAAGTTAGAAATTCAGATGGTTACCAATGAGGAGGGGGTAGAGATCGCAACACGAGTACCCACGTCATGACGCATCTATATCGACTATAGTTGGTTGAATGCTGAGACCAAGAAAGACCACTTTCCCTTGCCTTTATCGATCAGATTTTGGAGAGACTCGCATGGAAAGAGTTCTTCTATTTTCTTGACGGGTACTCAGGCTACAACCGGGTATCTATAGCCTTGGAGGATCAGGAAAAGATCACATTCACATGTCTATGCAACACTTACGTGTTCATACGCATGCCATTCAAGATCTGGAATGCCCCAGGTACTTTCCAATGGTGCATGATCGATGTATTTGCCGAGATGGTGGGAGATTTCCTGGAAGTGTTCATGGATGACTTCTCGGTTCATGGTGATTCCTTTGACACGTACTTAGTGCACTTGGAACGAGTCCTCAAGAGGTGTAGAGAGGTAATCTGGTACTCTCCTAGGAGAATAATCACTTTATGGTGACGGAGGGTATCATGTTGGGGCATGTCATCTCCAAAAAGGGAATGGAGGTTGACCTGCCAAAGTAGAGGTGATCAAAAAACTCGATCCACCTACCAACGTAAAGTCAATGTCATCGTTTCTAGGGCATGTTGGATTCTACAGGAGATTCATTCAGGACTTTTCAAATATTGCACGCCCACTGACTGAGCTCTTGGGGAAAGACACATAGTTCGTTGTAGATCACAGGTATCTAGAGGCCTTTGAGCTCTTGAAGATGAAAATTTGTGCCTCGCCTATCCTACAAGCTCCTGACTGGTCTCTCTCCTTTGAGATCATGACGGACGCTTCAGATTGTGCTCGGAAACGGCAAGAGGGGACCCCGTTTGCGATCCACTATGCGAGCAAAGTATTAGACCCTACACAGAAGAACTACACCGTGACTGAAAAGGAAATGCTCGTTGTAGTGCGGGCCCTCGAGAAGTTCATGTAACATGTTTTGGGCTCTAAGGTGACGATCTACATTGATCACACATCTATTCGATACTTAATGAAAAAGAAGGCTGCGAAGGTGTGTCTTCTTAGGTGTATTTTACTCCTCCAGGATTTGGAGATAAAAGATAAACCTGGAGTGAAGAATGTTGTGGTTGATCAACTTTCTCATATTGATCTTAAGGACTCTCCTGATTATGAGAGGATTAGAGAGACCTTCCCAGACGAGTCAATTTGTGTTATTGACTCACTCTAGTGGTATGCCAACATGGTGAACTTTATTGTCTCCAAGCAGGTTCCCCATGGTTGGACTAAAGGAAACATTGACTGGCTGAAGTCGCATTCAGGGAGATACCATCGAGACGATCCTTTCCTTTTCTTCGAAGGATCGGATTGTGTTTGGAGAAGGTGTATTCCTCAGAAGGAGTATCAGAGTGTCCTCACATATTGTCATTCACTTGAGGCTGGAGGACACCATTCGAGGAAGAGAACCACTCATAAGGTACTTCATTGTGGATTGTATTGGCTGACCCTATTCAGAGATGCTATTGATTTTGTACAGTTGTGCTCGATCTCTCAAAGTATGGGAGGGACAGTTGGACAGAGAGATGAGATGCCCATGCAACTAGTGATTATTTGTGATATTTTTGATGCATGAAGCATAGATTTTATGGGTCCCTTTCCCAACAGCCAAGGACACGAGTACATCTTGTTGGCAGTTGACTAATTGTCTAGGCAGGTGGAGGCTATCCCAACCCGAACCACATACAACAAGATTGTTTGTAAGTTTGTGAGAGACCATATTATTGCGAGGTTCGGGATACCAAAAGTTATGATATATGATGGGGGTAGCCACTTTGTGAACCGAGATGTATGATCTTTAGCTATGGACTATGGGTTTGAGCACATAGTCACTAGTCCTTACCACCCACAGACCAATGACATGGCAGAGGTTTCGAATAGAGAGGTGAAGAGTATTTTGCAAAAGTTGATTTGTCCCGATAGGAAGAACTGGTCCCAGCTCTTGGACCAAGTTCTGTGAGCCTATAGGACAATCTACAAGACACCATCGGGCACTTTACCATTCAGAATTATCTATGGCAAGCCATGCCATTTGCCTGCAGAGCTGATTCACAAATACAAATGGGAAATTGAGCAAATTATCTGGAGTTGTCACTTAGGGAAGCTTTGTGGAGACTTGAACTTGAATGAGCTCGTGGAAATCCGAAACAGGGTATTGACAATAATTTGATTTATAAGGATAAAGTAAAGAGATGCCATGATCAATACATTAGGTGCAAAGACTTTGTCCCTGGGCAAAAGGTATGGTTGTCTAATGCCAGGTTAAAGATGTTCCATGGGAAGCTCAAATCTAAGTGGATAGGTCCCTTTGTTGTTAAGAAAGTGCACAAGAATGGAAGTGTAGAGATAGTTGATCTCATAGATGGTGTACAATCCCATGTGGTGAATAGACAACTATTGAAGCATTTTGTAGATTCTAAAGAGCAGTTAGTCCAAGTCGAGGTCATCAACTTCATGAAGAGAGCACATAGCAGATACATCATATTACTCTTCATGAAGATGCAACATCAAGATTCAACAGCTTAGAAGAGTCATTCACTCCTGTACATTCTCCCTTCTCTGTATATTACTCTCCTGATCGCATCGGTTCTCACACTTACTTATGTCCTATACTTAGGCTGACCAGAGCCTAAGTATAGGGGGGATCGATGCCCTCCATGTGTATATACTCATCCGTTTCTCCTCTTGACCTCGTCTGCCCCATTTTTTACTCTTCTTCTACACTTAGGCTGACCAGAGCCTAAGTATAGGGGGCAGATAGACTTCTATACATTTTGTTATTTTAGCTCTCCTACGCTTAGCACGAGCTATATCTTTTTCCTCGCTTCTAGTGCTCTGAGGACATAACACATGCTAAGTATACGGGGTGTGTATATATTACATATATACTTTACCCATAGCTTGTACTTTCACATATTTTTGTATATATTATACAATAATTACGGGGTGGGTAAAATTGGTAAAAAAATCAAAAAAAAATTTAAAAAATAATATTCTCTTTTCTTTCCTTATCTGCTTTTAAAAAGTTTTTTGCTTTTTTTAATTTTTAAATATTTTCAAAAGTTTTTTTGAAAAAGATTCTTCTTTTTTCAAAAAAATATATGAAAATCAAATAAATAAATAAATAAATTACAAAAAACAGAATCACAAAAAAAAACTAATGAGTTGGTTTAGTCCCTGACACTTACACATTCACATAAGACTAGTGAAGTTTAAGAATACTTGGTTTATGAGGTATTGAGATTTTGAGTTAACCAACCTTAGTCGATAGGGTCTTTAACTTAATTATTTACATTTCCCTAATTTGAATGATTTCTGTGCTATATTACACGCTTAGTCTCTACCTTAAGAATATGATCAACACCTCACATACACGACTACAATTGTGATGAGATGAGTTGAAATTTCACTTGAGGAACTGAGATGAGGGATTTGAGTTTTGACCTGATTTATGATGCTCGAGGATGGGATAAAATCAATGAAGGCTTCATGAAACCTGAGTGTCAACACCTTTATCCAGTATGAGAACATGGTTCTTGTACTATCTCTTGACATTTAGCTATGTGCAAGGGTGTGATGAAATCTAAAATTTACTAATTAGTGTGTGCCAACTTTTGGTAAAACTAGTGGAGCTAGCCAAAAAAAAAGAAAAGAAAAAAAGAAATATTGAAAGAAAAGAGCTCTCACACACAAAGATAAATTACAAAGAGCTTCCACCAAAGGCGAGCACTCCCAACCATTTCAATGTGACCACTTGGACCAAATGCTATTAGGACCAAGGAATCGGTCTAGCACCCAAAAAGGGCTCTGCATCATATAGTGATACAGGTCTGGGTGTCGAAGGTATCCTGGATACTCAAAAGAGAAACACCCCAGTGTACTCCCAGGAAAACAAGTGCAGATGACTCCGAATTCTCTTGATGGACATACTGATCAACAACTAAAAAAATACATGTGTTGAGTTAATAAGACGCTCGAGAGGATCCTTGGTCCAATGAGAGGGAGAGAAGAAATGACACAATCATATGTCCTCCATCAACTGGCCTTCCATCTAAACTTTTAAGTCTGACAACTAAAGAGACGATGGATTGGATGCAAGAAATGGTTTATTACCTAGTGTTGAGGATCGGGTTCTTAGGAGAGTCTCTTGGACTGGAACCTTGGGTGAAGTTGCGACTCTACTATTATAAATGCAGTCCACACTTAATGTCATATACCTGTTATATATGTATATATAGAGAGTCTGATGATTAGGGAAATTGGATACCTTTTAACTAGAGCTTGGTTCGGCTTAGAATTTTAGGATCACTAAAACCAAGAGTTCTTGAACATATCAAGTCTTGTATTCATATGCACAATCAGGGGTTAATCACTTATTCATTCTTTATTTTGCTCGAGGACTAGCAAAGTTTAAGTATAAGGGGTGATGAATCTGTGATTCATCATCTCAATATATTGATCTTAGCAAATTCCCTGTGTAAAATCTCAAATAAATGTCCATAAAATCAATAAATTAATAAAATGACTCTTGTAAAAAAATACACTAATTATTATATATTATATTGTACAAAATACATTAATAATAAGAAGTCGTAAATAAAGGAGTTTTTTACCTATAAATAGCCCAAATTCATGTATTTTTAATAATTTCATTTCAGCTCATTTTTGACTAATTCTTTCTCTAATTTGTTTATAAAAATGTATGGAACATAAAAAAATATAAAATAAATTTCATCTCAAATAAATACTCCTAGATCTCAAAGAGAAAAAATCGTAAAGCCCAACTTCTTAGCCAAATCCATGCTCTGTATGAACTCCAAATTCACCAAACTTATTTTAAAGCTTAAAATAGAAAATTATCTATCCAATGAAAGTAGTTTCATTAAAATCGGAGCTTGTTTGCAAAATTTGAGTTTTGGGACCTTATGGTATATTGTACATAATGCAATAAATGTGACATTGATTTTTTTTTGCGTATAAACCTAACCCTTTATGATTTATTTCTTTTTCTATTAATTTCTTTATTATAATTAATAAATGATTTAATTTTAAAAATCTCAAAAAAAATATTTTGTCATTGAAAATAAGGCAAAGTGACTTTGTATATAATGTACATCGTTTTCTTCTCTCATTTTTTAATTTACTTTTCCTATTTACTAAAAATCCAAAAAAATATTTTTATGTTTAATTTTTTAATATTTTATTTATTTTTAATTTATAAATGTCTTTTATTAAAAATAAAAAAAATAAAATTAGAAAAGTAAAAAATAGTGTACATATGGTCTATTTTGTTCCTTGTTTTCTTCTTTACTTTGTTCACAATTTTTTCATTTTCTTTTATTTTATCTTCTTCTTTTTTGTAGCCTACTTTATTCTATTTTCTTTTCTTTTATTTTTTATTCTCTACACTAACTTCTTTTTTCTTCCATTAACCAAAAAGTCTCCATCTAACCTCCCATTTAACTCCACCATTTCATCTAACCCATTCAACTCTACCATTCCACCATCTTTTCTAACCTCCATTTTTCTTCTTTTTTTATTCATATTATTATCCTCATTTTTGCCTTGGATCCACCTTAAAGCGAGAGAGGATCGAGAGATTCTACCAGCCATCTTTATGACAATGAACGAAGAAGTAGAGCGACGACGTCCTCCTCTCCGGTGAGATCCATTGGCATTCCGGCCAACATCGCAGCCGCCTCCGCAGGCTGCTCGAGCTCATTCATCGCCGACGATTCGAGCGAAGATCATGCTTCTCGTGAGCATACCACAGGCACCCGCTTCCCTCATAGGTAATTCCCTTTTTTACCATTCATCGTTGTTTTTATTTTCTCTTTTTTATCACATCACGCCACATGCCTTCATTTGTTTATTTTTTAAGCATATCATCACCATCACCACACCATCCTCTTTGCGTATTTTATTTATTCCCTGTTTAAGAAAACAAAAATAAAAAAATTATTAACAAAAATCAATTCACAACAACAAAAAAGATCAACAAAAATTAAAAAGAACCAAGAAGGTGGTCGCCCCCTCCTCCATCACCGGCCACCGCATCTTGCAGATCAAACCGCCTCCCCTCTCGCCATGGTCGTTCCTCGCGCATGCGGCACCACTGCTATAGCCAGCAACGGTCACTACCAACCGACCACCGCATCCTACAGATCAGACCCATGGCCACCCCTCTGGTCGCTCAACCGCCCACCGCCAGTCACGCCGCCAAGTAGCCAACGCTGCCTCCAAGCTCCACTCTAGTTGACCACGCCACCTCATGCCCGCGCACGCCGTCGCTCGCGTCCCATTGCACCCATCTTCTCCAGTGCAAGCCCCTTCTCCCGCAGGTACTCAACCACTCACCCCATGCCTCAATCTCCATCGTGCGACCGCGCTCCGCCCGTGGTATGGTAGCCGCCGCCGCCCTTCTCCCCTTCATCATGCCCTGCTTGCAACTAAGAAGAAGGTTCATTTTTTTGTAAAAAATATATAACTTTTATTTTAAATTTTCATTATTACAAAAACGTTCATGTGCATAGTTTTTTTGTAAGTTTTGTTGTCTAAAATTGCACGGATACCCCTATGTTCATGTGTTAATTTGATATCATTTTAGCATCATTTATTTTAATGAAAAATTATATGTAGTTGAGCACTTAATTCTCTTTCACATGGTTATTTATTTGGATTTTTGTGAGACTTAAGTAATTAACTAAAATTATTTTAGTGAAAATTTACATATTTTACCTAATTTACGATCTCAAATTCATATTTAATTCATTTTTACTCCAAAGATTCCTAAAAAAATAAAATGATGCCTTGATATATGCTTTAATTACTATCAAAATTTTATATAAATTGGAGTTATTCTGTGCCTTAAATAAATTGTAGACTGATTTTAGTAAATGAATTTTATTTAATCCATTATTTTTGCGAAATTACAACTCTCTTGGATAGCTCATATAAATACCTTTTTTAGAAAATTCGCTCTCTGGATAAATTGATAACGTGGATTTATTAGAAATTAAATACTTGTAGTCACTCTGTGTTAATTAAAAATTCATAAAAAATAATGTATTGTCGAAAAATTCTAAAAAAAATCATTGTAGCCTCATTTCATCATGTTTAACTTCCAGTAAAATTTTCATTATTACTGCATTCTGTTTGTGTGAAAATTTGCATGAAACCCATAAAAAGTGTACATTTTTCGTTGTGTCTTAACCATTAAAATTCCAAAAAAAATATGTTTTGCAATCATCACTGGATTAGGTTTTTAGGAAAATATAATTTAGATAAATTAGATTAATTTAACAATAAAATTAATTTGACTAATTGTGTGTTTTCTTATTAACTTAATTCAACCGTATTTTGCATTCCATTCATTTAGCATAAAAAATATAAAAAAAATTGCATTGGAAACCTAGAGCAAAGTATTCTGAATTAACCCAAAGTTGTTCATTTTCCTCCTTGTGTTCGACATCGAACTTGGTCGAGATAAAAATTAAAAATCGAGTCTTCTTCACAAAGATATTTTATTCGGTTCTAATTAATTGGTTGAGTATCATGCTACAACGAGTACCTAATATACTCACTCAGGCACTCTATCATATACATTTGTTAATGTTGTGTAATTAACATTCCTTTTAATCAAAATAAAATAATAAAGAAGAACAACATATAAAATAAGGATGTATTTATACAATAAATGCAGACTAAACCAAACCCCGAGAGAATGTCAAATATTGTCCTGATCGACAAGGAATAAAGTAGGGAGAGGTAGGTTCCTTATTCACTATATATATATATTCATCACTACTCATCATGTATATATCCTTCACCTATTTTTATTTCTAAATAAAATAATCTCAAAATGATTTAATTTCCTTAATAAAATTTGTAAATAAAATGTGATGTAAATAATAAAAATAATTGTAAAATTAAAATATGTATAATTGTACAATACATGTACTTCTATATATGTATTGATTTATTTATTTTTTATAAATAATTGGTATATATTGTATTTTCAAACACTTGTATATACTCCCAATAATTACATAAAATTAAAATAAAATTCATAAAATACAAAATAAAATAAAAAATCAATTCTTCATTGTATAAGAACACCAATATTGTATATATTATACATAAACTTAATTTATTAACACGTGTAATTAATTCATAAAAATCCAATAAAAATGTTTTTATACACTTTGCATTATTTTGTAAATGAATAAAATATAAAATCAATGTATTTTTGTAAAAATAATAAAATAAAAATATATGTATATAATATAGAGGTATATTACACTTATACATAACAATATATATTGTATATACCATAATATAATTTTTAACAAAAAATATTAAAAATAACTAAAAAATAGCTTGTAAAATAACTAATAATTTTTTTTATAAATTTTCATTTTAAATCAAATATTATTTTTAATTTAGTTTTCTTTTATTTGTATATTCTTAATTTATGATTGGTCAACCTGGGTCTGTTGACCCGAGTCAACCCTTCCTCCAACCGAGTCCGCCCTGACATACCTTTGCTGGCCCGATTTCTATGCATTCTCTTACCTGACTCCAACCACCATTCACCTTGGATTGCAGACCCTTTCCCTCCTTACAGATCTGTGATCCTCGTGGATCCCTAGGCAGGTCCGGATCCTCCTAAGGTTGTGTGCTCTTGCCCGATATTTCCAGAACCTTGGGGCGCTTATAAATCATCTTCTTCTGCCTCCACTGCGGGGTAGCTCATTCCTCGCGCCTCCTCTCCTCCACTTGAATCTGCGGGACAGTGACAGGGTCCTCTAATCCTCATTTGGAGCTCAGATTGGTGCCTTGTGGAGTGTAGCTCACTCGTGGCCAGACTTCACCGTCATGATCAGCCTCTTCAATATGCCGTAGTGGAATCGAGGCAATCACCTCGTTGTTCACTTCACCTCGCTTCGCTTTCCACTTCAGTACATACAAGTACCTCCATCCCCTTCGTACTTCATTGTTCTCCTTTGATTTCGTCATCATCGTTGCCGACCACTTAACTGCACCAGCCATAAATCTGGAGCCCCATTTTCCATATCTAGCTGCACCGATTCACATAGGACTTCATCCTCCATTATCCCTCGCAACCTGACCCCCTAGGCTCGATCTTTCGATCGAGATCAAGACTCGATTTGCTTTCATCACCTACGTCAGAGATCAAAGCCCATTCCATGTCGCTTCTTGTGTTTTTCTTGTAGAATAACCCTGGCCGGAGCATCATCTCCGAGCCTCAAGTCTCCTTCAGGTCCAAGTGTGCACGAGGAGTCGTATTGTGCCCCAATTGACACGGTGGAGCACCTCTAGGTGCTGGAGCCACGTTTTCCACATCCAATCGTTCGCTGCCCATCTTGGACTTCCACCCGATGCAGAACACCTTCAGGAGGATGCTGGACCGCTCAACCAACAGATCCGAGCTTTGCAGCATGAGATATCCTCAATCGAAGCTCGTCAGGTGTTCCCTTCTTCACAGTTCGTCTAGACTTCTTTAGCACCGTCAGATGAGGAGCACTATACCAGAATAGATTGTGACGTCGATCCATGCTGCCATCAGGGACATCAGATGTTTTCCAGGAGCATCTGACACGCATGTCTCGCATGCCATCTGAGCCGTCAGAACTATTCCACAATGGTTCATCAGAACCGTGCGTCTACATCACACGTCGCAACCATCCGATCCGTACGTAGAGCCACGTGTTGCCAGCACCTACCAACGGTATGTTTCCCCTTTTACGTTGTCTTTTATGCTATTTCACTTTAGTTTAATAATTACAATAATTAGTTAAAAATATTTATAATAAGGACCTCATCGATTTTATATTTGCATTTGAGTCCAGCTAAGTCGAAGTCACGTGCTTATACACGTGTTTTTCTGGGAAATTTCCAAACTCTACCCCGTGCTTTCATGTGTTACTGAATGGGAAGGAGTTTTCAGGAAATTGCATTTTACCCCTGTGATTCTGAAGCACGTGAGGACCATGTTTTTACTAGGATTTTTGCAATTAGGCCCTTGGAACTTTCTTGCATGTTATTTTTAGGCCCTTGAAACTCAAATATTTTCATTTAGGTCCTTTATTCAATGCTTTATTTTATATTCTTTTATTAATTGCAATAAATAGCAAAAGCACTTCAAAATTGCATAAAAATTACTTGTAGCTCCTGCTAGTGTATTTTAGTTGTGGTGATTTTTGTTTTTTTATTTTCCTTTATTTATTATTAAAAATTCAAAAATAGTAGAAAAAGTCCCTGATTACCTTAGAAAAATAAAAAATCGAAAATTGCCCTAAAAATTCTAAAAAATTAGAGTAATCTTATTTTTTTGTTTGATTTTTTATCCAAGTTTCATTTTATTTGCTTTCATAAAACCCTAAAAACTTAAGAAAAACCTAAAAAGATCATAAAACCCTATAAAATTGCAGAAAAAAAATCCAAAAATTGCATTTTTTGTTTTTGTTTGTAGATATTTATCTCTAGTTTGTGATAAAAATAAATCCCGGAGTTCGAAGCTCATTTGATATTTTTATTTTGCAAAATACTCCTAGCTATTCATTGTTTCCAATTTACCTAGTTTTTGATTTATTTGAAATCATATAAAAACTTGAAAATCTTTAAAAATTACCAAAAATAGTATAAAACTTATAAAACATAAAAATAATTGTGTTTAGGATTTTTGAGTATTTTACTATATTTGAAAAAAAGAGTGTGTTTTCCTTTTATTCATTACCTTTATTTGCCTTATTTAAAAAATTAAAAAGTTGCAAAAACTAAAAACCACTAAAAAGAAAATAAAAATCCTTTGAATCTTTTAATAGTGCTCCTTGTGTTCGACCCTGGTCGCTATACCTTGTAAATAAAAGTAGCTTAGACCACCGTTTTACTTGCTTGATTTATTTGTGGTTGGAAAATTTCTCGATTTCGACTCGGTCTGCTTGGGTGACAACAATACATTAATTAATCAACTTAACCGTAGTGACCCAGACTATCATCACATCACATGTTAGTGTAGTTTTCAATTCTGTTATGCACCCCGTATGGAGAGAGCTGGGAAGCACGGAAAGTCTCTTGACTTCGCATGCATCATCGATTCCTGACTTGCATGGCTTTTTCGATAATCTCTCTCTGATTTTGATCACCTAGAATGTTAATAGAATTGGACTCTTGTTAGATGATTGCATTGAAAAATAACAAAAAATTTTGATAACAAAAAATAATAATAATTGGGATTGCTAACTCTATTGGACTTGTAAAAATAAACGTAATGGATTCATTGCTTTGGGGAGAGCAAACCCCTCATTGTATGTGCATTTTATTCTCACGTACACACTAAGGATTAGTGCCCCAATCCTAGCCTACCTACATGCTTGTACAACTTTTTTGAAGCTCACCTAAATCTAAAATAGAAAAGATAAATGACCACCATCTCGGTCTTCATTGTGTTGAGTAGGTGAACATGGGGTTTGCTTTGTACATTGATTTGTGATTTTGGGTCCATTCATGTTCATCATTCTTTGAGTTTGTAGATCCCTGAGTTTTTTAGTTCTTATTTTATTGAGTCCATCTTAATTTTCAGTATTTAGAAATGTTAATGAACCATTCATTAATTTTTCTAATTTAGTAGAATCCACTAGATGTTAGATTACTATCTGAAATATATCCATCATAACGCTTTTTGATATGTTTATTCCGGAATTCATGTTTATTTCCAACACTTAGAAATAAACTATGAGTGTATTCTAATATCTAGGTCATAGAGGCATTCTCTAAGACTAAGGGCTCTCCCACTGAAATTACGATGTCTATCGATCCAATAGAGATTGTTACAACAATTACATCACTATCCATGCGGATGACTATTAAACCTTAATATCAACTTTTTCAATCTTCTAAAACATATGCAACTAATTGCAAGATAATTTTAGACGAATGAGATACAATTATTAGACGTTTAATCTTATCCAATAAGAAAGTCAATTTCAATGATCAATGTAGATATACATTATTTCGATGTACTATCTGAGTCCTTCTCTAAGGATTCTAGATAGACTAGATAGTCATACTATCAATACATCATCTTATTGCAGTATTGGCATTCATCCAACCCTTTGGATGTCACATGGAAGTCACAAAAGTACAGTCAACTCTTTGACTTTCCTTCTTACGTGGGTCAGACCCATGCTTCCACTGCGCTCCATTCATCTATAAACAACCATTGCTTAAGACAAAGGATATCCTATGATGAATTCAAAATATAAGAGTACTTCAACATTTATGCATGCTTCATTCAATATAAATATTATGAAACTTTATGAATGACTTGAGTACAGATAATAGAATGATGACACTCATCGTATCTACATCCATATATACTCTAAAAGACTTTGGTTCAGGTAGGTATTTAATCATCTCGAGTATATCATCTCTTATCGAACCACCATTATGTATGATGTAGTGAATCGTGCCATTCATGATTAAATGTCGAGAGCACATACGAATGTCAGAAACATCTTCTTAGATTTTTTAAGAATTATTTGACAATTACGATCATCATCGACATGTCACTTCTAAAGTACATTCGATGAGAGATCAAGACCATATAGACATACAAACCCTAGGTTTGTAGTCGTATTGTTTATTTAATTGTCATTCCTCATTATTATGAGGAAAAATTGCACACTGCAACCACATACATTATGTGTCCAACTGCAAGTACAATATCTTGATCATGGATTCAATCCATGATATTTTACTGGTTATCATTGAGTATAATATTGAGTGGGTTTAATAAAGGATGATCTGAAATAAGAAATTTGCATATATATATATATAAATATACATACATATTTCACTTTGATTTAAGAATTTTTATATCAAAGTTGTCTTGCCTTGTCAACACTCTTCATTCCCTTAATCACTTTCAATGTAAGAGATATACTTACCCTTATATCTCAGCAAGATTTGGGATCTCCTTCTTACCTTTCCTACATCCCAATAATATGAGAACTTGCACTCAGATAAAAAGAAGTGGGAACTCATTCCTCCTCGCAAGTCCAACTTACATTCTCAAATCGGTCTTTAAAAGCTGGGCCCACCAGCCCTAAGGTGATGTTGACCCATCATTAATTGAACCAACCATCAACATGATTACAACTCGCTATACACAATCCAATATGACCCCAATAATATGAGGACACCATATTGGGGTCACTACACATACGTCCTTACTCTTTTGAGAAGTAAAGAGCATGATCTAGATGTGCTTGTATGCAGGATCTGTCACTTCGGACATGAGTCTCCTACATACAATCCCTGATGACAGAACCTTCGTCTTGATGGTAGACCATGGATGTCGCTTATGTGATCCTCCATATCATGTTAAAATTCTAACTAATTATTATGAATCATATTCACATAATTAGTTCTTCAAGGGAAATACTACTCTATTCATAATAGATAGTTTAATTTTAATTGTATCTAATTAATTTAATCATATTAAATCAATTATTAATCAAATCAATCAACCAACAAATTGATTGTTACTTGAAGGATGGTATTATCTAAAAATAATGTAATATTTCAATTTTTAATAATTAGAGAAATACATCATGATCTCTCAAGCATTATCCCTTCTCTACATGTTATCATGGTCAGTACCGACAGGAGTGGAACAGACCGCTTACGGAGCAACCTGCTACCCCAACGCTCCTCGACTAGATACCATATCCACCTCAGATTAGGATAATGCCAATTGATCACTTTGTACTTGAGATGCTAATCTATTTTTCAACCAAAGTTATACCATACAATAATAATCAAAACCATTTTGATTTATATTATAAGGAAAGTTGCTCAACAAATTCCCAATTTTATTCAAGCAAATTTATTTGTTGGAAAGAAGATTGAGCAACCAATTTGTGATCTAGATCATATCTAATCAATTATTGGTTAAGACAATATCATTTAAGGAAATAATTATCATCAAATATTTATCGATAATTATTCCAGAAAATTAACCTTTAATTTCACTAATTGATTAAATGACAATCATATGATTCTTGATTAGGAGTGTAATTTCCAGCAGTGACCCTCACTTACTAAAATTAGCATATCTCAATCAATTTAAATCCAAATCATGCAAAATAATTTTCCATAGTTTGATAATTTGATTTATAATAGAACGTAAATGATTTGTATGTATTTCTAGGGATTTCAAAATAGTAACTAACTCTTTAATTACGTCAAGATTTTCCATCCCCGAAACAGTAGATACATGTTCATTAAAATGATCATAACTTGAGAAATCGGATTTCAAATCATGCAAACTCAACCACGATTTCCTTATTTAATGGGGAACATAATCTAAGTGATAATTTCTTGTTTAAACAATTTAAACAGTGCTGAAAATTTTCACAAAACAGGACTACGTGAATGAAATGTTATGAAAATTTCACAAACCCTAATGAGCCCAAGTCGTCCTAAGTTTATGGATCGTATCCAAAACCTCCAACCTAAGCGTAAAGATCACATCGTATGCGATCAGAAGCGACTAGTCGTACTAGTCGCTCGAGGCAATGGAATTTAAAATTTTAAACCGAAACCACATGATCCAAGAACACTCTTCGGATCATTTCATCTAAACCACAAACACGTATTTAGGTTTACCTCTTGAAGCGTGGTTGCAAATTGCAATCGAGTCTCTAAACGAAGAGACCTCCTGTCTCAAGTCCGATCCGACGGAGGAGACGCTTGCGCGCGTGTTGATGAAACGCGTGCTCCTCACAATCCATGTTGATGATCGAAGCGACGAATCTCCTGATCTCATCACATGAGATCTGATGTCTTCTCCACGAGCGAGGCGCACTGAAGGAGACGAAGATCAATGAGCAAATAATCTGTTAGTATAATGACGATGCTGTAGCAATGACGACTCTCTCTAGATATCCATGGTGGATGACCATAATGAGAGTGAGAGAACATGTAGAGAATGAGAGAGAGCAAATGTAGTTGTTATTGTTGTTGTAACTTTGAAGATCTATGGATCACAATCTATGGACTACACAAAATCAATGGATGCTATTGATTTGTGCTTCTTTCAATGGCCAAGATTTGTTGTAAAAAATACAAAAACAATTAATTTAATTTAGATTAAATATATATATCAGTATAATTACTCCCAAATTAAATCAATCAAGCATGGAGATTATGGATGGAGATTGCCTCATTCCATAACATGGGAATGGACGACCACCCTTTCCTAATGGGGGTTGGTTGCCGTCTGCCCTCCTAATTGGAAAGGGACCAATCTCATGAGATTACATTATTTTATGGAAATCTCCAAGATTTGCAACAATACTTATTGTAAATTATTCTACAAAAAATAATTCATAACTATTTTGTGAATATTTCAATCTTGCCATTAGAAAGTTGTGAATCATATTCACAACTCAAAATAAAAAGTGATTTACATTTTCAATTAATTATCCAATGTGAGTCAAATTCACATCAATAATTAATCAACAAAGATAAATCATAATAGGCTCTCTCTAATACATTATAAATCACATTTATAATATACATATACGTAATTAGGATAGTGCTATCCATATTATTCATATCCATGATAATTAAATCATATTTAACCATCTTGGATCTCTATTCTCATGTGCCAAAATAATATGAATCACATTCATATTATTTACATCTTTGATAATTAAATCACACTTAATTATCTTAGATAACTCTCCTTACAATATGAATCAAATTCATATTACCCATGATAATTAAATCATATTTAATTATCGATTTTCTCAATGCTCGGATTCATAATCAATAATGAAATTATCCAAATGAAATTATCCATGAACTCTTTCAAGGAGAATGCGCTTTCTCCGCAGATACTTGGAGATAAGGACATGGAGATTATATTGTTCCGCATATAGCGACTTGGATATTGAGATCACATCTCAAATCCAGATCCTACGGACCTCTCATAGATGCTTGATTAAATCAAAACCACAAATCTGATCTTCTCATTGCATCTGAATCACATTCATATCAATGTCCAACATTTGGATCAAGATCAGATCACTTCTCTACTGAGAGGAGTCGCTAAAATCCAAACATGTTTCATCACTCCCTAGGAATGGAAGCATCATGGTTATTCAATCATTTATGATCACATCACCCTTAGGTATTCTTAATACCTATACCGACTGCATACTGGAAGACCCAGAATAAACCCGAAGTATTAGATCAATTTTACAATACTACTTCAAGGATTTATCATTAAGTTTCTTATTTGACTATTGGGAGTTGGTATCAATCGTACCAAAAAGCATATATCATATCAAGGTGTTGATCATATACTTTTCAAAAGCATATATCAAGTCTACAAATTCAATCAAGCTTCCAAAGCAAGACGACCGTGCACAGAATTTGATTTTTTCCAATATCTCATGAGTGAGCTCATGTCTTCCGATTCAGCAGTGAACCTGTATGATCCCTATGAGAGATCTTATTGCTCATATGCCCTTGTAGCACACTAGTGCGCTGGTGTATAGACCTTGGTCAGGTCATCAATCTATTGGTCTGCCAAATGTACATATTCAGACACATAGTAACACATCTGTCTCTGGTCAGAGGATGCGTGCCTATATCGTGTCAGCATACGACATAGGTCTTTGGTTATCTCGATCTTGTTAAGTCAAATCTTTGACCTAACTTATCTAACACCTCCGAATCTCTATTCCTACGCAGAGGACCTGAATCAAGAGGTAGGTTAGATATCAGCCTTTAGAGAAAGGATTGCCATCTTCTTCTCAGGCTGGAGATCATCTCTTAATAATCATTTGACGGGTGCCTGATGAGTCCTCAATCTAACTCTTTAGATATTCATCCACGAAGCAACCTCTATGATTCAACAATTGAATCAACAACTGTATGATTATTAATATGGCCATGCTACATAATCCTAATTGTACTAAGGGACCTATTATGCAAATTTGATATTCTTCGTTTCAGATTAGAGAATGATATTTGTAATAACATTTATTGCATAATGGCTCACCGTGGGCTTGCATGTCCAACACTTTCCACTAGAGATGGCTTTTTTGACAATACTTGCGTGGATTAAATCAACATTTGGATGCTTTACAACTAGAGGAAAAAAAGGTAGGGAACTACATTTGCAACTTGGCATATTTGGCAAGAGTCGAATCGTCGTTGGATTGGCACTAGCACGGACATGCTGCAACGAATTGTTGAACTCATTATGCATGATAACCTAATCGTTAGCACTTAATTCTCTGACTTCTTTCATTTTTGTAGTGTTGTCTTGTAATTGCCTGCTCCTATACATTCTTTATTTTATTTTACTTATGTAATGTTGGGAAGCGATGCACATGCTTACTGTTTTTGATTTTAATACATAGTCTTACTTAAAAAATCTCTTACATCTCAAGAACACACTACTTAGGACCTATTTGTTAAGTGAGTTGGGTTGGATTGGGTTGGGTTGGGGTATTTTTCTGTGAACAGTAGCGGTTTGGATGATTGGGAATGTTGAAATAATAAATATGACATGATATTAATTATGTATTATAATATTTTTTAATAATTATAATATATTTTTATATTATTTTTTCTTTAAATATAATTAAAAAATATTATAACAAAGAAATTAGGACCGTACAACTAATTCCAACCTAAAACCAGATGGATAGAAAAGGAGTACTTTGAACAGAAGAGTAGTACTTTAGGAATCCTTCCCCGAGACGTGTTCTTTATCCTCATCTGATATCGCGCATATATTGTCGTTACAGTAACAAGATTGTGTTTTTTTAGGCCATCAGATACAATGGGAAGGGCACTCCGACTTTATCCCTCACCCCCCATCCATCGCCCGACTCCCACGATAGCACCACGTGAACCCAACTCCGTAACACCTCCCCCCGAGAGAGAGATAGAGAGCCCGCCACAATAACGCGGATCTCCTCTTCTTCCCCCGCTGCATGGCCGTCCCTCCGCCGCTTCAGGCGGCCGAGGAGGCCGACGACCACACCCTCCTCCCCGAGGCCTTCGAGGACGAGGAGAAGGCCTACTCGTCCTCCAAGATTGACATTCCCACGTCCCTGCTCCCGTCCTTGGACTCCCCCTCTCCCTTCTCTTGGAGGAAGCTGTGGGCTTTTACGGGCCCGGGCTTCCTCATGAGCATCGCCTTCCTCGACCCTGGCAACCTCGAGGGTGACCTCCAGGCGGGCGCCGTCGCCGGGTACTCTCTCCTATGGCTCCTCATGTGGGCCACCGCCATGGGCCTCATCATCCAGATGCTCTCCGCCAGGGTCGGAGTCGCCACGGGGCGCCACCTGGCCGAGCTCTGCAGGGAGAGCTACCCGAATTGGGCGAGGATGATGCTGTGGATCATGGCCGAGGTGGCCCTCATAGGGGCCGACATACAGGAGGTGATCGGCAGCGCCATCGCCATCCAGATCTTGAGTCGAGGGTTGCTACCGCTGTGGGCGGGTGTGGTTATAACGGCTCTGGACTGGTGAGATCTCCGGGGAAGATGGGGGATTTTCGATGACCCAGTTTTTAATTTGCGATTTTCTGCGGGAATTGGGCTTTGGGTTCTCAGAAACTTGGGTTTTTTAGCTGATTTGTGTGGTCGGGAAAAGACGCGGGGTTTTGAGGTTTTGATGAGTGGAAATTCGAGAGATGTTTGTTTGGTGGGAGTTTTGGTATGCAAGTCTTTGATTGGTTTCGGGATTATAAAATCTTATTCCCTCTGTAGATCATTTGGGGATCAAATTTCTACCTCGGATTTAGCAAACGGAAACTATATGAACTTGGACTGTGAATTTTTAAGCTTGATGTGTTCTTTATGGAGATTTACAAAAAATAGTTTGTGTTTTTTCGCATACTTCATTGTAAGAAAATATTTTGAAGTCAAAGTAGGTGACACATGTTTCTTGTTCTCAGCTTCATTTTTCTGTTACTTGAGAACTACGGTGTGCGGAAATTGGAGGCTGTCTTTGCTTTCCTCATTTCTACAATGGCACTTTCATTTGCATGGATGTTTGGGGAAACAAAGCCCGATGGAAAGGAACTTCTGCTAGGTTGGTCAAAACTCGATTGGCTATGCTGAATAGTTAACCTTTCTGTAATTATTACCTTTTTGTTGAAGGTCTGTTGATCATATTGTTTTTTTTAAAGGAATATTGATCCCGAAACTGGGCTCCAAGACTATTCGACAAGCTGTTGGGGTTGTAGGCTGCGTGATTATGCCCCATAATGTGTTCCTTCATTCTGCTCTTGTACAGTCAAGAAAGATTGATACTACTAGAAAGAATGAAGTCCAAGAAGCCTTGAAATATTACTCCATAGAATCAACCATTGCATTGGTTGTCTCATTTATGATCAACTTGTTCGTTACAGCTGTATTCGCTAAGGAGTTTTATGGAACTAAAGAAGCATATGGTATTGGACTTGTGAATGCTGGGCAGTCTCTACAAAAGAAGTATGGAGGTGGGACCTTTCCTATTCTTTACATTTGGGGAATCGGGCTATTGGCTGCTGGACAAAGTAGCACTATAACTGGTACCTATGCTGGTCAGTTTATCATGGGAGGCTTTCTCAACTTTCGAATGAAGAAATGGTTGAGGGCCTTGATCACGAGAAGCTTTGCTATTGTGCCAACGATGGTTGTTGCTCTGATTTTTGATAGCTCTGAATCTAAACTAGACGTTTTGAACGAGTGGCTAAATGTACTCCAATCCCTCCAAATCCCTTTTGCACTTATTCCACTGCTCTCCTTGGCTTCTAAAGAACAAGTTATGGGAGTCTTCGCCATTGGCCGCAACCTTAAAGTAAGTTTTGGTTGTGATATTCATGTTCATAGTGGACATCCTTTTCTTGATTTATTTACTTCACCATAATTTTTACCAAAAGGTTTCTTTCTTTTATTTACGTGCATCTTATAGGACTGATTGACTGCCCTTTTGATAGTTTATTATGATAAATTTTCCATTTTTATGTAACATAAACTAATGAAAGTGGAGTTCTTTAATTGCTACTACAGTTATATAAAACATATATTGATTTCTAATTTTTGGATCAGATATATTTTAAAGCTCTCATCTTTTTCTAAAAAAACTGCCCAACTAGCTATGGCCGATCACACAAGCCATGGATTCTTCTCTAGTAAGCACTTGGATTAAATTTAAATGGCACATGATCTATTTAGAAAAAATCTTTTTAATGGGCATCAATCTCTGGTATGAAGGAGGAAAAACAATCTCAAAGCATGAAAAGGGATTTGCACAACTTTTACTACTACATATAATTATGAGGAGGGGTATTCACCATTTCTATTTCACGATTGCATATATTACTATTTTCATATTGATCTTCTCACTTATGTTGTATTCTTGAGACTTGCAATATCACTACTTTTGTATGTGCCCTCTGAAGAAGTGCCTCTCACCAAAGATAAAATGCATTACTTTTGCATGCGTAGGTGAGCAATGGGAATGGGAATATATGCCATCCTCGAGCTAATAACCTCCATTCTTGAGCTTTTTTAGGATGACTTTGTCAGAGGTGGTGAAGATTGTAAGAAGCAACAACTATTACAAGGGGGGGGGGGGTCAAAAGGAAACTATCTCGCACCCTTCTTCCTTTCGAAAAAGGCAGCCATTCTCAAAGGTTGAGGGTGTGCATTTGTTTTAATAAACACAAGAATGCGTGCTAATGAGGAAATGCCTCAACAAGGGACAACCAGACAATTTGTGCACATTATTCCTAATATGATAAGTATTTAATGGCATATAAAGGGATGCATGTTGGGGAGACTCAGAAGTGCATGCTTCATCCTCATTACAAGTACTTGGAGAAAAGATCCCTAAGATTCTTGAAGCTAAGGGGAATCAAAGATAAAGGGAATAAATGGAATTAAAAAATGAGAAAAAAACAATTAATGGAAAAAAGTAAAAGTAAAAAACAAAAATGAAAGCAAAAGAGAAAGGAGAAAATGTTGGCCACTTGAACAACTTTTGCTTCTAGAAAATGTACACTTTGTGAATTATGGTGAGTAGTAATGGTCTAAATAATGTGCAATTTTTGTGAATTTGTGAAAACATGTACCCACTTAATGGTCTAGTGGTAGTACAGTATGTCTACCACACAAAAGACCAGGGTTCAAATCCCACTCTTGCAGGGGTTGCGGTAGGTAGTCGACGGCCAATGTAAAAAATAGTCGAATCTTTCAACATGGATTTGAGCAAGAATACATGTAGCCGACCCTACTTATAGTGGGAGAAGGCTTAGTACATTTAGTAAATTCTGAGACTTAAATACTTAGTTGCATTCAATACTGTCAAAGTTTATGAATTGTACCCTTTAGGAGTTTTTATTGTCTTTTCTCTTTCTCTGATTTATGCCCTAACCTTAGCCTCTTCCCGTGTTAAGATGCATGAAGACTCATATCGTAAAAATAAATATTCAAGGTTTACCCTTAGTTTTAAAGCTCCCCCCACCATCGGCAGTCGGCCCTCTCCACCTGCCATCGCCCTCAGCTCAGTCAGGCTCCCAACCCCATTGGGCCTTCTACTTTCTGTCGCCCCCTCACCCCTCCCTTGAGCCTTTATGTTGCTAATGCTGCAACTAAATCCCAATTAGGGTTGCATTGGAGGGCTTATCATGTGATATGATATGACTTTGTTTTATGTAATTGTTTGCATGGTGTGAGTATGTCCTACTTGTGCATAAAAGATGTAAGTCATCCGATGTGACATTTATGAGTAATGGAGGGAGCGTAAGGCTTCCCTCATTTTACTCGAACCTGAAGCGGACTGGGCCAATTATCCCAAAGCTACTACGGTTATTGCAACATGGTTAAGGGTGTCAAGTTATGCTTTTATATGAAAGGTAGATCAATGCAGGGCATATGATACTCTAACTTGGTCATTTATAGACCTTCCCCGGAAGCCGAGTTTTTTAGAGAAGTGGATGGACTAGACAAAGTGTTATGTAACTACAACATTCTTGACAACATAGTATATAGAAGTCTTAATGGAGGTTGGATGTGGTTATAGATGGGAGTTGGTTAAGGTTTTCCCTTTGCTCCATTACTTTTTATCTTGGAATTTGATGCTTTGAATCATAATGTTGGGAATTTGTTCGACTTGCTTGTTGTCAAGATTCAGGGTGGACAAGGATGATATTATTTTCTTATCTAAGGTAGATGCCATTACTTTCTTTATTGAAAGTATCTCGTAACAAAGTTCATGTAGTCAAAACACTTCTTAACATTTTTTGGAAGGCATCTTGATGGGTGGTTGTCCACCATCACTCATGATGTTTAATCCCTTCATTGATGAACTATTATGGCTTGTTACAGGGTTTTCTTAATGCGTTATAGAAATTTTGTCTATCACTTATATGGATCTACAATTATTATTATTAGGTTTAAAAAGACGGTTTGTTAATTAGTCTGAAGTTGGAGAGAGTGGAAATGCACTTGGACACATGCTTCAAAGACTCTTTACAATGATAATAGACCGAGTTTGTAGAAATCTATGCTGTTTTCCCTTCTAATGCATTTTGTGTTAGATATCTTAGTTGTCATTGAATACATCCAAGAGACTAGATACTTCCACTAGGAGGTTTCTTTCGAAGGAGCATGGGCCCTAGGAGGAGGGATCCCCTTAATGGTTAGGGAACATGTCTGTTGAGCAATCGGGGATGATGAACTTTGTGTAAGAGATCTCCGTTTTTGGAATTTCTCTCTTTTGTCCAAGTAGGTTATGAGGTTTTTGGGAAATAATGAAAGCTACTTCAGCAACATTGTTTGCTTGTACTCTGGTAATCACTGGACCTAAAGTAGCAAGGGAGCCCTTTCCTAGGTTCATCCTTGAGATATCTTAATATGTTTATCACAACATCAAGATGCACTTTCCTGTGACAACTCATAAATCGACTAACCCGGCTCACTGCGAAGGATAATTCGGTCGGGTCGGGTCACTGTGACAGAGAGTAGCTTTCCCACCAAAGTCTTGTATTCTCCAACATCAATCTCCTCTGAGGTATCTTCATACAACTTGGCATCTAGGTCCATGGGTGTCAAGGCGGAGCTTCCTGAAAATGGCACAGCGGCGATGTCGTCAGGAGGAGGAGATCCAATGAAGGAGCGAGCTTTGCCGATATGGCAGATCGCGTGCTGGAGGAGTAGTTCACCGAAAGCGATCAGAAAGCAGGAGGTTCACAGATCTAAGAGGTGACATTTTTGTGAGATCATCGGTGTTTTTATCCAGATTTTTTTTTGCAATCGGGTGGTTGTCTGAGAGCATCCAGAAGAAACCCTCAGGTCGACGAAGTCATCATTCATATGGGTTATGAGTCTGCAAGAGCTGTGTGGAGAAGAATAAGAAGAGGCTGCTCTGGCGATAGTTAGGTTGTGGTGGTGGTTTGATTCCAACATAGGAAATGGTGTGGTGGGGAGCAAACAGACGGCATAGGAAGGCGAGGCGGCAGTTACTGCGATTGTGACTGCTTATTTGAGAAGATGAGGGCGGCGGACTCTGACCGCTGCTTCTCAAACCGACTGATCAGTCTTGTATTCTCCAACATCAATCTCCTCTGAGGTATCTTCATACAACTTGGCATCTAGGTCCATGGGTGTAGAAGTAACCCTAGATATATAACATCCTAGTGTCATCAAGCAAGCCAAGAACATATTTTCATTAGAAAAGATAATACATAAAAGAAGCTAAAAATAACAAATATCTCAACATGATTGAACTAGTTCTCGAGGCTTGTGGGCCACCTTAGTGCCAAGAAAGTAATATAGGTTACCGAAATCCTTGTTGATGAAGTGCTTGTTTAGTACTTCTTTCACCATAGAGATTACCTTGAGAATCACCGTCACTGATAAAGATATCATAGACGTAGACAAATAGCACGGCAATCCCATGAGAGGAGTTTCACACAAATAGAGAGTTGGATCTGCATTGGACCAAACAAACTTCATCTGTTCTATCACCTACGAAAACTTGTGAAGCAAAGCTCTGGGACTCTACTTGAGTTCATAAATTAACTTGTGAAGTCAGCAAACCTTACAAGACTCTTTGTCAGCTGCAAAGCTGTGTGGTTGCTACATATACACTACTTCGTGAAGGTCTCCATATACAAAAAGCGTTCTTTACACAAGTTGATGAGCAGCCCAATCTTTCTGAACTGAACTGCAACGTATAAGAGAATTCTCATAGTGGCCATGCGAGTAAATAGAGATGTGTCAAAATAATTGACACCATAAGTTGTGAGTGCAGCCTTTGGCCATGAGACAAGCCTTGCATCATTTTACTCATCTATCAACACAATGCTTAATATTGAAAACCCATTTACACCCAACAACTGCATTAGTAAGACCATTGACTAGAGTTCATCATTTATGTACCTCTAAAAAGCAAAGCATCCATTTCTGCATGAATACCCTCTTGCTAGTGAGTATCATGGAAGGCTTCTTGAAATGTTCACGGAATAGTGATGGCAAAAGGACGTCAATAAACTATTTATATGAAGGTGATAGATGCTTAAGTGTAACATGTCAAGCAGTAGGTTGCTGAGTGTGGATGCAACCTTGTTGATGATGCTGAATGCTGCCTGTCTGCCTTCCTTACTATGGCAAGGTGTCTGCAAAAATCTTCTGCAGATATCCCAACTTATGCGGCCTATTGTGGCGAACGGTGAGTCCTTCAACTTTTGGCTGGACGCTGGACACAGCTGGGCCCTTTTGGTGACCGATTCCCAAGACTTTTTGCCCTTTTCAAGCAATCTTATCATGCTGGCACAAGCTCTTGGTTGGACAGGACTTGGTCTCCATCTTTTGCAATGGACTTCTCCCCAATTACACGAATTCCTTGAGATGACCAGCTACATCGCAGATATCGAAACCCCAAAATGGGAAGAGACCATTGGGTGTGA
Source organism: Ottelia alismoides (assembly GCA_037367405.1). Classification (NCBI taxonomy): domain Eukaryota; kingdom Viridiplantae; phylum Streptophyta; class Magnoliopsida; order Alismatales; family Hydrocharitaceae; genus Ottelia; species Ottelia alismoides. The sequence goes on from JAZKJV010002971.1 coordinate 224,680, forward strand.
GCTGAAGATTCATTTTCGGTAAAAAAAAGCTTACAAGGTGCTCGTCAATTTGCAGATGGTTCTGCAGGAGGATATGTCTCGGGATTTTAAGCTAATTTGAAAATGCCAGGTCCTGTCACCGGTGAAAATCTTCCTTTGAATGCCAAGGCATTGATGAATTTTGAATAAAGATTACAGGAACATGATTTTGCGTACGAGTGAGTTGAATTGTCTGAGGTTTTCTACGGGAGATCTTTATCACTTATTTCTTGGCTGTCACCACTCCGCTTAGGTTTGGGACATGCGGCTTGGCCCCACATAGATAATATGGGGATTTTTTGAGAATCAGAGCGGTGTGTGGCAACTCACAGGGGGATTGTATTGCCTTTTACCCATCTGTGGGGCATTTTGATTGCTAGGAATGAGCTCATATTTAGGGGGCAGTAATAAGGCATAATAAGGCTCTTATAAAGGCGTGGACTGTAGTTTGAAGGATGCTTTGATGCATAGTGGTGTGTCCCACCTTGGGAACACTCCCTTTCCTTTTTTTTCTGAGAAGAACACAGATCCTTTTTTAAAAAAGGATGCCCTTTTTCTTTCTGGAGGGCAATAGGATGTTCATGTTTCTCTGCAACAATATAAATCTCACTCATGCGGACTATTTTGCTGTTTAACTCGTTTTTCTTCCCATTTATTTATTTCTTAAGAGAATTACAATTCCATTAATAGCAACATACTGGACATGTGGGCACTGGATTTGGTCAAACCAAATTTGAGCTGCTACACTCACACCTTTGATTTGTGACCTTGTTTTGATTTCAACTTTAACCTCAGGCTTCTATATTGCGCTAAGGCATGCTGAGAAATTTGTATAAAGCAGTGTTTGTAGAACCCGAAATAAGATTGTTCTCAAGGGATTACTCAACAAACAATTTTAAAGCTAAGACATGCTGAGAAATTTGTATAAAGCAGTGTTTTAACCTTTTATTGTATAAAATACTGGAGTAAATACAAGAAATTTAGTTGCTTTCACTGTATCATTTGGAGTGAAAGTTTTGACCCACAGCTGGGAGTTTCTTGGAAGGAAAAAATGGAGATAACCGCTAAGGTGCCTGCCCAAAAACAGCTGGGACTTTAATAATTATCTTTTTGTGTAATGCTTAGTTTTAGCAACTTCCTGTCGTTTCTGGATACATAATATTGGATACATCATAGTATTGGATACATTACTGGTGCTAGTTGTCAAACATAAACATAGAAAGATTCACTTCAAATATGAGATTTGAAATGATGCTATTTAATTTTCCAATAATAATTGATCTGCACATGCATTCTACTATCAAACGGTTTCCATTGCCTAACTCATACTATCTTTTTTATCTTTCTGTGCTGGTTACGAAGATTTTAACCTGGACAATCGCTGCATTGTTGATGATAATTAACGGATATCTACTTCTGGACTTCTTCTCCGCTGAAGTGCAAGGCCTATGGTTTGGTTTGGTTGTCTGCATTGTGACACTAGCTTATCTGGCTTTTATCACATACCTCATTCTACGTGAAAACACGGATTACTTATCTTATGAATCGATCTCAGCATTGCCAAAAGTGGTCACCATTGACGAAAACTGAATTGGTGCTACATGCCTACACAATTATTTACCTCCTGAATTATGGGGAAGCACACTGCTTTGTCCAAGCATCCATATCACGAATGGTTATACATACATTATCGCATTGGATTACATATATAGAGTGTGGTCTCCTGGTGGCAGTAATTTATGCTGCAACACATGGATTTCAGCTTCTTCCTTGAACTTGCCTGACTTGAAAGATGACTGCTTTTGTTATGCGCATTGTCCTGACCTAGAGCTAACCCCTGAAAGTTGCTGGTTATGGATTATGTTACAGCCCTTCCAGTCTAGATTTTTTGTAAGAATTATGGAAATTGCTAACATTTTCACCTGTAAGCCCCAAAGTTCCAATACAAACGCAGATTATATAGAACATATACTAGAATACCATATATGTATATATATCTGGGAGAAACATGTTATTAGGGCATGATAGATGGAAGGACACCATTGTTTTGTTTATATAACTTAAATAAAAGTTCTACTAGTTTACTACATATCTTTAGCTACTTTTGTAATTGGTCTGTTGTATACTCAGCATTTGTCAGGCGTCACAGTGATGCAATCTACTGTGTGTATGGCTCTTCTACTGTTTTGCCCCTGTTTCGCCTGTATAGTGTTGAGACTGCATTCCTGCACGATGCTCGTATGCTGTCATGCTGGCTTTTGTCATGTTTTGTGAATTGGAGTATAAAATGTCTGGTGAATGAACTGAAGCACAACATTCTGCGGTCTAATCTTTTGAACTTGTCAGAGAACATCCATTGTTTTCTCATATTTGTTTTGCAGAAATTTTCAAAGTTGAATGGAGATGAATGGAGGAGCATATGCTTTGAGTGAGATTATGTCATTCTGGAGCTTCTCAATGAAAAGGATGTCATTCTAATGCTCAAAGCAAATGCTTCTGCACATTTCTCTCACTCATACACACACACACACACACACTCTCTCTCTCCCTCTCTCTCTCTCTCTGTCCATTTTGATTTTATCTTGGAGGCAAGTTCCGAGATTCAAGTAAAGGCCGTAGTATAGACATTCCTAATGCAATGGAAATATATCTTAAATCCACTTAAGTGGTTTGGATGGAAAACATCTCTACGGTTTCATTTTGTGTATATGTGAATTTCAGACAAAGGTACCATAGTCTGCTAACTGAAAGGAAACAACTCAAACGTGGCAGCATCTAGACAAAAATTTCGTCTTTTGATTTCGCCTTCCTAATTACCACCATACTTGATATGTTGGTGTTCAGCATGAGTTTTCTTGTGATTGTATTTACTTTTTCCTCTTCTGGTTGTATGCTCTGAATGTCCTGGGCACTGATTACTCCATGTTTTTAAAGAGAATTATGCTGTTAAATGGTCTTTAGATTTATTTACGAATGTATTTTTATTCACAAATATTTCGATATTATGTGCAAGCCTTGCCATTCTTGGAGTTTACAAAGATGGCCCTTGCAACGTGTACGGTTTTAGTGATGTCCTTGTCAATGCATACGTCTTTACACCATTTGTTCCTCGGTTAACTTCTTAGCTAATGAATTCACATGAATGAATAGTTTGGTCGTTGAGTTGTTTATCTGGGGGAGCAACATTCAAGCCTCACAATTATAATTTTCTTAAAAAGACAGCTGCTAACGATTAAGTCTGGAATACCAACCATAATTTCAGTCTCTTATTTTGTAACTGTACTCTTTTCCCTCCGTTCCGACTAACTTTCCATCCACTACCTTCCGGTTGCGGAGAGTTAAATCTGCAACTGATCCTCTGAGGGATCTGATTTATGACAATGCATCAAACATGTGCAGATACGAGATAATAATCATTAGCAAATGGAGCATGTCAATGGGAGCAACATACTACACAACATAAACATGGAAGGTGGTGGACTCAAGCCTAGGGCTTCGGCGACGGACGTACTTCGCTGGAGGGGGGAGTTATGGAGGATAGAAGGTGAAATGAGGGGGTGAGAAGAGTGGCTGCAATCGTGATTGTGATCATTTTTTTTGTTTGAATCATAACAACGACGAGAGAGAGAGAGAGAGAATCGAGGAAGAGGGAGATGCGAAGTTCAACGAAGTAGAGGAGAGGGAAGAGTTGGACAAAGAAAAGTAAGGTCGAGGAAGAGGACACCTACAGAGAAGAAGATAGGGTCACTTGGATAATGGTCGTAACCCTCGCTTGCTAGTGATGGAATCGAGAATCTGGTGGAAAAGATAACGGGGGTGGGTGGTTTGTTTTACATGCGATCAATGGAAGTTACGTTACAGGGAATAATAGGCTATGATTTTGGGTATAGGATCGGGTAAAGGGGTTGTTCTGATCTGTTGCATGTGATTGGATTTCGATCAAAGGAGTGGTTATGGATGGCAGAGAAATTTAAGGAATGAAGATTTGGGTCTTATTGTCTCGCATCAATCAGGAAGGAGAGATGAGATATGTCTTGCAGAAGGGTTATGATATGTAGATAGAGTTTGGTAGGAGGGTTTCAGGCGATGATATGACGTTGGTTGAAGATTAGAAGAGGATAGGGATAAGGGTGGTTTAGGGTTTTGATTTTGTTGGTTAGATGATGGCTATGGAGATCTGAGTTAAGATAGAGATGAAGTGGGCTACATGGATTCAGTCTTTGTTAGGTTCCAATGAAGGAATTAGGGTTGGAATCGGATTAGGACATGGGAATGGGATAGTTGACTAGAAGTCGATGATTAGGGTGTTGTGATTGGCTGAGTAAGCGTTAATGGAGGTCTGACTGGGGTGTGAGGGCTTTTGGCCTACGATTAAGTGGCGGGTGAGGACTAATGAAGAAGCGGCACGTGCAGTTTGAGTGTTGACCCTGCCCAGAAATGCAATTAAAATAGATAAAATGATGGACGGATCCTAATGAAAATGTGGCCAAAAGAGAACTTGTAAATCTCACTAAGATCTACATTTTTTATTGAAGGACTAAATACAATGAGACCCATGTGTGCATAATATGGATATTTTTTGTTCATATTTTATAAATATAAATTACCAATTTTTGTGTTTTATAACTTTTATTATGATTTTCTGTAAATGATGCATGCATGATAAAATTAAATTAAATACTAGATGATGAAACATGCATGGATGCTACATTAATCTCTTTTTGGATTTTTATTAGCTAGGAAAAACTAATAATAAATTAATTAAGTGAATTATGTACTGGTGAGTTGATCAATATATACTAATTCAAGGCTTCTCTTTTTCATGACTTTTTTTGGTGTTTTTAGGATTTTATTTTTATGTAATTGGTTAAATTATGAATGAAAGTAAATAAATGAAAATGAAATAAAATGAAAAGGTTAAATATCTATATAAAATAATAAGCTAAACTATGAATAAATAATTTAACTCGTATTCCTCATCATTTTATTTGATTTTCCATGCGATTTTCAAGATAAGTTAATTTCCTCAAACCAATCCACTTTTATTACATGAGATGATTTTATAACTTTATCATTTTGTTTATTGCTAAAGAATTCAATAAAAATTAAGAATAAAATAGGTAAACTGGAGGTTCATCAACCACCTATGCCACAACCTAGCCATTTCCTCCCTACCCCAGCTCCTTTTTATCAGGGCTATGCTCCGATTCATCTATCCATCCCGACCCCTCCTACTTCGACCAGACAGACTTACTTAAGTCATCATATTAGTCTGACTGAGTCATATGGCCAGCAGAGGGATAAATAATTATTTGGAGCTTGTGAACACTCAAGAAGAGGTGCTCTACAACCTCTCGCTTGAAGTAAAAAAGAAGAAGCATTCATGCTCCTCTTTTGCTTGTCCTAAGCAACCTCCCCCTATAGAGTCCTCCTTCTCGGCAAAAACCTTCATTAGCCACCACTTCTTCCTATGGTAAGAGAATTTTAATTGAGTAAATGGAAGAAGAATAACAAGTGGTAGTAGTAGATGACTCAAACTCTAGTTTTACTGACTGTAACAAACAAAATACTAATACTAGATGTTGTATTGTTATTGTGATCAATTTTAAATTGGTTTAAGTTCTAATGAGTAAGAGATGTGTCATCATAACCCCAAAAAGTTGAAATAAACAAAATTATTTTTATTTTTTATGTGATATAGATCCATGGTCGAACTTAGGAAGGCAAACTATCTAAGGTAATTAAGAATTCTTTTTCATATTTGTACGGATTTTTTTAATATTTTTATACTTTATTATTTTTAATTTTTAATATATTTTATTATCGTAAAATTTTATGTGTGTTTAGTTTTCAAAACAATTTTTGTATAATATATACAAATGACATAAAAGAGCATTTTTAGATTTTTTTCAAAAATAAGAAAACAAATCGAAAGTGTGAGAAATATTTTTTTTGTATTTTGTAAAATTTTATATGTTTTAGGGATTTTTTAATGTTTTATATTTTTATGGATTTAAAATGATTTAAAGTTGCAAACAATGTTATTAAGATATTACAACGATCTTTTTTATTTTTAAAATAGAAAATAAAGATACAAGTTTTTGAAATTAATTTTAATGGAAAGAGGATGGAAAAACCTTTAAAACAAGGGGTTATACAAATTTTGTTGATTTCTCTGTTATTTTTGTACAATATTTATAAGTTTTGCAAATATTTCAGTTTTTACGATCTTCTTTTAATATTTTATATGATTTTTGGATATGGGAAAATAGATGATGGACTACCACTAATCTGATGTTTTATATTTTTTCAAACATTTTTGAACTTTTATGAATTTTCAAAGTTGAAACAAGGACTATTGCACTCTTTCTGAATTTTTAAAAATAATAAGTGAAACTAATTTTGAAAATGAGTTGTACTTATATTAGAGAAAATTATTAGCTAATGTGGATTTTTTAACCTACATGAACTAATTAATACAAAGTAATGAGAAGGGACTAAAATGCAATTAAATTGAAACTTCCCTGCAATTTTTAATAAAAATGAATAGTTTAGGTCTTAATGCACAAAATAACCAAAAGTGAATAATTCACATGCAGTAATTCAAGATTTTAATGTAATCAACAAAAAACAAACTCAGTCCTGCCAGTTGACGCAACATCTCGGAACTTGAACTATATATTCAGGAGCTGAAACTTGTCTACGCAAGCGAGGATAGGCCTTGGACCTCGTGAGTGGAGTACGTGGCGTAGTAAGGAGGCATGCTTGTCTACACCGTAAGGTGAATGTCCTGATATATTTTCGAGCGTGGCAGACCTACAATTTTTCAAATAAGCATGTGACTCCACACGCATCTAAGGATCTCATTGCAATAAACAACATAAAGAAGAAAGTTATGCAATATCACCAAAGTAACACGTTCAGGACACATGAGGGTTCTGAAGGCGGTGTGCAACTGCGATGAGCTCCCTTAGATCTGTTCTGACGGTCACTGTACAACCTGGGGAAGACTTGTGTTCTTCCTCAAATCTTGTCTCTAGGCGATGTGCCTCAGTCTTCGATCGGAATCGTTCTACCTGCTCAGATCTACATTTGTTGCTACTCGAGGGTGGAGATGATGCTCGATCGAAAGCTTCCAGATGTTGCTCGATGGTGAGGGATTTGAGTTGAAGAACACGATGGATCTATTCTGGCTCTCAAATCTTTGACGATAGTTGATCTGTTCTTAGGTGATCGTTGCAGATCTGCAAGTGTATGGCTGCTCTCCAGACTCTCATGTGATCTCCATATTCAGATCACACTGGGGAGAGATCTGGATATGCTGGGCTGTGACGATTGGACCTCCAGCGATCAGTCGAGGTGTTTCATTCTCCAGGTGGTCTTCATGTCTTTAGATGATGTGCTCAAGTCCTCCTGTGATCTGCGAAGAGAAGATATGATTCGGGCACAAAGGCTTGGTCTCAAAGAAAACACATCTTAGGTGAACGACGGAGCTGTCGAGGTAGTGGTTTCGCTTGAAGTCTTCGACCACCATACGTGGCCGGAGTTGCGCAGATGTGAAGGATAGAACGAGAAGGTGACATGATTCATAGATGCTGATGATCGAAGGTAGGATTTCGTCTGTTTTCAATCAATCAGAAGGAAGACCTCTGATTCGAGTGATCATAGGTTGGTTCTATAGGTACTGCTACTAAAAAAGAATCGAAATTGCAAATTAAAATGAGATCTAATGAACACCAACGCTACTAGATGCAACTGTGATTCTCCTGCAGAAGCCTCCGCACGATGGAGTAAAGCTTGCCGGTGATGGATCTCATTGGGGCTTCTTCTTTTCACACTCCTACTCGTTGAGGATCAATTCCTATCACAAATCACTCTCCGTTAACTTAAGCTCGGGGAGAAAATGGGATCAAAGACGGATCAAAATTGGAAAAGAGGAGCTTGAGGGGATTATGTAGACTTCAGGTGAAGGCTTTCGAAGTGAGATTTTGGCATGAAAAATTTCGCTAGAGAAGGCTTGGATATGGAGATTAGGAGTCGGATGTATATCATGGATCAAATATGGATCATTGGAAGGAAAAAGAGGCAGATGGAGGTGGAGATCATGCGAAGAAAATGGGAGAATAATGGGTTTCAAGTAGTGAATTGTATCTGGAAGGGGAAGAAGGAGAGTTGACCCTCTTAGGTCAACAAAAGCGGATTTGGGTCAATGGGAGTCCGATCCGAATAAGACAATAAAAAATTGAAAATGACTAATACATAGATAAAATATAATAAATTACCTTAAACGAAAATATAGTTAAAATATAAAATGAAGATAATTTAATAAATTAACTTTTATTGATTTAAATAAATTAAAAATAATAATTTAAATGGATTAATTAATAGAATACATGCATTTCCAAGTGTAAAATACCTATATAAAAGTATACATAATTTTAATTATTTATTTTTACATATATATATATATATAATTTTGTATTTTATTAATTTGAAAAATAAATTAAGGATTATGAATTCATTTTCATGAGTTTATTTAATGGTACAAATAACTAATATTTACAATATAGGTGCATTTTATCTATATACAAGATATAAATACTTTTGTTGGTTGTTTTTATGCATATTTTATTTATTTTTGTATTTTATTTATTTGAAACACATTAAAAGAGTTTTAAGTATATTTTTATGAAGATATATTACAAGGGTAAAAAAAATAGAACTATATACAATATATGTATGATTTACTAATATAATAAATATCTTTTTTATTTTTGTTAATTTTTGATTTTTTTGTGATTTTTTTGTATTTTATAAAATTATTATAAAATAATGAACAATAATAAAAATAAAAATATGTACAAAATACAAAAAATAAAATAAATAAGAGTAATATACAGTCATACAAATATCATATAATACTCTGAAAAGTCAACTTTCATATCTTAACTTTGAATTTAATGAAAAAACTTTTGTTTTGCAGATAAGTTAATGCTGAGTACAATGAAAGTGAGTTTTATTAATTTTAAATTCACATGGAGAAGATATTCAACTTTATTTACCGGTTTTATGACTTTTCAGTTTATCGTACAATGTTATCTATGCATGAATTATTTGTGCAATTATTTTTCTTATTTAGTGTACAATATTATGTATAAGTTTCAAGAGGAAAATATTTTATTTGGAGTGGTATGAATGGTGAATAAAATAGTATAAAATATTTACAAAGTGAATATGATGAATATATACAATGTGATTTAGATTTTCTGAGATTTTTGTAAGTTATTGGCCCTATCTCTCCTTACGTTATTCCTTGTCGACGAGGTCAAGACTTGACCTGGTCTCGGGGTTCAGGGTCAGTCTGTATCTACAGTACATATGTACATCCTTCTTCTTTTCTTTTTATTTTCTTATCTATTTTTTTACTTTGGTATAAATAAGTATTATATATACAATATTAAAAATTATGTTAGTTTGTTAAGATATGAGAATTAATGATATTTGCATGTATTTTACTTGATATTTTTAAGCTAAAATGAAAGAATAAAGATGTGATGAATTGAGGATTCATCAATCATCTAAGGGAAAAAGAGACATCACCTTCGCCCTCGCGACTCTCCTCATAGTTTAGGTAATAATTATTACAATTCATATTATGATTAGTTTGTGTCATTTTTATTTCTTTCTCTGATTGGCTCTTATCTTTTATTTTTTCCCTAAGAACATGGTTTGTGCACACATAAATACTTTCTATAGTTACTTATTGTATTAATTCCATGCATATTTCAAGTCAAATTCTTGTAATTTATTTACTTTCTTTACTTTTTATCGATTACAAAAGGGGGAGAAAAATTAAAGGTTTGAAAGGAACTAACATGAGCTCAGAATTATACCTCTTATTGTGCATAACATTTTAAAGTAATCCCTCTTGTCTTTAGGAGGGATATTTGTTTAAAAAATTTTAATTGAGCTTTAATATTGTTGGATGCAACTTATTTTCAAAAACTTCTTATTGTTTTATCATCACTAAAGGGGAAGAATGTTAGTTCTTTGTATCCCTACTATAACTTGTAGTTATTCTCTTTTTTTGGTTTTAATGATGACACACGCTTATTGTAAGTTGCTCACATAATATATCCCTTTGACTTGCAGTATTACATATTATTTCAATGTTCAAGACGACATCAAAATTTCAAAGCTTTGACTAAAGAATTTCACATTATCGTTGTTATAACATAATTTCATTACAAATTACATATGCTTGATTAACAGATGTATGCTTGATTGAATCAGTAGGATTTCCCATATTAGAAGAAGCTCTTGATCGATCAACCCTCACCTCCAGCTCGATCAACCCATTATCAACCAGCTTACAATTCTGATCGACTAATACCTATTGCCCTGATTCATTCTAATTGATCACTTCCTGATCGATCAACAAGTTTTCTTTGATCGATCACTTCCATCTACCAATCCTCTGCCTTGATCAATCACCATTTGAATTCAATTTGAAACAACTCTTTAACGGCTTCTTTTAACCAATTAACTGAAGTTGATATGATAAACATCCCTCAATCAATTAACCAAAATAGTTTGATTGATCAACACGACTGAAATCCTTGTAATTTCTTGTCATATTTGTTTTCTGCAGCTGCTTTTTTCAAAGGTTTGGTTGTGACACTGTAAATTGGACCATAGACCATTGTTGAAAAGTACACAACAACACACATTATAAAGCTAAGACTTCTAAAAGCTTTTCTCTCACTTTCTCTTGGTATTCTTTAGGATTCGTGCTTATAGAGAACAATTCTTGTTCCTCTTGGTATTCTTTAAGATCCATGCTTATAGAGAAACGATTCTTATTCTTAGAGCTATTCTAATTGTTCTAATTTTCTCAAGCTCTCCAAGACAGGATCAATTGCTTCTCTAGATGACTGCATTACTTCTAGACATATGTGTAGTTATTTCTCAAATTTCTATAAGATCTATTCAGTAATAACATTCTACTGCTTGCAGTGCAATTATATTAGTTTTTTTAGATAACACTTTATGCATGCACTCTTGGTGTTAGATCCAAGCATTGTAGGCTTCTTGGCGTTTGAATCGAGAAAGTATGAGGAAATTTAGAGTCTTCCCATTCCTCAACGGTGACTCAGTATCAGAATCGTAGGTAAAGACTTAGGTATATGATATGATGTTGTAAAGCATATTGGTGTTTGATACAAGATCTTTGTAAAACGTTTGAGTTGTCCTATAAATTACCCTTATAGTGAAGTAGTTGATCAATATGGCTTATCAGGAATTCCGAGCATGGTTCTGATCGTGGTTTTCACCCAGTTGGATTTTCACATTAACATTTGTATGCATTATAGAGTGATTGTCTAGTTTTCTTATTCTATTTTTTTAAATTCTGTAAACTATTTTAACTGTCATAGTGTAGTGGATACTACTAGTCACTTTCCCAGTAATCTTCCAATCATACAAGCACTCTCATGCTTAAAGAGGAAAGAAAACTAAGCGATCATTGGTGTAATGTTCTCTCCTTGGTCCATTTTTGTTGTTCCATATCTTCTTTTCTTGAGTGATTTAAATACATAAGGATTTTGTTTTCCTTAGGAGCCTTATTGAAATAAATCTTCCTCGCCGTATCATATTTCTGACACATTGATTAGAGTTTTGCTACATCATACATCACACTTTAGCTAGTTTGTATTATTTTATTATGGCTTCTTTTTTAATAAGCCATGAGTCATGTTTTTCTTTTCATATACAATGGATTTTGGTTTATGTCTACTGTTTTTTTTAATTGCTTTCATTGGGAGAGGGTTAGATAATTTATCAGTCTAATTCCTTTAAAAAGATTTGATAGAATTTTTTTAAATTGACAACTAAAATAATTCTATCTCTTGATTTATTTATTCAATTAATTAAGGAGTTAATTAAGGATGAATGGTATTTCTCTACCATGAGAGCTATCCAATCGTGAAAACTCATTTCGACACCATATCACATGTAATCGATATTATCATTACTAGAAAATAAAAATCATGCATATATAAAAATGAATATGTATTGGATATGAAAAAGTAGCAGAAATATTTTATACATAGTTCATTATACATGTATTGGATAGCTTACACATAAAAATATATTATACATTTTTATTTTATAACAATTAAATCAAATAGGATGAAAGAATGCATGAAATTGCGTGGCTTATAGTTATAAATAAATACACGATTATATTATTGTACGCAAATGAAGACAAAAATATTTGATGATAATAATATTATATATGTATCTGATTTTGAAATGAATAGGATATAAAATATGTCTATAAGAATAATAATAACAAATTCGATAAATTCAAACATACTTCTTACTCGCGAACTTGATAGTCCATATAACCTATCTTTTGACAATATTAGATCATACAATGCACACATCATACCCACGAACTTATAGTTCCAGTGCCCTTCCTGACATTTCGTGGGCTCTAGGCAACAGAAAAAAAGAACCCTTACATTTTTTAGTAAGAGAAAATTATCCCGAGTGTGTTTACCATCAAATCTAAAATGAAAGATTCTATTTTTTTGGAGGAACAATCAACTCTTATATAATTTTAATAAAAAATTAATTTTAACATTGACCTGTTCATCTTAATTTCGAATATATAAGGGCATATTCTTCGTTGAGTTGTTTCACCAAAATTTGATTCTATAAGAGCCCACTAGGGAGACTTCAAAACTACGCTCATGGTCGCTCGGTAGTCCATAAAAGGTCAATTTTTATTTTAAAATGTTGCAGCCAAACAGTAAGCATGAACGCGAGAGCGGATCCTATGTTGTAACTCTCGTTACAGCAGAGCTGTTGTAATCTCAATTCTTTTTTTTACTATTTCGATTCCAAAATCCAACTCCATAGATTGAATCTTATTTAATGCTCTACGTATCTTCCAAATTTCACTCAAATCGAAGGTCATTTGCTATTTCATCTAATGTTTGAAAATCTGTGCAATATTTAAACAACTTAAATTTTTTTTAAAAAGATCCGGATCTTCAAATATTAAAATGAAATAAAAAATAACCTTCTATTTAAGCAAAATTTAAAAGACATGTACAACACTAAAATTCAATCGATTGGATTTTGGAATGAAATAGCAAAAAAATTGAGATTACTTCGTATCTGCTGTAACGTGAGTGGGCAACAATGCGCACTGTCCCCAAACGCATCGTCATTCCCCCACCGTTCCTCTTCGTCATCCAACGAGTCTCCCGCACCCAAAATATAGCCGTTATCCAAGCGGCGATCTCACTCATTCCAACGTTCGACTCCATCCTCAGAATTGGGCAAAAAGGAGCAATCTCTACTTCGTCATCGGAGGAGCACTAAATCTCTGTCATGGCCACAGCAGCCGCCACCCCAAGGCGCCGCCCCCTCGGCACCGAAGCCACGAAGACTCCGCGCCGGTCCGCCGCACGTAGCCAATCCACCAGGGAGAACATCGACCCCAATCTACCTACCAGTATCTCCTCCCCTTCCCCTCAGAAGCAACCCCTATCGTCCTCCTGCAAGCCCAAGAAGCCCCTCCTCCGCAACCCCGTCCCACCGCCCCTTCCCCCGGAGAGGAAATTCATCGTGGTCAAGAAGAACCAACCCAAGAAGAAAGTCGAGGAGACCCACCAAGACCGGCAGCATGCCGCCTCCGAATCCCTCACAGCCTCACAGGACGGGTTCTTCAAGCATCAGAGCACGGTCCCCTTGACAGCATCCCTGCCGAGGATCGTCATCGTGGAAGATGGGGAGCTTGTGAAGAGCGACGTCTCTCCGGAGATGGGTGGGACCGTGAAGGTTAGGAAGATGAGGAGCAAGTTGATGGAGGAGGCCATGACCAGCTTGCCGGAGCAGGGCTGCGGGAGGGTGCTCCATCTCGTGAAGGCCTTCGAGAGCATTCTATCGATCTCAAAGAGCGGAGAGGAGGGCGAGAACCGGAGGAACGAGGATAATTGGGCGCTTCCGGGGCTGCGTATGCCGCCACCACGGGCTGCGATCTCCACGGTGTCGTGCTCATCGTCCGGGGAGTTTTTCGGTCCTCGTGGGGATTCTCGGCTGTGCGCTTCTCTTGATGGATCGATTCAGAGGTTTGTGATCTTTTGTGGGTAAGACTCGGAAGTATTTGAATTTTTATTTTCATGTCTCTTAGTCCTTCCTCCTATTGTTCTTAGTAGTTCTAGAGAGAGCTTTGATGGTGTGGCATCCGGAGGAGGAAGAAGAAGCCGGAGAAACGTAAGAGAATTAGAGAGCTCTGCTTTGCCTTTCCAGTTTCTCGCTTTCTGCAATTAATTTAGAGTAACAGATTTGTGTTGTTGATGTACAACGAATCATTTCAGAGCTCTGATTCCGTGGGGAACAGGCACAAGAAATTGGGCGTGACAAATCTACGACCTTTCAAGCTTAGGACTGAGGTAATTGGCCTTCTCTTATCCTCATCCCTTATGAAGGAAATATAAGGGTTCGTTTGGTTGTAGGGTTGGGTAGGGTTGGATTGGGCTGGGTGAATAGTAAACTGTGAGGAGGGGATATCCCTGTGAATAGTATCCCAACCCTGCTCAATCCTGCAACCAAACGAACCCTAACTATGCGTGATATGAAGTTATGACTGAGGTAGATGCTGAGTTATGTCATTCACACATTAATAAATGATTCTTTGCTTCCATTGTCCATTCAATATTTGAAGCCTGACACCTCTTTTACAAAGCTACTTCTATCTAATTCGTAACATGCAAACCATTTCATTGCAAATGTCAATTACGTTGATGTGATTTTTATGCTAGTATTCCCTAATGTTCATCTTGTGCTATGTCCTCCGAGAAAGGACGTGATTATACAAAATAAATATTTAGTTCCCATCATTGCCCCCTTCTTTGAGTAAGATGCTTGGCGATTGTATGTAGTTTGCCTTGGGACTGTAAATTGTTTGTGCTCAGTTAAATGGAAGAACATGCTTGCTCTTAATGAGATAATCGGCAAAAAATTGAACCCAGATAAGGTTGTTTTTGTTGGCCATATACTTCCATCCTTGTTTGTCAGACCTATATGACTAGAATTCTTTATATGATATATATAGAGAGGAAAGGGATCCTACTCCATGGAGTAGGTAACTTACCTACTCTACTTTCTTTTTTTTCAATTTTTTTATTTTTTTGAAAAATACTTCCATGGATTTTCATAACTATACCCGTCTAATATGTCATTCAAATTTCGTCAGAAACAGAGACTCCTATGGGCCTCCATCCAGAACATGAAAAATACAGCAAATCTGTGACCGTTAAAAAATGACTGTCTGGATGGAGGCTGTAGGAGTCTCTGTTTCTGACGAAATTTGAATGACATATTAGAGGGATATAGTTATGAAAATCCATGGAAGCATTTTAAAAAAAATGAAAAAAAATTGAAAAAAAGAAAATGGAGTAGGTAAGTTACCTACTCCATGGAGTAAGATCCCTTTTCTCATATATATATATATATATATATATATAGGGATGATCCTATGAGAGGAAGCCTTAATGAGAGGATGAGAGCATGTAACATGAGCCGTTCGATTTGAAGTTTGGGCAACAGACGTGATTAAAACAGAAAACCCCTGCCTGCACACTATTTGACGGTACAGCTCCCCATGTATGCCATGCAAATCGTGGTTCCTCCCCAGCTTTTCGTCAAAGGCCTCTCCGATGCTCACGTAATGGCCATACGGGCTCCCCCCGATCTACAACTCCATGAGCTCCCAGGTGCCTTTGGTCGTCGTCCGGCGTTTTCATCTTCAGCTTCAGTGACCCCGCTCGACCCAAGTCCGAGCTCCTTTCCCAGCGTGCACCTCCCAACATCATCGTCTGAACTCAGTATGTGTCGTCTCGATCGATCTATCTCCCGTTCGAGCTCCTTGCCCAGCGTGCAACTCCCAGCATCTCTCTCTGAACTCGTGTGTGCCGTCTCGATCGATCTATCTTCCGTCCGAGCTCCTTGCCTAGTGTGCACCTCCCAGCATCTCCGTCTGAACTCGTGTGTGTCGTCTCGATCAATCTGTCTCCCGTCCGAGCTCCTTGCCCAGCGTTCACCTCCCAGCATTTCCGTCTGAACTCGTGTGTGCCATCTCAATCGATTTATCTCCAGGCTTCTCACCCTTGTGAGTCCCTGGCCTAAGTGGGTTGGAGCCGATCGCCACCTTCACGTGTGTTGGCCTTGCACATATACCGCGCTGCAGCTTGTCGAAAGTTGCAAATATAGAATTATCTAAAATGTTTAGTTGATGCAAAACATAATCGTCAATGCCATTCATGAAGGTTATATCTAAAAATTTTAAGAAATTTCTTTCATTTTTTTAAGAAATTTAGAACAGCAACGAATAGGTCACATGAAAGTTACAATAGCCAGATCCTTACTTTGTACAAATTGTTCAGATTCTTGAACTAATTAAAAGGAAGCCCCGATTATGGAGACTCATAATTGATTCCAATGCTGAGGTAATCTGTTTTGGGAGGCAAAATTCATTATCTTTAGGATTTACTTTCTATATATTATTAACGTTATTTTATGATCAGAGAAACTGGGCAAACAATAATCTTTATCTATAACTATACTATTACTGAGTTTTTTTCAAAGACCCTTCCTAAGATGGACCCGTGGCGCTTTGTGCATTCTCCCGCTACACGTTCTCCCATTTGTTCTCATGTCGTCTCCCCATCCATTTCTCTCTCTCTCTCTCTCTCTTTCTCCATTTACTCTCTCACCATCAAGACACACTCTCTCTCCGTCCACTACTCTCTCTCTCCATTTACTCTCTCTTCCTTAAAATACATTACTCTCTCTCTCTCCACCAAAATACATGTATCTTCATTTTCTATCGCTCCTTTTTACTAATTTTTTTTCAAACTTAGTAATATTTTCATATTCAAATTTTAGCAATAAATATAAGTAAGATCCAATGCAAATATTTCACTATCGTACTAAAATAAAATTATATTGAAATGAGTTCGTATGATTAATTATAAAATGTAAGATGTAGTGCATAATTAATAGAAATATTAAAATTATATTTTTTTTCCATCCAAAATTCTCACCAATTTATATTACGTTAGATTTAATAAATACAACTTAAGAGATTGGGTCTTCGTAATGCAGATAGAATATTAAAGTTATAATACTTTTTCATCCAAGATTCTTGCTAATTTTATATTATGTTAGATTAAATAAATACAACTTTAAGGATTGTGTCTTCATAATGCAAATAATAATATATAAAGAACAAGAATAAAAAATATAGTGTAAAATATTACATCCTTATATATGTATATCAATTATACAAATAATACAAATATGATGTATGAACATGATGTAAAATAGAAAGAATAATATTTCCTCATCTCTTGATCATTTATTTTTTATGCTGGATTTTTCTTATAAGACTTGCATGGATAACATGTATTTATTAAACTTCTTTCAATTTTAAAATATCCCCGTGTTATTAGTATAGAACAATCATAACTTCATTGTGTAATATAACTAATATTGATAAATATCGGTACGTTAACAAGTTACATTAATTTAGTGAAAATATTAAAACCATAAACTGATTTTATTTTTATTTTTTTATCTTTGAACTATATGCTATTATAGATATAAAATGTGTTTCCTTTAAAAAATTCAAAATGTGTAAGTATTCTCAGTTGTTTAGTTCTCAAAAAATAAATTTTAATCGATGTTTAATTTTTTTGAATTATGAGGAAAATATAAATTTTGAAAATTAAATCCAACGCGTAGTGTTGGCTTATTTGCCTTTATTATATGTACGAAACACTCATCTCTTTCTCACCATTAGTTTTTCTCTATCTTCATCTTTCAATGCATTCTTTATCTCCATATACACGTCAGAACATGTATGAAATAAATAATATCTATTTTTTCCTTTTGTAAGTGTCATATACCAATGATATGGATAATCATTTATGCAAAAAAATACAATTATCCAAGGTATTTATCTATAATGTAATGGTCTATAAGAACAATTCCATATGTAAAAGAAATTATTTTACAGAAATATTTCTAAATATTTGGATAATGTAAAAAGTTCAGAACAATTCCATATGTAAAAGAAATTATTTTACAGAAATATTTCTAAATATTTGGATAATGTAAAAAGTTCTATTATATATGGATAATAAACAAAGACATGTGAGATATTGATGGGTATCCATTTATTTTATTTCCTTCTCTTAAGTTCATTCCTATATTTATTATTTCATCATTCATCTTATCTGACATAATTTTCTTTTTTAAAAGAAAAATAAAACTTTCCTTATGGTAGTAAATGTTCTATAAACACCAACATTAATTAGAAGAACACATACATATATTTAAACCGAATTTCCTACTTCTTAAATTTTATATTTGATCTTTATTTTATTTTCTTCTATTATGCTTCAATTATTTTTTTTAGGTTTTACTACTTTTTAAAAACTTTACATTAATTCATTTACACCGCGAAACACTGATATGCACCCTATATCCACTCCATGTAACCTCATAAAAAATAGACTCTCTCCGCCCATGTGCTCTCTCACAAATAAAACGTAGGTAGTTTTTGAAAATACTTACAACACATTATATATAATGTTAAAATCTTGAAATACAATAATCATTAAAAATAATAATTTAAGACAAACTTAAATTTGTAACTATAAATCTTAAAGCAATACGAAATAAAATCTAGGAATAATTTCAAATCGATACTCGAGTTATTATGTGATACACATACTTCAGTAAATAGTAAAATAAAAAATAAATTATGAATTTGAATATGATATAATATTACTTATATCAATATTTTATTAATAAAATTTCAATATAAATAATAAAAAATTATAAAATAGTAGATAATATTTTTTTAAAATATAATACATATATAACTTATTTCTCTTATCTTTTGAAATTAGGGTGATATATAAGTATCATATTTTATTTTAATTATATCCATCAATCGAATGGTTTTAAAATTTTTTCACAATATTTCTGATGTATTTTAAATGTTTATAGATTTGTAAAGTATATTTTGATCATCATAGATTGATTAGTTACTGGCCAAATAATAACTTAAATAAATCTAATATCGATTATATAAAAATATAAAAATATATGAATGAATATTTCTATCATAATGATTTCAATAAAATTATAAAGTCAAATAATAATTTATACATTATTTTTTTAGTAAAATCTATTTAAAAGTCTTGATCAAATATATAAACATGTTGACTTAATAGTGTATAAATATACATGCGATATGATCTTTTTCTTATAAATTTTTAAAAAGAGTGGCATGTATATGTAGTTTTCACTACATAGATGAAAATAGCAAAGCACGATGGTATACACAGAGCAGGACGATATAATCTCTGCACAAATGACGATGAGAATAGCGAATACCATAAACATGAACACAATATGTAGTAGAACTGATGAATCCAAATACATGTAAGGATGAAAAATAGTTCTATGAATATAGTGCCAAACAGAAGTATGCCGCTAATAAGTATTTGGGTTCATATACCAAGCTTGCTCAGGAATCACCGTAGGAAATTTGTTTGTCTTGACAAGGTCCTCAACGGGAAATTTCTTAAATCCAAAGTAACCACCTATGAAGACAAGAGGAACCGAATAACAAACCATACCAAAACCAGGGCAACACATCGTCCTGAAGCATCAGACGACTTTTGGTCCCATATAAGCACATTTAATATGAAAAAGATCATGAATATAGTGGTTGTAGAAGTATATGATGTCTTGAAGGTAACCTTCTTCCATTATACTCCCTTGAACAATTTGTAGCAACGAGAAGATGAGTAGCCGGCAAACATCCATAGTAAAAGCATTGATGTCATCAGTCCGCCGCCATTCCAAGGGGAGAGAAAAACAAAGATAACAAACAACGTTGTAACAAGGGTCATGCCACAGAACAAGGGTATAAATGTAAAATATTTGAGTAATTCTATCTTACAATGGCAAGGCAATTTAGGATTCCTTCCTTTTTCACAGAAATTTCTTTTTATTTTTACATGTAACATGTTACTAGGAACTAAATCTCACTTTGCATGCTTTCTACGGTTAATAACACATGTGAACAAATTTTTATAAGCGTCAAAACACCGACATATAATTAAATTTGTATAAACATTGAAGTACCAATATATGGACAAATCTTGATTAAAGCATCGAAGTACCGGATACGATGGTTTATGTTTATTTATTTATATTCACATTGTAATTGTTATTACTTTAATTTACATTTTTAGATTCTTCTTATATTATTTTTTCTGAAACCCTTTATTTCATGAGAGAAATCTAAGGGTAGCTCTTCGATTAGAAAATCTTGCGGACAATTGGCCACCAATCGAAAATGGATCTAAGAAAATGCATAGACAACTTAAGCTTAATATAAAATCCAAAAGAGGAAAGTTGTGTTTTTCTCAACCAAAAAGGATATGTGTTCTATTGTTATGTCTAAACTCTATTAAAATTCAGTAACATACGGTTATGACAATGGTAATATACATGCACTATTCACTTCTAATTGTTGCTTAAATAATATTATAAATGGCCAATCCACCTATTATGCAATATTTCTCATATAACCTCATGTCATTTCACCATACACATTTGTTGTGTACCATATAGAATAAAAAAATATAGAACCGCAGTGAAGCGCGGTATAAATACTAGTATATACTAAAGCTGGGATCATCTCAGCTCCTTTCCTTTGGTGGACACGTGGTGCTCTCTTGGATCTTTATTCTCTTTCGAGTGACGTACTCTCTGCATGCCATTTTCCCCCTCTTCTGCCCGGTTCATCCATCCTCCTATGACACGTAGCCAACCTCACTTCCCTCTTTGTCAGTTGCTTTTTCCCTCACCATTTCTCTCTCCTCCTATCGAATCCTTCCTTGCTCCCTCCCATGTTCTCTCCAACCCCTCCCAATTTTGTGTTCTCTCTCAACCCCCCTCCCCCCTCCCAATTTCTTTTGAAGACTCTTCTTCTCATTTTAAAAGTAAATCGAAGATTGGTATTTCTAATTTTTTAATATTTACATCAAGTACTACATATCTATCTACATCATTTTTAATATTTCATATTACAAATTCACTACCCTACGTCTAACAATTGAGTTTCTTTCAACAAATTAATTTTAATATATTTTGACAAATTTCAAATATCACTAATGTTTCATTGGTTAAATTTGCATGTTTAATGACGTCACTCTCGAAGCTTAATGTAATTGTCATTATATACTTTATTTTTGGATTTATTGGGGTTGCCCCCTGGGGACAGCCAATATGGTTGCCCCGCCCCTCTATTTCGACGTTTTTATTATTTTTTTTTAAAAATATCACCATGTATATTCATCCCTATATCCCTACTATATGTCATTCGAATTTCGTCAGAAACAAAAACTTCTACGGCCTCCATCGAGATGATGTCGATTTAAAAAATCATGTTACCGCTAAAAAATGACCGTCTGGATGGAGACCGAAGGAGTCTCTGTTTCTGACGAAATTCGAATTGCATATAGGAGGGATATAGGGATGAATATACATGGCGATATTTTTTGAAAAAAAATAAAAAAAATGCTGAAAATAGGGTGGGTAGCCATATTGACTGCCCCAACGGGGCAGCCCCATTAATCTCTTTATTTTTTTATGCACGTATATTTTTTCAATATCAAATATGTTTTTGCATTCTTTTTTTACATACATCAACATATAGATAATTCATGCTACAAGGGTGATCCTTTTAATTTGACTTTGGATTTTACATATATAATTCAATAGTCCAGTAAGTGTTAGTTTACAAACATCTACTTCTATATTTGTACATGAACTTTTTAGGTAGAATAAATAAATATATTTTTGTGTCTGTGTCTGAGCATGCATGTATATTAGACTACATACATAACTCAAATTCATGTAGGACTTCTACATAGGTAATCCAATACTTGGTCTAATATATTTGCAACGTCTTCTTTATAAAGATGATCCTTTGTATATATTTTAAATCAAATTTATTACTCATAAAAATCTAAGATTATATTTTACTTTCATATACGTGTACTTTGCAAAGTGTTTTTAACTTTTAACACAAATGATCCCTTAAATATTTTATCATATATGATGATATAAGTTCAATTTTTATATCATATGCTTACATTTACACAAACAATACACATTTATAAGAAATTTTTTACATATACAATTATATCAATGTTGAGAACATCATATAAAAAATATATATTATGTAATTCATATTATACTTATGCCCTTTTACATGTATAATATATTGACGAACTTTTTTGATATCTTTTTTCCCGAGGCTTTTTTGGACAAATGATCATACTTCGTTCCTCAAACTAAAATTTTAGGTGAAACTTTTTTCCAATCAATATATACAAAAATGAAATTAGTGAAAGAAGGATATCTTCATATAAAGATGCATTATCAAATGGATCCTCCGAATATAATCGTAAAAAGAGACTTTTCCAATTCATGAATATTATTTTTTATAGTAGCATCTTGATTTTATTGTTGATATATATATGATAATATGTTCTAATCATCTATAATACAAAATAAAAATAAATTCATACTATATTATTTTACCAAATGATTTTTAAAGCACCTATACACTGTGT
The DNA here is from genome assembly GCA_037367405.1 of Ottelia alismoides. Classification (NCBI taxonomy): domain Eukaryota; kingdom Viridiplantae; phylum Streptophyta; class Magnoliopsida; order Alismatales; family Hydrocharitaceae; genus Ottelia; species Ottelia alismoides. The sequence goes on from JAZKJV010002971.1 coordinate 247,434, forward strand.
CATATTCGATAAATAAGATCAAAGCTGCACACACATAGTTTACAGTAAATAATAACAAGTATTATAAAATATTACAATCTAATATTAAGTAATCAGGTGGTAAATAAATAAATTTTACTTTAGGAATTTTATAAACACATGAGTTAGACAAGATTTAAAGTAATTAATTTAAATAGAAGTTTCATAACAAATGTTGCAAATTTAAAGAATTTATAGAAATATTTAAAATCAATAACAATAATTTGATATATTTTTAGTTTATAAACATTGTACATATACTGCAAATTCATATTTTTTTAGCAAAAAGGTGAAACTAATATAATTTTATTGATATATTAATCTAAATATTAAATAAATATGTAAAAAATAAAATAGAAGGTCCGCCGCAGCGAAGCGCGGGCATTTAGGCTAGTTACATCTAAACATGGGCATCCAAGTAACTCCATTGTCCATACAACACAACATGCTACACACCATTCGCAAGTAGTACCAACCCTGTAAATAGTTTGCATGAGGTGTCTTTAGAGAGGGTGAGTGGTGACGTATGTGTAAGAGAGGCAAATCTTTGTGTTAATATAGTTATAACAGTACAACTCGTGGAGCCTGGAGTTGACGAGAGTCAGGGCCAAAAGTTCAAGCATTGCAAGAAGCTCTGAAACATATCGATCGAGACGACACACACTGAGTTCAGACGGTGATGTTGGGAGGTGCATGCTGGGCAAGGAGCTCGGACTTGGGTCGAGCGGGGTCACTGAAGCTGAAGACGGAAACGCCGGACGACGACCAAGGGCACCTGGGAGCTCACGGAGTCGTAGATCGGGGGGAGCCCGTACGGCCATTTGACGAAAAGCTGGGGAGGAACCACGATTTGCATGGCATATATGGGGAGATGTACCATCAAATAGTGTGCGGGCAGGGGTTTTCTGTTTTAATCACGTCCGTTGCTCAAACTTCAAATCGAACGGCTCAAGTTACATGCTCTCATCCTCTCGTAAAGGCCTCCTCTCATAGATTCATCCCTCTCTCTCTCTCCCTCTCTCTCTCTCTCTATATATATATATCTTTTAATCAAAATCACATTTCAAATGCAATGCAAATTTAACACCTCACTGTTAGTACTTGCTGAAAGGATTTTTGCAAAAGAATGGTGTAAAACAAGCAAGGGTTGGCCCGGAAGTTGAGGTATACTGCGCATGCAGATTTTCACTGAGACTATATATAAATTGGGAGCCATTTCTAAAACGTTGACAAAACAAGTCTGCCATCAGTAAAACCATTCTTAGGGTGTATAATTTTTTGGAAGTCACAGCTCGACCAGACACTGTGTGTAACTGAAATTTGTCAGATGGATGAGTACAGGAGGGCTCTCAAGTTTCAACCAAAAAGACCAGGGCCTCTTATCTACTCATAATAAATAGTTCCTTTTAGACTACAGAGATGCGTGCATTTCTTTCTACAGTATGTACGAATGCAACATACCTCAGATCTCATTTAAAGTAATTGGCTTATTGCATCTGTTATGAATTGCAGCAAAGAGGGAGGCTTAAAGAAGAATATTTTCTAAAGAAAGTTCAGGAGATGTTAATGCAAGAGGAAAAATGCCGTATACCACAGGCGCAAAGCCTTCCCTGGACAACCGACGAACCGGAGGTTGATTTCGTACCGCCTATTTGAAATCAAAAATGAATATTGTGCTTTTAATGTCCATTAGAGGATTTTTTTGGTACTCATCATAAATTTTGGAATGCACAATACTTTTGCACCTTTTATGCATTTGTAAGAAAGTACAAATGTCATTTATTTTGATCATACGCATCTTGTTAATCTACAAAGCAAGTACTTTGGGCATTTCAGTTGTTGTTATATAAGTTCATGCATCCAGGTAGTTGTTTAAAGATCGCAATTCATTTTTCTTCTTCCCCAAATGTGATAGATGTAGGAGGGCCTTTTCTTGAAGTCCTTTCTCATGCAACTCAATTAACAATTCTTGTAATGTTCTTCTGCTCTTCTTATTTGTGTCATACTGATGGATGTTGTTGTCATTCAATTATATAAATCCTTTACTCTGACATTTATATTTTCACAAGCCGAAATTTTGGTCAGCCTTTAACGAAATGTAAACAAAAGGTTATGATTTTATGAGTAATAACAATGAGATTAACAAGTTTGGTTTTAGGATTATCAAAAGGCAGATTCTTTGCGCGTCCATGTTTGTCAGATATTTAACATACAGGAACCATATCTATTCTCACAATGTAAATTTACATTTGTTCTTCTTTCAGTGCTTAGTGAAACCAGTTGTAAAAGAAGCCACGGAGCCTGCGGATATTATCCTTCACAGCAACATCCGCGCAGTGGAACGTGCTGAGTTCGATCAATATGTAGGTCTATTCATCATTCCAGTTATGTGATAATGGTTACCAGTTTCTTTATTCTACATCTTATCTAGCATGCAATCTTACCTGATCAGGTTTCAGAAAGGATTGCTTTAGCAGAGCAAAAACGATTGGAGCGTGAGAAACATCAGCGGGTATTTAGGATTTGCATTATATTAGAATTTTTGTAATTGAGTTTTGAGCTGGGAATGATTTTGCTCAGTACAAATAATGATTTTCAGTTGGAAGAGGAAGAGCAGGTTAGACGGATGCGAAAAGAACTTGTACCAAGGGCCCAACCTATGCCTTACTTTGATAAACCATTTGTTCCGAAGAGGTTTGTCATGACAATAAAAAGGTCTTATGCAAATTTTGTATCTATTATAAAACATAACATGTGATCTGTTTTTGTATAGATCTGAAAGACCCCGTACTATACCAAGGGAGCCTAGGTTTCGTCGTGTCCAAACTCGCAAACCATGGTAATGATAATAGTTGATAATCATTCTGATAATTGTTTTTGTGTATGCCCATTTTACTAGAAACGCAGTTTCAAGTTCCTTTTAAAAGAATCGGGTTTTTATGTCCATTTTTCACGTCATGAAATGATTCCCTAAGATTTTGAATAGCTGTCACCAATTCAAGTTGATTCCCAATCATGATCCTTGCGGATCGGATCATCCTTATAATATAAAAAAGAAACTCCATATATTTGCTACCTTTCTCTTTGAATGATACATCAATTCCAGTTGCAGTTTCATTAGATATCTTACAACTAGAATCCCCTTTTTTCCAGCCCGGTTCCTCCACCACATGAACCCCGGTTAGATTCATGCATCATACACTTTTGATTTCTTTTATTTATTGATAGAATCAAAATACTTTCTTGCTGATCCATGAAACAACTCTCAGAAATCTTTTCCCCTTAGGAAGATGCATGAGCCAAAACAATCAACCTATCGATATTAGAAGACCAAAAGATTCTTCCAATGTCTAAAGAAGAAAATACATGCTAAGATTGTGGAGATATGATGTTAGTTGTGCTCTTGAATTTCCCTTCATTACAACATTTCGCCTTAACATGACACAAATATCTATCTGCCAGGATGCATTATTTATGAATGACATTACAACAAGTCTATTGAACATATCTTCCTTCTACAGGTGTATTGAAAAAAATAATCTCATTTTACCATGTCATATTTTTTATTGTATAATCTCATTTAAACAAGTCTATATGTAGTGTTCAGACCCTTAATGAAATTGCTAAGGAGTGCAAGATTAGTGGTAATTTTAGATTTTGACTTGCAGAGAACAACATAGATGCATATAAAGCCAATAAAAGACATCAATGAGGATGACTTCAAAAAGAGCAATGGCAATGTGATGCGAGATGCCAATGCATTTTCGAGCATGACTTATGCCATAATTTTCTTCTCTGCATGATGTCTATTCTTTATTAATTATGTTGAGATATTGTAGTTCTTGTTCTATTCTTTGTAATTATCGTCATTGACAAAAAAGGAGAGCGAAGCGATGGCAAATTGATGAGAGAAGCCAATGCATTTTCGAGCATGCCTTATGCCATAATTTTCATCTCTGCATGATGTCTATTCTTTATTAATTGTGGTGATATATTGTAGTTCTTGTTCTATTCTTTGTAATTATCATCATTGACAAAAAAGGAGAGCGAAGTGATGGCAATGCAATGAGAAGCCAATGCATTTTCGAGCATGCCTTATGCTGGAATTTTCTCCTCTGCATGATATTCTTTACCAATTATGGCGAGATGTTGTAGTTCTTGTTCTATTATGTGTAATAAAGATTGAGTGCATAAACTTTCTCGTTAGCTTCTGCTTAGGGAAATCTCTACTTATCCTTCTGTTAACTATATCACGCTATTTCTCTCCCATCATTCTCTAGTTAGATAGAATTTTATATTATGGAAAAATTCACAAAGAGCTAGGTTTATATCATCGATTAGTCCAAATAAGTTATTTATGTCAAAACATCGAGAATGTTTTCATGATTCTGAAATCTCTTTCTTTGGCTACCTCAAAATGCTTTGGCGATAATAACTACTTCCATTTACTGTAAATGGAATGTCATTTGACTTTCCATCATAAACCACTGCAAATGTCTACAAGGTATCTACGTAACATTGTTCAATACTTATAATATCCACAAATCACTTTATTGTAATAAAATTAATCTTAATATAATACAAATAAATATGGATCAAAATTCCAAGAATCTCCCACTTGTGGTACACATGTATCCCATATTTTTGCCCATCAAAGACTGCAAATTACAATAATGTACTGTTAGCACTAATATTATCTACAAGTCACTTTATTTTATATATATGTGCTCACTTAATTTGACTTTATTTTAATAACATTTATCCTATGTTAATAATACAAATAAATGTAATGGACAAAAATTCCAATAATCTTCCAGATAGCCCACATATATTCATACTACGACCTTTGAAACATCGTAATTCCCTCCCTCGACCTCGTAAACTTGCTAACTCTTACTGTATAGACCATGCGGTTAACTCCCATCCATTTGGCACTTAAAAATCCATAATACCCATTTTATTTATCAAAATTACAAAGAATGCCATCCCTTCTCCCTCCCACCTCCACGGCATCCCCTCCTCCCCTCCCCCTCTCCCATTCTGTCCTTGACCGCCACACCTCCTCTCCCTTCGTCCCTCCTCCTCCCACCTCCTCTCCTCCCCCTGTTGTGACTCCGATCGCCTCCACTCCTCCATCTCCTCCTCCTCCCTCACTGACTGGGTCAGCTCCAAGGTCTGCCAGGTAGACCTCGCGATCGGAACATCACAAGCAACTCCAAGGCCCCCTCCGCCTCTGCTCGACCTCCCCTCCCACTCCTATCAACCTCCACCCAAACCCCCCCTCACCGCCTCCGCCCGCCCAGGCCTCCTCCTTGACCTCCCCTCTCTCTCTCCCATCGACCACCGCCCAGATCCCCCTCACCCTTCATTCCCTCTGCCTCCGCCCCGCTCGGGCCTCCTCCCTGACCTCCCCTCCACCTCCCATCGATCTCCGCTCACATCCCCCTTACCCCTCATCCCCTTCGCCTCCTCTCTGACCTCCCCTCCCATCGACCACCACCCCAAACCCCCCTCATCGCCTCCGCCTTCACCTGTCCAGCCTCCCCTCTGACCTCCTCCCTGACCTCCCATCCCCCTTTCTCTACCCCAACAACCTCCTCCTCCTTCCATTGCTCCACCACCTCCTCCCTCTTCGACCCACATCCCATGTGCCTTCTAGGACCTTCGACTACTTCCCCTGTGTCGCCCCGACCTCGACTCCTCTCCACACGCCACCCATGGGGTGCTGCACAGGAGTTCTTCGTGGGCTGCAGAGACCCTGAGGTGCTCCAACGACCCCTCCTCATGCACCAGCGGTCCCTACTTGCTCCTAGCATTGTCGCTGCAACACCTTTCCACCACCGAAAGGGAAAGGAAGAGGAAGAAAGAAGGAGAGAGACGAGGAAAATCCTATCGTTGGATCTGCTGTAGTTTGATTAACCCAATCCTAAACCCAAGCAAGTTAACCCAAGAAGTCTCAAATTAATGACAGGGGTTGTGGGGTAAGATGGAGCAGGTTATGGGGACGAGGGAGGAATTGCGATGTTTTAAAGATCATAGAGGTCATTTACAAAGTTTATAGGGTTCGTGGGGTAAAAATCCCTTCTTTTATTATGTAAAGTTTAGTGAGCTCGTATTTTTGTAATCACATATAAAGGATATTCCTTAATGATCTCGTCCATTGATTAAACCAACATACAATTCAATCTTTGTCACAAAGTATGCAACTAGATCATCAATGATCACATATTTTGGTATGACAAAAATCGAGTATGGATATGTAGCATTGCAATTATATGAATTGTGATCATTATAGGGTCATTTTCCAATTGTTCCAGTCAAACATCCAAATGAGATCAAAACATACAATTATCACAGTGTAAGCATAAAATTCATGAAATTCTGCAAAAAAACAATCTTAAGAAAATGCCTATATGAAAGTTACACATATGTAAACTCCTACAAAAAGTTATACATCATCCAACCCTATATGAATGGTTTGTTCATGAAAAACCTTGGGTGAAAGCCCATTCATATCCATAAATTGTGGAGTGTGTGCCTATGTACTCATTAAATATCTAATCACATAACTCTTTCTTCAACAACAAGATAATCAAACTTGCATGCCAAATCTTTTAAGCATATTTTCATTATACTCTTTTGTGATAAATCAAGAATACTTAGAGAGCAATCTCGATGTATTTTTTCCCAACAAAAAGAAGCATCATCAAGATCTTTCATTTCAAATTTCTTTGAAAGAAATATCTTACTTTCATTTAAAATGCCTATCTCATTGTTGACAACCAATATATCATCGACATATAATACCGATAAAATATATCTATTCCCATTAAACTTGTGGAATACATAATCATCAACAACATTCGTTTCAAATCTAAATGAGAGTATTACTTGATGAAATTTGTAATGTCGCTTATAAATAGATTCTTTAATTTGCAAACTATTTTCTTTGAATCTCCTAATACAAACTTTTTGTGTTGCGCTATATTGTTTCATTAATGTCACCATTAAGAAATACGACTTTAACATCCATTTGATGTAGCTCAAGATCAAAATATACAATAAATGCATTATAATATTAAAAAGAGTCTTTCGATGAAATTATTTGTAACCAATGCCTTCTTTTTGAGAAAATATTTTAGTGATAAGACGATCCTTGTAGTGCTCCACATCATCCTTTGAATTCCTCTTGGTTTGAAAAATCTATTTATAACCAATCGATTTTGCACCTTCAATTAGTGGAACATTATCCTAATCATCATTGTTTGGACTTAATCTCATCATTAATGGCATTGATCCAGTTTTGATAGTTTAAGCCCTACCTGGCTTGAATTACATTGATTAGATCTCCGTTAATCCAGTGACATCTTCATGTTCTTAGAGAAATACTATATGATCATAAAATGGTATTTCTTCGCTCTCTAGTGAATTTCCTTAAAGGAATAAACTCTCGCTCTTGAGGTTGAATTTCCTCATGAGTGCGGATGATTATGTCTCCTTGATATTTATTTGCAACTTGATAACTGTCTAGAGTGGAATCTTAAACATTTCTGGAGTGATATAGGGAATCTGAACTAATTCCTCCTTTGAAGAAGACATTGGATTACATTCATCTCCCTCAAAGACACTTTTTAACCTTATTTCTCCCCATAAACTCAATATCCTCAAAGAATGTTGCAATTCTCATTTCAAAAATAGTTGTAATTTTGGGATCATAGAATTTGCAATCCTTGATCTTTTAGAGTAACCAATAATATAATAACTCACAATTTCGAGTCTAATTTCTTTACATTTGGCTTATAAAATCTTAATCCAAATGGACAATCCCAAGTGTAAAAATGCTTAAAATTAAGTCTTTTTATCAAGCTAAAGTTCATAAGGTGTTTGGATGCTCTATTAAGTATATAAGTTATGATTTTTACTGCCTCATCCAAGAGTGAATTAGGTAATGTAGACCGGTAGACCATACTCTTCATTACGCCAGCAAAACATTAGATGAAGCTCAGAGAAACTATACGGTGACAGAGAAAGAGTTGATGGCTGTGGTATTCGCCCTCAAGAAGTTCAAATCATATCTGCTTGGATCTAAAGTCAACATCTTCACTGACCACTCTGCTATCCGATATTTACAGCAGAAGAAGGATGCCAAACCCAGACTGATTAGATGGATCCTTCTCCTCCAGGAATTCGATTTGGAAATCAAGGACAAGCCTGAATTCAGAATGTGGTAGCATATCACCTCTCCAGAATTGAGCAGCAAGAGCATCCGCTGAGTAGTACACCCATCACAGACACCTTTCCTGACGAGTCGATTCTGGTCGTGGATTCGCTTCCTTGGTATGCTGATATTGCCAACTACCTCATTTCGGGGGTAGTTCCACAAGATTGGACGAGGATTCAAAACGGACAAATTCTTATTAACGATCCATTTCTACCATTGGGAGGATCCTCTCTTATTCAAGAAAGGAGCAGTGCATTTGGCGCAGGTGTGTTACTTAGGAGGAAAATCATAGTGCCCTCGAGCATTGCCACTCGCTCGAATCTGGTGGACACCACTATGGAGATAGAACGACATCAAAAGTACTTCAGTGTGGCTTATGGTGGCCCACACTATTTAAGGATGCATCAGCTTTCGTCAAACTATGCACTGATTGTCAGAGATTAAAAGTCACCCTCACAGCGAAAGACTAAATGCCCCTAAAGATCATTCAGATAACAAACATTTTTGATGCTTGGGGCATCAATTTCATGGGACCTTTCCCCAATAGTCAGGGATATGAGCACATCCTTCTTGTCGTTGACTACGTGAGTCACTGGGCCGAAGTTATCCTTGCTCGAGCCGCTGACAACCACTGACAGCCGTGCAGTATGTCGATTTCTGAAAGAAAACATCATTTTGCGGTTCGAGATTCTGAAGATTTTCATATCAGACGGGGGTAGCCACTTCATTAACAAAGAGGTCAAGAAATTAACAAAGGAATACGACATCGAGCATCGAGTCGTATCTCCTTACCATCCTTACCATCCCCAGACCAATGGCATGACAGAACTATCGAACAGAGAAATCAAGACGATCCTTCAGAAGCTTGTGAAGCTGGACCAAAAGAATTGGTCTCAACTCTTGGACTCCGTCCTGTGGGCATACAGAACATCTTACAAATCTCCTTTGGGCATATCGCATTATCATCTTGTGTATGGAAAATCATGTCATCTGCTCGTGGAACTAATTCACAAATCCTTATGGGAAATCAATATGTGCAATTTGGACTCACAGAGAAGTGGTCAGAAAAGAAAAAGATGATCTGAATAGGCTCCTGGAATTTCGAGACTATGCATGTGATAGCACATTGATGTACAAGGAAAAGGTGAAACACTGGTATGACTGGCACATCAGACGAAAGACCTTCAAAGCTGGACAGAAAGTGTGGCTATTTGATGCAAAGTTGAGGATTTTCCCAGGCACATTGAAGAGTAAATGGACAAGGCCATTTCAAGTACGAGAAGTGTGTGACGATGGCAACATTGCAATATCAGAATTATCTCCTGATGCACAACCATTTGTTGTCAACAGTCAATTGTTGAAGCCTTACATTGAGCATGATACTTTCTTGGCCGTTGTCGACTCAATCCAAGTACTGCTCTCTGTTGACACATGCGCAACACTATCAGCATTAAAAGATTCAGATAATGCAACTCAAAAACTTTTCCTCTAATCACTTGCTTTTCTTCTGTTCTTCTTTTCTTCTTTTAATTTTCCACTTTCATTCTTAAAAAGGAAAAAAATATTTATACGGGGTATCACCCCTTTTTGTCAGTCTTCTATACATAGGGCGCACCTTGCCCTAAGTATAACGGGGAGTACGCTCTGATTACCTTCATTCTTTGATCCTCTCCATTATATCCTCTTCTCGCATATACTTACGGCTATTTCACCCTAAGTATAGGGGGGCAATACGAGTATGATCTGTTCATTCTCACCCTTGACCATCCCTGCCTTGTGTACAATCAGCTATACTTAGGATTATTTGATCCTAAGTATAGGGGTGACGGTCAACTTCCCATTCGTTTATTCATGCCATCTTTCCTTTACTCTTTAGACTCTTCTATACTCAGTCTGAGTTATGTCTTCTCTTTTTCTCTTTGATCTATGAGGACATAGCTCGAGCTATGTATAGGGGATCGTGTATACTATGTATATACTTTAGCCATAACTCGTACTTTTGTATAATACTTTTCACTAAAAATACTGTCGAATTCATTAAAATATTCTAATAAAAGATGTTTATAGCTCCTCAAATTCTTTTTGTACACATTGATTAATAAATCAGGCATAAACACTTTTGTAAAAATGTTTGAAAAATAGTTTGAAAATCTGTTCGAAAAATCTTTTGAAAATATTTTGTAAAATGTGTTTAACCTTTGTCAAAATATTTTTGTTTGCAAAAAAATATTTTTCTGCGTGAAATAAAAAATGTTTGAAAAATGATTTATATATGGTTGGAAAAATGTTGCAAAAATATTTTGAAAAATTATACTTTTGAAAAATCTTTGCAAAATGATTTTCAAATACGTGTAAATGTTTGGAAAAATCGTTTGTGAAAATTTTGTTGGATTATAGTTTTCAAAATTGTTGAAAAATGATTTTCAAATAAGTTTCAGGAGTATACACACCATACTCAGGAGTCTTCTAAATGTATAAAAGTGATCAATTATCCCTTGGAAATCCTTTATGAATCAAAACTCTTGTAAATATAAGATACATTCTCGTGTAAAGATATGCACCTATTATTAGCCAAAACCTTCTACTTTCAAAAATCAAAAAAACATTTGCAAAACAAAAAAATACCAAAAATATTTTTCATTTACGCATCCTATATATATATTAATAAATCAGATTAAAAATATTTTTGCAAAATGATTTGAAAAATGGTGTAACCCGTTTGGAAAACTTGTGTGAATTGTTTTCAACCTTTGTAAAAATATTTTGATTGCAAAAATTCTTTTCTTAGTGTGAAATAAAATGATTTGAAAATCTATGTGCAAATGATTTTGAAAATAGTTGTAAAAATATTTTGCAAAATCTATGTATACTGTTGAAAAATCTTTGCAAAATATCCTTTAAATGTTTGTAAATATTTGCAAAAATTATTGTGTACTATTGTTTTCAAAATTGTTTGAAAACAAATTTGAGGAATAAACGCATCATTAAATAGGAGTAAAATGTATATATATATATATATATAATTTTTTACCAACTGTACAAAAATACCTAAACAAATCATCTATTTTAAACTTGTAAATTCTTTGAAATTCTTAAAGTCTTGTTAATAAATAAAAAGAAGCACGCCCTTGTAAATAGCTGAATATATTTTCTTGTGCCAAAATTCATTTTATTTGCAAAATTATTTTTATTCTTTGCATCGTTGTACATAGCATTTGCATAGCATCCATATTCTTTCGGATTGAGCTTGATGATTGAACAAGTCCGAATAAAGTCGAAGATTGAAGCTTGGTTGGACCTTACTGTACCTAACTACACTGGAACCTTATGGGAACTAGGTTTAAGATACTTCAGGTCCATTGGGACTTAATTCTTTGAGACTCGGGGCTGGGTTCAAATCACCTCAACTGACTAACCATAACTTTTTGAGACGCACACATGATTCTTGTCGGTTGTGACCTAACTTGGACAATTGCACCTTTCACTTGGCTCAACTCAGTTGGAGTGGTGAGGAGGTTGGATTTGTCGGTCTGAGACGCACACGGGTGGAAACATTCGTCCTTGTCTAGGGAGGGAAGTGTACCCCAACCTGGTCCAATTGCCATGAAGTCGAATAAAGGAGAGTGTGGGTTGCAATATAGCTTCAAAAGAGGGATAGTCTTCTAGTTCAAGAGGAAAAACTCCTTATGTAAATGTTGTAGTAAATAGTATATTGAAAAAAAACTCCAAAAAAGTCGACAGGCCTGAAAATAAAATAAAATATATGCTGGAGTATTGTATATATGTTGTATAGTCAATAAGCAAGCTTGAGCATCAAAGTTATATGATGACACACCTGACAATCGGGTTAAGTATGTAAATAAACAAAGATAGTCGTGACCCAAATCATCAAGCGCGGTCAATCGAGAAAAATAAATAAACCACTCAGAAAATATAAATCAATAAAACAATGTAAGCGTTTTTTCTCTATTCTTTTTACCTGGTATAGCGACCAGGGTCGAACACAAGGAGCACGATTTAAAAACTAAGTAGCCAAATTTCAGAGTTATTTTTTTGTGGTTTTTAACTTTTATATTTTTTGTATTTTTTTTAAAAAAAGAATAATATGCACAAAAACACACACACGGCACTCTTTTTATATTTTTTACAAAGGTCAAAATATACAAAAAATCCAAAAAAAATGTTTTTTTGAGTTTTATATATTTTAAAATATTTCTAGTATTTTTTTCAGAATTTTCTGATGTTTTTGTTATTTTCTAAAAAATAAAACAGTGGAAAATAAAGCAAATAGTGCACTGACAGGAGTATTTTGCAAGTTAAAAAGCTTTTAAGGCTCAAAACTCCTGGGGATTATTTTTAGCAAAAACTAGAAAACAATATCTACAAATAGAAACCAAGATCAGAATTTTTGGATTTTCCTACATTTTTTTAATATTTTTCGTATTTTGTAATTTTTTGGAATTTTATAAATGGAAAATGCACAAAAAATGATCAGAAAATAAAAGAGATCAAAATGCACCAACAGTAGTTTTTTTGGAATTTTTAAGCAATTTTTTTTATTTTCTTTATGAATTTTCAAAGTGTAGGCAAGCAAAAAGACAATGTTTTTGATTTTTTAAATATATCAAATGTATACAAAAAGCTTTGAAAATTTTAAACTACATTCACACACATAGAAGGAGCATATACAAAAATTTTGAGAATTTTTTAGTTTACAAATAGCATTTATTCCATTCAAAGAGAGAACAAACAAGTTTATTATCTGAAATAGGGACTGAAATGAAATTGTTCAAAAGTTATCCAATCAAACTATAAAACTAATAAAAAAGAAGGAATTCATAATTTACCCAATAGAGGCACACAGTGCACGTGGACTTGAAGTGCAGGGGCTGATTTGCAATATGTAGAGACCCTCAGAGGACAAAATGTAATTTGCCAAATATTTTAATCTTTTTTTAAGAAGCTAGGGTTTCATCTCTTCGATCCTTAGAAAATGGGAATGGGGCCAAAGCAGGGGGCCGCCGCCCACCACCAACGGAGGAGGTCGGCTGGAGCTGCTGGCGCACGCAGAGGCGCGAGCGGTCTGCGGCCTGCGCCTGAAGGCTGCTTGAGGACGCGGGGGCGGCGCGGCCGCTGGAGGAGCTTCGCGGGCAGCGCGCGTGCCGTCGTGAGGGCGGCGTTGGTGGAGGTGCGGGCCGCTGCAAGGGAGGCGCGACGATTCAGAGAGGCCGCGCGTGGGCGGCGCCTGGAGATGGTGGTTCTCCGCGGAAGAGGCGCGGCTTCAGGCGATCTGCAGGAGGTGGCGGATGGCGACGTGGAAGGAGGACAGCCAAGGGCGTACGGCTTGGGGGCTGCACCGCCCGCTGGCTGCAGGCGGGGCGGTCTGAAGGGGCTCACGTTGCGCGACAGCGATGGCGCGGCGCACGGCTTGTAGGTGGAGTGCGCGCAACCGCTGGGATGAAGGCCGCGCGCGGAGATGGAGTTCCGCCCAGGCGACGGAGTCGATGGCGCACAGGTGGTTGGCACGGCTGAGAGGCGCCGCCGTGCGACGCCAGACCGGAGGGTGTGGCCGCGTTCTGATGATGGCACGCTATGGCAGCGGGGGTGGCGACCCGCTGCTGGTTTTTTTTTGCGTTTTAATTTTTTTTCTTTTGTTTTTTTAACCGCAAGGAAAAAGTCAGTACAAAAAAATGTTTTTTTATATTTTCCTTCTACTGTACACAGAGATAGTAAGCAAAGTTTTTTATTTTTTTTATTTGAGAAATGTAAACAAAAGTAAAAGAACAATTTTTTTTATATTTTCTTTTTAATTTTTTTATTTTAATTTTCCTGCAAAATAGATGTTAGATAAAAACAATATTTTTTATTTTTCCTGCAACACAAAATGTTAGATATGGAAAAACTAAATATATATTTTTTTTGTTTTATTTTTTTTATTTATACACAAAAATGGGATGTGTGAATGGGCGGATGTCGGCAAGATGGAAGAGAGATCCGTGGCTCTGGTCACCGTGCGTGACCGGAGGTGGAAGATCGCATGAGGTAGAAAAAGAAATGCGGGGATCACGAGATGAGATGAAAAAATCGGTGTCGGGTGAAAATGTGTGTTGGAGATTTTTTTTAATTCTAAGATCTAAAACTTAATCACTACACCTACGCAAAAACTAATACAATGATTTAACTACGAGAAAAAGGCAGGAAATAAAGTGGATCTCACCTCGGGGTTCGGACACGCTATGATGGCCTCGACGAAGCTCAAATTGCTGTCACCGACCGGATCGGAGGCTAAGCACCTATTGCAACAAGAAACCTCTCGGAGATCGGGCTCCTCTCCGCCAAAGATCGATCAAGTGTGAATGAGGGAGGAGGAGCCCATTAAAAAGAGAAGAAAAACAAAAGAGGAAAGTATATACAAAAAAGGAAGGTCATTATGGGTTAATTAAATAAAATATTTAAATAAATAAAATAATTAATTAATTAATTTCAAAATTCAGATTTAAATTAAATAAATGAATAAAGTAATTTATGGAAATCAATTAACCACTATAATGGTGGCCAAATAGGGTATAAAATCAAATCATTACATATAAGGTAAGTTATCAAACCAAATAAATGAATTAAATAATTAAATAAATATAAAATTCGTAATTACATTTAATTAATTAATTAAAGTTAGGAAATTAATTTTTTGGTGGATTTTATAAAAGGAAGTTAATTATATACATATATTATACACATATAATACAATATACATAGGTAAAATAAGGAAATAATTTTTATAAAAGATTTTTTAATTTTATCTATTTTATTTTTAATGAAAATAATATTTTCAAATATGTACATTATGTATAAAAAATATGAATAAAATATATACAATAAGTATATGGGTAAACTGCACAATACACCCTAGAAAACCGAATTTTTAACCGTAACTCCAAAAAATACGAAACCACAGCCATTTGAAAGATAATTTAGTTTATAGTACGATGGAAGTGAGTTTGGTTCAATTTGAGCTCGTATGGAGCCGGAATTGATGTTTCAATTTTCACTTTACGGCTTTTTCTGGGTGTAATTATTTGTAATATATACAATATTTTATTTTATAAATATTTTTATTATTTACAACACAATTTTATTTACAACTTTTATTTACAAAAGTAATTAGTTTGAGGTCAAATTATATACAAATAAAATAATACAAGTTCTGTACAAATATACATGAAAAATATGTACAAGATATTTTTTAGATTTTCTGACAGACAACCTTATCTCCCCCTACTTTATTCCTGGTCGATCAGATCAAGTCTTGACCTTCTCTCGGAGTTTGGGTTAGTCTGTATTTATCGCATAAATTCATCCTTTTCTTTTTCTTTTCTTCTTTATTCTTTTATTTATATACAAAAAGTGTTAAAAATGCATAATTAACAAATACACGCAAAATGGTAATTTTATGAAATTAATGGATATTTACAGGTATTTGACTAAGGAAAAGAGGCTAAAATAAAAGAATAAAGGCGATGAATTGTGGATTCATCATTCCCCTATACTTTACCTTTGCTAGTCCCTTAGCAAACACTTATTTGGAAAATAAGTGAAAATGAAAATAAAGAAAAGAAAAAGGAAAGAAGTTAGAACAATGTTGACTTTCAAACTTATCTTCATAAAAATGTAGTCTGGAGCTCTATCGGACCTTTGGATTATTAGTGTGTCGAAACCTTAATGGGAAATGGAATTAAAACCTAACAGCCTCTAAGTTCCATAGGACTCCTATTCAGGTCTCCTCAACAGTCAGATCAGAACAAGTCTACAGACACAAATTCTTATGACTATGAATTCTTACTTGTACGTGTAAGTGAAATATAGATCTTCATCTCAAAAGTAGCAAAGATTCGGCCTCTCTTAACAAGGTAACTCAAATAACCCGGTCTGGCAACTCTTTCCTCGAGGAGCGGGGATATTCCCTTCTAAGTTCAAGTACAACCAGCTCAAGAAGAGGGGATGGAGAAGAGAATGGACGGTAACCAGTGTAGTTACCTATCCTTGGATGCATGACCAGTGTAGCCATGTCACCCGCTGCAAGCTCACAAATGTATGACTTTGAAGCTCTTATTCTTTTTTTTACAGGCATTTTATTTCTCTTATCAAGCCTGTCCACTTCTGGAGATTTTGCATTTTTTTCTCTTTTTTTGACAATATATACAAGGTGCAGCATGTACATAAGGAGTTTTTCCTCTTGAGACAGTAGACTATCCCTCTTTTGAAGTATTATTGCAACCCCACAGCTCCTGTCTTTAGACCTCAACATCACCAGACTAGGTTGAGACGCACTTCCCTCCCTAGAGGAGGACGAGAGGTTCTGCCTACATGTATTACCCTCGTATGCTACCCCAAGCCAAAAGATTCTGCTCCCTCACTACCTCATCCATGAAGAGCTACGTGTAAAGTGCATTGTCCAAGGTAAGCCACGGCCTGAAAGAATCATGTGTGTTGTTGAATATTCTACTTAGACTAATCAAGATGACATGTGAACATAGTCTTATGGACTCAAAGAATTAAGTCACTAGGACCTGAAAAGTCTTAACTCCAAATCTTATAAGGTTCCTCTGAAATTAAGTGCATTAAGGTCCAACTAAGCTCCATTCTTCAAATTTATTCTAGACTTAGTCTAAACGTCAAAATCATCCTAAAAAATACTCTTGCAAATGCAAATGCAAGAAAATATGTACATGCAAGGAAAAGAAAACAAAATCTTTTTGTTAAATAATTTTCAAAATTTTGAAATTTTTATGAATTTTTGAAAAATGATGATGTACATACAATTTTTTTTGCAAAAAGTTAGTATTATATACACGTATATACAATATTTTTTTAATAAGGGAAAAGATACATATTTACACAAGAATGAGTTGATTATTTTACAAGAATAAGATGCAAGAATTTACAACTTGAGCAATTTATACAAGTATATACAGAGTGAGTTTTTTTAATTCATTTTCATTTTTTTACAAGTTTTTTTTAAGATTTTTTTGAGTATTTACACAGTATTTTAGTCATATTAAAAAAAATGAAAGTACGAGTTATGGCTAAAGTATATATACAATATATACGACACCCCCTGTACTTAGCTCGAACTATGTCCTCATAGTGATCAAAGAGCAGGAAAGTAAGACATAACTCGTGCAGCGTATAGAGAAGTGAAAAGAATGGTATACTACAACGACGAATAAAAGAATGTAATCAATAGAAGTCGGTGATCCCCCTATACTTAGGATCAAGTAATCCTAAGTATAGAAGACTGTACACAAGGGGATAACCGAGGAGATGAATGTACAGAGTCTACCTCCCCTATACTTAGGGTAAAATATCCCTAAGTATAGGCAGCAATCAGAGGTAAAAAGAATAAGATAAATAATCACAAATCTGACACCCCCCTATACTTAGGGTAAAGTACACCCTAAATATGGAATGATCATGAGATGGAGATGGAGTGTGAGACAGAAAGAATGTATGATATGGACGGATGGTCTATACAGATGTGAGTCGATCAATGTTGAGGTGCCTCTCAACAAGCGCTAAAGTTTACGCCCCTAGCTGGGCGCAAATATTAGGATAATGCCGTATCAAGGTTCAGGACGGCATCTGTCAGGCGGGTACCGTACTGTCGTTGCAGTCTCAGTGGGAGAACAACAACGAACTCAACTGTGTAAGTGATAACACCCAGATAAACAGTCAGGCGGGTGTTTGCTACCGGGTCAAGATATGGGCAGATGAAGTCGGGCTCCGGTAACACAAAAGAAATCGTCGGCTCAAGATCTATATGGAGTGAAAGGGTAGAGCCGAAGAAGTCGAACGTAGAGAATGAAGGATCTATCAGGGAATCCTCCACGTCAATCACCGTCTCGAATAGATATGGAAGGTCCTGATTAGGAGACTCACTAGAAAGGCCGATATCCGATGTATAGAATGTAGACAAATTAGTGAAATCATCGAATACCTCAAAGATCGGGTCATCCTCGCGAGGGTCGTCGAGGAGAGAATCATCAAACTCATTATTAGAAATATCAAAATACTCGGTCTCGTGATCCGACAGATCGGATGCATTCTCAGAAAGTGAGACAGAGTACACATGGTCCATGGCATCCTCCCGCAGATAACCCTCGGGGAGTAATGCCGAATCATTAGGAAACTTGGGATCAATGCTGTCGAAAATCAGGTCCTCGAAAAATATATCGACCTCATCAAATGGGAGGACACAAGGCTGAAATACGGAACTATCAAGGTTTGTAAAATCCAAAATCGGTCCCTCATCAAGCTCTCTACGCTGAGATGGATCAGAATGTATCTCTGAGTCTGAGAAGATCTCCTGAAGACAAGACACCGAATCAACTGGACATGGACACTGAAACGACTCTAAGGATGTCTGAAATGTGGGCTCCTCCTGTGTCTCTTGGGATCCAAGCAGATCTAGAATCAAAGAATCTTCTACGTGACAGAGCGGGACTGGCTCAAAATCTAACTGCAAATCCAATTGGTCCTCAACCAATGTCTGGCTATGGGAACTCACAATAGTAGGCAAAACATCCATCAAATGAGAAGTAGTAGCATCCATATCCTCTGATTTGTGTGTGCTATCAAGATCGGCATGGTGTGTCACACACTCAACTGTTGTCATCTCTCCCTCATGTGTTGTCCCGAATAAATCATCTCGTGTATATGAAAGATCGGAAAGTGTTCCCAAGATGGTCTCAACTAAATCCAGGTCGGGACAGTGGTGTGAACCATCACACTAGGTAATGACATATGCAATTTTCTCTGCGGTCCTCCCCCTCATGGCGATATGGATAAGGTCAGTCATCGAAAATCCATGATCAGGAAATCGCCTCAATAGTTCTCGTAACCTTAACCATGAATCTATCAATGGCTTCTGGGGGTTAACGGAAAAGTCACGAATACATGACCGCATTATTTCTACTCTACACTGGGGGTAAAATTTCTTCAAAAATAATGATCGTAAATCTCCCCATGTAGTAATCTTCCTTCTCAATCGTTTGTGCCAACTCTTGGCTCTACTTTGAAGTGTAAATGGGAAGGTAATCAGCATCATTTCCTCATAAGTTATATCAGAATATGATCGTGATCCATAAATATCCTCAAATTCTTTGATATGTAAATACGGTTTCTCGTGCACATCCCCAAAGAATTTTGGCAGTATATCAATTAACTCTAAATCCAGGACGAATGGTCTCAAAGTAGAAGTGGACTGTACTTCCTGATCTATGTATTCATCCAATGTCCTAGGATAAAAGTCATCTAAAGCTCGTAACTGCACCATATGATTGCCTATGGGATGTACTCTCATCTCAGTAATGTGAACACCCGGGTCTCGTGTATGGTCAATCTGATCTGCGGGCTTCACTCACAGCATGTCCCGAGAAAGAAGGTGGGTAGGGAGAAGATGGGAAATTGGATGGAGTTCCGACCTCCCAAGGGAGTGGGCGGGAATGATGGGCATGGAAATAAGAAGCCACAGAATTTGGCTGGAATGAAATGCGACCCATCATGAAGAGAGGGAAATGACGGGCGGGAGGGTGGGAGAGTAGAAGGTGGGAAAGAAGAGAGGGGGTGAGAGATGGTAGGAGAGAGAGAAAGATAGAATGTAGGGAGGTGGGATAGAAACAGAAGGTGACTGCTAATGATAGAAGAATGATCGTAACCGACTCACACCAAAGACATACAAATGCAAGGAAAACCCCCAATTCACCAACTCAACACAAAGTGAAGACCATGAGATTTGGCCTTTTATCTTTTCAATTTTAGGGTTAGGTGATCAACAAAAGTTGTACAAACACTTAGGAGGCTTGAATGGGATTTGGGCACTACTCCTTAGTGTGTACGCGAGCAACTAAAAGCGCAAACAATGAGGGGATTGCTCTCCCAATATAATGAAGTGGTCAATTACTTTTAATTTTAGAGTCAAGTTCAATTAGCAGTTCTATTTTTTTAATTTTTGATTTTATATTTTTTTTGGATTTTTTTCAAAAATAAACGCCTAGCAAGCTTTTTGATTTCCTCTTTGATTAATTTGAGTCGAAAACAGGGGGAGGAAGTCGAAAAAGCCAATGCACGGTCAAACACGATGATGCATGCAGAGATAGAAAATGCGTACCTTACTCCAGCACTCTACATGCAATATGATCCGCGCAGAAATTAAATACAGAAATTAAACTACCAATATGATGCATGAAGAAAACGGCCTTAGGCGAAAGATTTCTACAAGTGAAGCATAGTAGCTAATAAGTCAACAAGAGAGGTTGGAGTCCGGTCTCTGATGTCGATCGTTGTCCGCCACAACGGATCCTGCCAGTGCTGTATACGGCCTCTAGTGGCACATGACCTCTCAGGTAACTCAAATTAGCTTTTTCTTTGTGATTTAATTAATTAAGTCCAGTTATCGATCTATAGGTGCAGGCAAATAATTAGGCTGGGACCTTAATCAATTACATCACAATCAAGATAGAAATCCTAAGTCTATGGGCCAAATTCTGCGTGAATCAAAAATAAAATAAAAAATACGAGAAAACAAAACCGACGAAAAACAGCGGTAAGGTCCCCCAAGTGCACCGGCACTTGGCAAAATAGACCCCGAATAATGTTCAAGTCCACAATGTTCAAAAGTTTAAATTATTACAAAAATTTTTGTTCTGTCTCTCAAAAAATAAAATTCTTCTTCTCCTCCCTGCTCTTCCTCCTGTGCGGATTCTCAAAAAGTAAACTCCAAGTCCAAGCAGTTACCTCGCACAAAAGTCAAAGAGAGAAGGTCAGAAAACAATTATAATATAGAAAGAGACAAAAAATAGAAAAATGACTACAAAGCCGTGCTCCCCAGAAACGGCACCATTCTGATGACACGCCTAACAATCGGGTTAAGTATGTAAATAAACAAAGATCGTCGTGACCCAAATCATCAAGCGCGGTCAATCGAGAAAAATAAATAAACCACTCAGAAAATATAAATCAATAAAACAATGTAAGCGGTTTTTCGCTATTCTTTTTACCTGGTATAGCGACCAGGGTCGAACACAAGGAACACGATTTAAAAACTAAGTAGCCAAATTTAAGAGTTATTTTTTTGTGGTTTTTGACTTTTATATTTTTTTGTATTTTTTTTAAAATAAGAACAATATGCACAAAAACACACACAAAACACTCTTTTTATATTTTTCACAAAGGTCAAAATATACAAAAAAATCCAAAGAAAATATTTTTTGAGTTTTATATATTTTAAAATATTTCTAGTAATTTTTTTTCAGAATTTTCTGATGTTTTTGTTATTTTCCAAAAAATAAAACTGTGGAAAATAAAGCAAACAGTGCACTGACAGGAGTATTTTGCAAGTTAAAAAGCTTTTAAGGCTCAAAACTCCTGGGGATTATTTTTAGCAAAAACTAGAAAACAATATCTACAAATAGAAACCAAGATCAGAAATTTTGGATTTTCCTACATTTTTTAATATTTTTTGTATTATGTGTTTTTTTGGAATTTTATAAATGGAAAATGAACAAAAAATGATCAGAAAATAAAAGAGATCAAAATGCACCAATAGTAATTTTTTTGGAATTTTTAAGCAATTTTTTTATTTTCTTTATGAATTTTCAAAGTGTAGGCAAGCAAAAAGACAATGTTTTTGATTTTTAAATATAACAAATGTATAAAAAAGCTTTGAAAATTTTAAACTACATTCACACACATAGAAGGAGCATACACAAAATTTTTGAGAATTTTTTAGTTCACAAATAGCATTTATTCCATTCAAAAAGAGAGCAAACAAGTTTATTATCTGAAACAGGGACTGAAATGAAATTGTTCAAAAGTTATCCAATCAAACTATAAAACTAATAAAAAAGAAGGAATTCGTAATTTACCCAATAGAGGCACACAGTGCACATGGACTTGAAGTGCAGGGGCTGATTTGCAATATGTAGAAACCCTCAGAGGACAAAATGTAATTTGCCAAATATTTTAATCTTTTTTAAGAAGGATCCCTAGGGTTTCATCTCTTCGATCCTTTGAAAATGGGAATGGGGCCAAAGCAAGGGGTCGCCGCCCACCACCAAAGGAGGAGGTCGGCTGGAGCTGCTGGCGCACGCGGAGGTGCGGGCGGTCTGCGGCCCGCGCGGGAAGGCTGCTTGAGGACGCGGGGGCGACGCGGCTGCTAGAGGAGCTTCGCGAGCGGCGCACGCGCTGTCGTGAGGGCGGCGTTGCCGCCCTTAGTGGAGGTGCAGGCCGTTGCAAAAGAGGTGCGGCGGTTCGGAGAGGCCGCGCGTGGGCGGCGCCTGGAGATGGTGGTTCACCGCGGAAGAGGCGCGGCTTCAGGCGATCTGCAGGAGGTGGCGGATGGCGACGTGGAAGGAGGACGGCCAAGGGGGCGCGGCCTGGGGGCTGCGCCGCCCGCTGGCTGCAGGCGGGGCGGTCTGAAGGGGCTCACGTTGCGCGACAGCGATGGCACGGCGCGGCGCACGGCTTGCAGGTGGAGTGCGCGCGACCGCTGGGATGAAGGCCGCGCGCGGAGATGGAGTTCCGCCCTGGCGACGGAGTCGATGGCGCACAGGTGGTCGGCACGGCTGAGAGGCACCGCCGCGCGACGCCAGATCGGAGGGTGGTGGCCGCGTTCTGATGGTGGCACGCTATGGCAGCGGGGGCAGCGACCCGCTGTTGGTTTTTTTTGCGTTTTAATTTTTTTTCTTTTGCTTTTTTACTGCAAGGAAAAAGTCAGAGCAAAAAATGTTTTTTTATATTTTCCTTCTACTGTACACAGAGATAGTAAGCAAAGTTTTTATTTTTTATTATTTGAGAAATGTAAACAAAAGTAAAAGAACAAATTTTTTTATATTTTCTTTTTAAATTTTTTTATTTGATTTTCTTGCAAAATAGATGTTAGATTAAAACAATATTATTTATTTTTCCTGCAAAACAAAATGTTAGAGATGGAAAAACCAAATATATATTTTTTTTATTTTATTTTTTTATTTATACACAAAAATGGGATGTGTGAATGGGTGGATCTCGGCAAGATGGAAGAGAGATCCGTGGCTCTGGTCACCGTGCGTGACCGGAGGTGGAAGATCGCTTGAGGTAGAAAAAGAAATGCGGGGATCTCGAGATGAGATGAAAAAATCGGTGTCGGGTGAAAATGTGTGTTGGAGATTTTTTTTAATTCTAAGATCTAAAACTTAATCACTACACCTACGCAAAAACTAATTCTACGATTTAACTACGAGAAAAAGGCAGGAAATAAAGTGGATCTCACCTCAGGGTTCGGACACGCTATGATGGCCTCGACGAAGCTAAAATCGCTGTCACCGACCGGATCGGAGGCTAAGCACCCTTCTGCAACAAGAAACCTCTCGGAGATCGGGCTCCTCTCCGCCAAAGATCGATCAAATGTGAATGAGGGAGGAGGAGCTCATTAAAAAGAGAAGAAAAACAAAAGAGGAAAGTATGTACAAAAAAGGAAGGTCATTATGGGTTAATTAAATAAAATAATTAAATAAATAAAATAATTAATTAATTAATTTCGAAATTCGGATTTAAATTAAATAAATAAATAAAGTAATTTATGGAAATCAATTAACCACCATAATTGTGGCCAAATAAGGTATAAAATCAAATCATTACATATAAGGTAAGTTATCAAACCAAATAAATAAATTAAATAATTAAATAAATATAAAATTCGTAATTACATTAAATTAATTAATTAAAGTTAGAAAATTAATTTTTTTGCTAGATTTTATAAAAGGAAGTTAACTACATACATATATTATACACATAATACAATATACATAGGTACAAATAAGGAAATAATTTTTATAAAAGATTTTTTAATTTTTATTTATTTTATTTTTAATGAAAATAAAATTTACAAATATGTACATTATGTATAAAAAATATGAATAAAATATATACAATAAGTATATGGGTAAACTGCACAATACACCCTAGAAAATCGACTTTTTAACCGTAACTCCAAAAAATACGAAACCACAGCCATTTGAAAGAAATTTAATTTATAGTACAATGGAAGTGAGTTTGGTTCAATTTGAGCTCGTATGGAGCCGGAATTGATGTTTCAATTTTCGCTTTACGGCTTTTTCTAGGTGTAATTATTTGCAATATATACAATATTTTATTTTACAAATATTTTTATTATTTACAACACAATTTTATTTACAACTTTTATTTACAAAATTAGTTTGAGGTCAAATTATATACAAATAAAATAATACAAGTTCTGTATAAATATACATGAAAAATATGTACAAGATATTTTTTAGATTTTCTGACAGACAACCTTATCTCTCCCTACTTTATTCCTGGTCGATCAGGTCAAGTCTTGACCTTCTCTCGGAGTTTGGATCAGTCTGTATTTATTGCATAAATTCATCCTTTTCTTTTTCTTTTCTTCTTTATTCTTTTATTTATGTACAAAAAGTGTTAAGAATGCATAATTAATAAATACATGCAAAATGGTAATTTTATGAAATTAATGGGTATTTACAGAAATTTGACTAAGGAAAAGAGGCTAAAATAAAAGAATAAAGGCGATGAATCGTGGATTCATCATTCCCCTATACTTTACCTTTGCTAGTCCCTTAGCAAACACTTGTTTGGAAAATAAATGAAAATGAAAATAAAGAAAAGAAAAAGGAAAGAAGTTAGAACAATGTTGACTTTCAAACTTATCTTCATAAAAATGTAGTCTGGAGCTCTATCAGACCTTTGGATTATTAGTGTGTCGGAACCTTAATGGGAAATGGAATTAAAACCTAACAACCTCCAAGTTCCATAGGACTCCTATTCAGGTCTCCTCAACAGTCAGATCAGAACAAGTCTACAGACACAAATTCTTATGACTATGAATTCTTACTTGTACGTGTAAGTGAAATATAGCTCTTCATCTCAAAAGTAGCAAAGATTCGGCCTCTCTTAACAAGGTAACTCAAATAACCCAGTCTGGCAACTCTTTCCTCGAGGAGCGGGGATATTCCCTTCTAAGTTCAAGTACAACCAGCTCAAGAAGAGGGGATAGAGAAGAGAATGGACGGTAACCAGTGTAGTTACCTATCCTTGGATGCATGACCAGTGTAGCCATGTCACCCGCTGCAAGCTCACAAATGTATGACTTTGAAGCTCTTATTCTTTTTTTTAAAGGCATTTTATTTTTCTTATCAAGCCTGTCCACTTTTGGAGATTTTGCATTTTTTCTCCTTTTTTTGACAATATATACAAGGTGCAGCATGTACATAAGGAGTTTTTCCTCTTGAGCCAGTAGACTATCCCTCTTTTGAAGCATTATTGCAACCCCACAGCTCCTGTCTTTAGACCTCAACATCACCAGACTAGGTTGAGACACACTTCCCTCCCTAGAGGAGGACGAGAGGTTCCGCCTAGATGTACTACCCTCGTATGCTACCCCAAGCCAAAAGATTCTGCTCCCTCACTACCTCATCCATGAAGAGCTACGTGTAAAGTGCATTTTCCAAGGTAAGCCACGGTCTGAAAGAATCATGTGTGTTGTTGAATATTCTACTTAGACTAATCAAGATGACATTTGAACATAGTCTTATGGACTCATATAATTAAGTCACTAGGACCTGAAAAGTCTTAACTCCAAATCTCATAAGGTTCCTCTGAAATTAAGTGCATTAAGGTCCAACTAAGCTCCATTCTTCAAATTTATTCCAGACTTAGTCTAAATGTCAAAATCATCCTAAAAAATACTCATGCAAATGCAAATGCAAGAAAATATGTACATGCAAGGAAAAGAAAACAAAATCTTTATGTGAAATAATTTTCAAAATTTTGAAATTTTTATGGATTTTTGAAAAATGATGATGCACATACAATTTTTTTTTGCAAAAAGTTAGTATTATATACATGTATATACAATATTTTTTTAATAAGGGAAAAGATACATATTTACACAAGAATGAGTTGATTATTTTACAAGAATAAGATCCAAGAATTTACAACTTGATCAATTTATACAAGTATATACAGAGTGGGTTTTTTTAATTCATTTTCATTTTTTTACAAGTTTTTTTAAAGAATGTTTTGAGTATTTACACAGTGTTTTAGCCATATTAAAAAAAAATGAATGTACGAGTTATGGCTAAAGTATATATACAATATATACGACACCCCCCTGTACTTAGCTCGAACTATGTCCTCATAGTGATCAAAGAGCTGGAAAGTAAGACATAACTCGTGCAGCGTATAGAGAAGTGAAAAGAATGGTATACTACAATGACGAATAAAAGAATGTAATCAATAAAAGTCAGTGATCCCCCTATACTTAGGATCAAGTAATCCTAAGTATAGAAGACTGTACACAAGGGGATAACCGAGGAGATGAATGTACAGAGTCTACCTCCCCTATACTTAGGGTAAAATATCCCTAAGTATAGGCAGCAATCAGAGGTAAAAAGAATAAGATAAATAATCACAAATCTGACACCCCCTATACTTAGGGTAAAGTACACCCTAAGTATGGAATGATCATGAGATGGAGATGGGGTGTGAGACAGAAAGAATGTATGATATGGACGGATGGTTTATACAGATGTGAGTCGATCAATGTTGAGGTGCCTCTCAACAAGCGCTAGAGTTTACGCCCCTAACTGGGCGCAAATGTTAGGATAACGTCGTATCAAGGTGCAGGACGGCATCTGTCAGTCGGGTACCGTAGTGTCGTTGCAGTCTTAATGGGAGAACAACAACAAACTCAACTGTGTAAGTGATAACACCCAGATAAACAGTCAGGCGGGTGTTTGCTACCGGGTCAAGATATGGGCAGATGAAGTCGGTCTCCGGTAACACAAAAGAAATCGTCGGCTCAAGATCTGTATGGAGTGAAAGGGTAGAGCCGAAGAAGTCGAACGTGGAGAATGAAGGATCTATCAAGGAATCCTCCACGTCAATCACCGTCTCGAATAGATATGGAAGGTCATGATTAGGAGACTCACTAGAAAGGCCAATATCTGATGTATACAAATCAGTGAAATCATCGAATACCTCAAAGATCGGGTCATCCTCGCGAGGGTCGTCGATGGAGAGAATCATCAAACTCATTATTAGAAATATCAAAATACTCGGTCTCGTGATCCGACAGATCGGATGCATTCTCAGAAAGTGAGACAGAGTACACATGGTCCATGGCATCCTTCCGCAGATAACCCTCGGGAGTAATGCCGAATCATTAGGAAACTTGGGATCAATGCTGTCGAAAATCAGGTCCTCGAAAAATATATCGACCTCATCATATGGGAGGACACAAGGCTGAAATACGGGACTATCAAGGTTTGTAAAATCCAAAATCGGTCCCTCATCAAGCTCTCTACGCTGAGATGGATCAGAATGTATCTCTGAGTCTGAGAAGATCTCCTGAAGACAAGACACTGAATCAACTGGACATGGACACTGAAATGACTCTAAGGATAGCTGAAATGTGGGCTCCTCCTGTGTCTCTTGGGATCCTAGCAGATCTAGAATCAAAGAATCTTCTACATGACAGAGCGGGACTGGCTCAAAATCTGACTGCAAATCCAATTGGTCCTCAACCAATGTCCCGCTCTGGGAACTCACAATAGTAGGCAAAACATCCATCAAATGAGAAGTAGTAGCATCCATATCCTCTGATTTGTGTGTGCTATCAAGATCGGCATGGTGTGTCACACACTCAACTGTTGTCATCTCTCCATCATGTGTTGTCTCGAATAAATCATCTCGTGTATATGAAAGATCGGAAATTGTTCCCAAGATGGTCTCAACTAAATCCAGGCCGGGACAGTGGTGTGAACCATCACACGAGGTAATGACATATGCAATTTGCTCTGCGGTCCTCCCCCTCATGGCGATATGGATAAGGTTAGTCACCGAAAATCCATGATCCGGAAATCGCCTTAATAATTCTCATAACCTCAACCATGAATCTATCAATGGCTTCTGAGGGTTAACTGAAAAATCACGAATACATGACCGCATCATTTCTACTCTACACCGGGGGTAAACTTTCTTAAAAAATAATGATCGTAAATCTCCCCATGTAGTAATCTTCCTTCCCAATCGTCTGTGCCAACTCTTGGCTCTACTTTGAAGTGTAAATGAGAAGGTAATCAGCATCATTTCCTCAGAAGTTATATCAGAATATGATCGTGATCCACAAATATCCTCAAATTCTTCGATATGTAAATACGGTTCTTCGTGCACATCCCCAAAGAATTTTGGCAGTATATCAATTAACTCTAAATCCAGGACGAATGGTCTCAAAGTAGAAGTAGACTGTACTTCCTGATCTATGTATTCATCCAATGTCCTAGGATAAAAGTCATCTAAAGCTCGTAACTGCACCATATGATTGCCTATGGGATGTACTCTCATCTCAGTAATGCGAACACCCGAGTCTCGTGTATGGTCAATCTGATCTCTGCGGCCTTCACTCACAGCATGTCCCGAGAAAGAAGGTGGGTAGGGAGGATGGGAAATTGGATGGAGTTCCGACCTCCCAAGGGAGTGGGCGGGAATGATGGGCATGAAGTTAAGAAGCCACAGAATTTGGCTGGAATGAAATGCGACCCATCACGAAGAGAGGGAAATGACGGGCGGGAGGGTGGGAGAGTAGAAGGTGGGAAGAAGAGAGAGGGTGAGAGATGGTAGGAGAGAGAGAAAGATAGAATGTAGGGAGGTGGGATAGAAACAGAAGGTGACTGCTAATGATAGACGAATGATCGTAACTGACTCACCCCAAAGACATACAAATGCAAGGCAAACCCCCAATTCACCAACTCAACACAAAGTGAAGACCATGAGATTTGGCTTTTTATCTTTTCAATTTAGAGTTAGGTGATCAATAAAAGTTGTACAAACACTTAGGAGGCTTGCATGGGATTTGGGCACTACTCCTTAGTGTGTACGCGAGCAATTAAAAGCGCAAACAATGAGGGGATTGCTCTCCCAATAAAATGAAGTGGTCAGTTACGTTTAATTTTAGAGTAAAGTTAAATTAGCAGTCCCATTTTTTTAATTTTGATTTTATATTTTTTTTGGATTTTTTCAAAAATAAACGCCTAACAAGCTTTTTGATTTCCTCTTTGATTAATTTGAGTCGAAAACAGGGGGAGGAAGTTGAAAAAGCCAATGCACGGTCAAACACGATGATGTATGCAGAGATAGAAAATACGTACCTTACTCCAGCACTCTACATGCAATATGATCCGCGCAGAAATTAAATACAGAAATTAAACTACCTATATGATGCACGAAGAAAACGACCTTAGGAGAAAGATTTCTACACGTGAAGCACAGTAGCTAATAAGTCAACAAGAGAGGTCGGAGTCCGGTCTTTGATGTCGATCGGTGTCCGCCACAACGGATCCTGCCAGCGCTGTATACGGCCTCTAGCGGCACATGATCTCTCAGGTAACTCAAATTAGCTTTTTCTCTGTGATTTAATTAATTAAGTCCAGTTATCGATCTATAGGTGCAGGCAAATAATTAGGCTGGGACCTTAATCAATTACGTCACAATCAAGATAAAAATCCTAAGTCTATGGGCCAAATTCTGTGTGAATCAAAAATAAAATAAAAAATAGGAGAAAACAAAACCGACGAAAAACAGCTGTGAGGTCCCCCAAGTGCACCGGCACTTGGCGAAACAGACCCCGAATAATGTCCAAGTCCACAATGTTCAAAGGTTTAAATTATTACAAAAATTTTTATTCTGTCTCTCAAAAAATAAAATTCTTCTTCTCCTCCCTGCTCTTCCTCCTGTGCGGATTCTCAAAAAGTAAACTCCAAGTCCAAGCAGTACCTCGCACAAAAGTCAAAGAGAGAAGGTCAGAAAACAATTGTAATATAGAAAGAGACAAAAAATATAAAAATGACTACAAAGGCATGCTCCCCGGCAACGACGCCATTCTGATGACACGCCTGACAATCGGGTTAAGTATGTAAATAAACAAAGATCATCGTGACCCAAATCATCAAGCGCGGTCAATCGAGAAAAATAAATAAACCACTTAGAAAATATAAATCAATAAAACAATGTAAGCGGTTTTTCACTATTCTTTTTACCTGGTATAGCGACCAGGGTCGAACACAAGGAGCACGATTTAAAAACTAAGTAGCCAAATTTCAGAGTTATTTTTTTGTGGTTTTTGACTTTTTTATTTTTTTGTATTTTTTAAAAATAAGAACAATATGCACAAAAACACACACACACAACACTCTTTTTATATTTTTTACAAAGGTCAAAATATACAAAAAAATCCAAAAAAAATGTTTTTTGAGTTTTATATATTTTAAAATATTTCTAGTAATTTTTTTCAGAATTTTCTGATGTTTTTGTTATTTTCTAAAAAATAAAACAGTGGAAAATAAAGCAAACAGTGCACTGACAGGAGTATTTTGCAAGTTAAAAAGCTTTTAAGGCTCAAAACTCCTGGGGATTATTTTTAGCAAAAACTAGAAAACAATATCTACAAATAGAAACCAAGATCAGAATTTTTGGATTTTCCTACATTTTTCTAATATTTTTCGTATTTTGTAATTTTTTGGAATTTTATAAATGGAAAATGCACAAAAAATGATCAGAAAATAAAAGAGATCAAAATGCACCAACAATAATTTTTTTGGAATTTTTAAGCAATTTTTTTATTTTCTTTATGGATTTTCAAAGTGTGGGAAAGAAAAAAGACAATGTTTTTGATTTTTTAAATATATCAAATGTATACAAAAAGCTTTAAAAATATTAAACTACATTCACACACATAGAAGGAACATACATAAAAATTTTTGAGAATTTTTTAGTTCACAAATAGCATTTATTCCATTCAAAGAGAGAGCAAACAAGTTTATTATCTGAAACATGGACTGAAATGAAATTGTTCAAAAGTTATCCAATCAAACTATAAAACTAACAAAAAGGAAGGAATTCGTAATTTACCCAATAGAGGCACACAGTGCACGTGGACTTGAAGTGCAGGGGTTGATGTGCGATATGTAGAAACCCTCAGAGGACAAAATGTAATTTGCCAAATATTTTAATCTTTTTTTAAGAAGGATCCCTAGGGTTTCATCTCTTCGATCCTTAGAAAATGGGAATGGGGCCAAAGCAGGGGGCCGCCTCCCACCACCAAAGGAGGAGGTCGGCTGGAGCTGCTGGCGCACGCGGAGGCACGGGCGGTCTGCGGCCCGCGCGGGAAGGCTGCTTGAGGACGCGGGGGCGGCACGGGCGCTGGAGCAGCTTCGCGGGCGGCGCGCGCGCCTTCGTGAGGGCGGCGTTGCCGCCCTTGGTGGAGGTGCGGGCCGCTGCAAGGGAGGCACGACGGTTCGGAGAGGCCGCCGTGGGCGGCGCCTGGAGATGGTGGTTCGCTGCGGAGGAGGCGCGGCTTCAGGCGATCTACAGGAGGTGGCGTATGGCGACGTGGAAGGAGGACAGCCAAGGGCGTGCGGCCTGGGGGCTGCGCCGCCCGCTGGCTGCAGGCGGGGCGGTCTGAAGGGGCTCACGTTGCGCGACAGCGATGGCGCGGCGCGGCACACGGCTTGCAGGTGGAGTGCGCGCAGCTGCTGGGATGAAGGCCGCACGCGGAGATGGAGTTCCGCCCAGGTGACGGAGTCGATGGCGCACAGGTGGTCGGCACGGCTGAGAGGCGCCGCCGCGCGACGCCAGACCGGAGGGCGGTGGCCGCATTCTGATGGTGGCACGCTATGGCAACGAGAGTAGCGACCCACTGCTGGGTTTTTTTTTGCGTTTTAATTTTTTTTCTTTTGTTTTTTTAACCGCAAGGAAAAAGTCAGTACAAAAAAATGTTTTTTTTATATTTTCCTTCTACTGTACACAGAGATAGTAAGCAAAGTTTTTTATTTTTTTTATCTGAGAAATGTAAACAAAAGTAAAAGAACAAAATTTTTTTATATTTTCTTTTTAATTTTTTTATTTTGATTTTCCTGCAAAATAGATGTTAGATAAAAACAATATTTTTTATTTTTCCTGCAACACAAAATGTTAGAGATGGAAAAACCAAATATATATTTTTTTGTTTTATTTTTTTTATTTATACACAAAAATGGGATGTGTGAATGGGCGGATCTCGACAAGATGGAAGAGAGATTCGTGGCTCTCGTCACCGTGCGTGACCGGAGGTGGAAGATCGCGTGAGGTAGAGAAAGAAATGCGAGGATCACGAGATGAGATGAAAAAATCGGTGTCGGGTGAAAATGTGTGTTGGAGATTTTTTTAATTCTAAGATCTAAAACTTCATCACTACACCTATGCAAAAACGAATTCTATGATTTAACTATGAGAAAAAGGCAGGAAATAAAGTGGATCTCACCTCGGGGTTCGGACACGCTATGACGGCCTCGACGAAGCTCAAATCACTGTCACCGACCGGATCGGAGGCTAAGCACCCTTCTGCAACAAGAAACCTCTCGGAGATCGGGCTCCTCTCCGCCAAAGATCGATAAAGTGTGAATGAGGGAGGAGGAGCCCATTAAAAAGAGAAGAAAAACAAAAGAGGAAAGTATGTGCAAAAAAAGAAGGTCATTATGGGTTAATTAAATAAAATAATTAACTAAATAAAAAATATTAATTAATTAATTTCAAAATTCGGATTTAAATTAAATAAATAAATAAAATAATTTATGGAAATCAATTAACCCCCATAATGGTGGCCAAATAAGGTATAAAATCAAATCATTACATATAAGGTAAGTTATCAAACCAAATAAATGAATTAAATAATTAAATAAATATAAAATTCGTAATTAAATTAAATTAATTAATTAATTAAAGTTAGAAAATTAATTTTTTTGGTGGATTTTATAAAAGGAAGTTAATTATATACATATACTATACACATATAATACAATATACATAGGTACAAATAAGGAATTAATTTTTATAAAAGATTTATTAATTTTTATTTATTTTATTTTATTTTAATGAAAATAATATTTACAAATATGTATATTATGTATGAAAAATATGAATAAAATATATACAATAAGTATATGGGTAAACTGCACAATACACCCTATAAAACCGAATTTTTAACCGTAACTCCAAAAAATACGAAACCACAACCATTTGAAAGATAATTTAATTTATAGTAGGATGGAAGTGAGTTTGGTTCAATTTGAGCTCGTATGGAGCCGGAATTGATGTTTCAATTTTCGCTTTACGGCTTTTTCTGGGTGTAATTATTTGCAATATATACAATATTTTATTTTACAAATATTTTTATTAAATACAACACAATTTTATTTACAACTTTTATTTACAAAAGTAATTGATTTGAGGTCAAATTATATACAAATAAAATAATACAAGTTCTGTACAAATATACATGAAAAATATGTACAAGATATTTTTTAGATTTTCTAACAGACAACCTTATCTCCCCTTACTTTATTCCTGGTCGATCAGGTCAAGTCTTGACCTTCTCTCGGGGTTTGGGTCAGTCTGTATTTATTGCATAAATTCATCATTTTCTTTTTCTTCTTTATTCTTTTATTTATGTACAAAAAGTGTTAAAAATGCATAATTAACAAATACATGCAAAATGGTAATTTTATGAAATTAATGGGTATTTACAGGTATTTGACTAAGGAAAAGATGCTAAAATAAAAGAATAAAGGCGATGAATCGTGGATTCATCATTATACCATGTGAGCCTGCACCTAAATGACTTGACTACACTGGTCATGTATCCCGGGATAGGTAGATACACTGGCTACCATCCATTCTTTTCTCCACCTCCTCCTCTTGAGTTAGATGCCACTTGAACTTAGAAAGGTCTTCGAGGACAGAGTGCTGGATTGGGGAATCATTAGGTTGTCATTATGGAGAAGTCAGTTCCTTTGTCATTTCAGTTGGGGAGAGCCACTATCACGCAAACTGTACGAGTCATCTTCATAGTCATAAGGGTTTGTGTATGATGCAGGCTAGTTCTGACCTGGCTATTGAGGTAGTTTAAACCGGGTTTTGTAACTCTCAAAGGCTGTTGTGTTTTAAATTTGATTCCCGATCAGGTTCCGTACACATTTTCACATCAAGGTCTAACCTGAGCTCCAAACTTTGATTTTGCAAAGACAAGTTTAACAACTGAAAGCAATTTTATTTATTCTTTCTTTTCTTTTCTTCTTTATTCTTTTTGCACTTTTTGTATAAGTGTTTTTTAAGGACTAGCAATGGCAAGTATAGAGGGGTGATGAATCTCCATTTCATCACCTTTATTCCATCATTTTAGCCTTAAAAATCCTAGCTAATGCATGTAAATAGAATCAATTTGTACAAAATAGCATTCATCTTTTATTTGCAATCATTGTGTGAATAATATTGTTTTTAATGTCAAATTATAGAATAAAGAAAAGAAAATAAAAAGAATAAAATATCAAAGATATTTTATGATCATGAACTCCTAGACTAAATCAAGAATTGAGTTGGTCGACAAGTAAATAAAGTAGGGGGAGATAAGGACCAAAAATACAATAAAAACCCAATTCTTTTATTCATTATTTATGCATTTTTGACACCTATTTTATTCTTCAATATTAATTCATCAAATGAAGAAATTTTGTACATAAAAGTTATAGAAAATAATGTAAATAAAAATACAAAATTAAGTTTGGATAAAAATATACACAGTGTACATTATATACACAAAATAAAAAGCCAAAAACCCAACTTCATAGACCTATATCTTTCAAATAAAAATTAAAAATATATCAAAATCACCTCTAATTGTATATAACTATTCACAAGCTATTTAATGGTGGAGGTTTTATATTTTTTGGAGTTACTGCATGAACGTTAGGTTTTTGACCCCTATTATATAGTAGACTTGATTAAAATATTCAATTTATTCATTTCTCATTATTTTAACAAATTCATATTTTTTTAATTTTGTAAATATCATCTATAACATATGTGCATATTGGAATTAAAATAAAACCAAAAAAGAAGAATAAAATAAAATAAGTCTACTCCAAAACATAGACAAAATACCTATGTTGTACCTGTATATAAATAAAAGGGAAACCTATACTTTTATTTCTTTCATATCTTTATAATATTGTAAATATTATTCATATTCTTTTAAAAATATAAAACCAATATAAAATCAAATAAAATACATTAAAATAAAAAGGTGTATATAATACATAGGTAAAATATCTATAAATATACATATAAACTATACATACCTATTTATTTAAGTATACAAATTACACCATAAAAATATAATAAAAATATATTTATAATCATAAAAATAGGCTATAAATATATAAAATTAATAGAATAAAATAATAAAATAAAATGTACAAAATAAAAAAAATACAAAACATAGATGAATATACCTATATTTACACTATTAAAAATTAACTATTAACAAAATATACCAAAAAATAATAAAAATCATAATAAAATACTACATTAAATGATAAAAAAATTTCTACAATTGAAAATTAATAAAATAATTTTCTTTTTTAAAATAATTATTTTCTAATAAATATGATGTTTTGTCATGTAGCGAGTCTATGTGGACCAACGACATAACTCCGCATGTTGACTTCCAGTCAACTGCCTCCCCTGCCTTCTGACTTGACGCAGTTGTCTTTTCCCCCATTTTCGTGCCTTTTTCTCGGCTGCACCATCCATCCATCAAGATCTCTCCCTTCTTACGAAACGATCATTGATCATTGTACATACACGCCATACCCTATAATCCCTGGTACATACGCCCAAACTCGCATTTTAGCCCAATCAATAAGAATGCCCGCTCTATTTAAATAAAAGCCTCTCACCCTACTTGCAATTTTGGCCATTGATCTGAGTCTAGGAGCCCCGTTTCTTTATCCACGGAGATTCCTCGTGACAGGAGGAGATTCCCGACGGTTGGAACAACTCCGAGAGGACGGAGGTGCGCCCACGGCCGTCCCACCGGTGACCCTGCTCCCTGAGCTCTCTCAGGTGTAAGAGCTACTTCCTTTCAGTCTTTTTAGGTCTATTTTGATTTCAGAATTTCATTCCTGCATTTAGCTTAGCTTGTAGATCTTAGTTGTAGCCTAGAGAATCCAAGCCGTAGTTCGCCGGAGTCAAGCTTTGGTCATCTCATCCGCACCTGATCATCTGATCCTCGACTTCGTGTTCGCGCTCACTTCGTTTCCATTCCGCTTCCCTACATCCCAGGCACCCTCGCTAGCCCAGATCCTTAGTGGACCTGGAGTTCAACTTCTCCATCTCAGCCCTTCACTGGAGGAGCTCCGCCCGAGCCATTTCCCATCCATTTCGACCAATAAGATCCCCAATACCTTCGTAGTGTTGTGCTTGAGCCTATTGCAGATACTGGAGGCCCAAGGGACCCACTTTTGGTTGAATTTTGCTGAAGACAAGGAACCTGGAGCTCCCATTCTTCCTCGACTTCGCCTGACTATGCCGGAGCTCCAGGTGCTCGATTGATGGGACCATCTGACGCGAAAGACCACCAGGAACGTCGAGAGCCCCTTGGCGGAGGGAATGGAGGTCGGAGGAGCCCGCAACGATCGATCAAAATTCGCTAGCGGTGAGTTTCTTCCCAGTTCTTCCAACAACTGTTTCTGCCGTTCGATCAAGATCCGTGCCCCAAATGTAGCAGACATCGTTGGATGCAGAGCCCAGAGCCATCAGATCTCGCCTGGAGATCTAATCTTGGACGTCCAGCGATGAAGCATCATCAGCCGTCATGCGAGTGCCATGTGTATAAGTGAAGTCATCCCCGCCGTTCGCCAGAGCCTCTTTGGGGTAAATTGCATATCCGACCGCGATTTTTTGTATTTATTATTTAATTCTGTAAATAAAACATAGTATTTAAAAATAATTGGACATTATACGAATGGATCCACGTACTTTATGTATTTACACCTTGGTCCAGTCCAGCTCAGCTCACGTGTTGTCCCATGTGAGCTGGGCAAATTGCAGGGACACCCCTGCGAGTTTTTGTATTTATATATAGTCCAATAAAATGAAATGAACATTGCATATTTTTGTGAAATTCGCTTGAAGTTCCCTGGACTTTTATTGATTTACATTTTGGTCCCTCCAAAGCTACGCCACGTGTAGTCCTACGTGATGGTCAAATTGTATAGAAGCCCTGACGGGTTTTGTAATTGTTAAATAGTCTTTAAAGATTAAATAAATATTGTTTTCTTCAGGCATTTTTGCACCAAGTCCCCTGGATTTTATTCTTATTACAAAAATGCCCCTGCTAGGACATATATTTTTATGCTCTTCACCTATTTATTAAATATAGCTAATGTGCTGCTAAAAATTTACCAAAATAGGGTTAGATGCTTCATGACATGAACTTTCATGCCCATATTTTATTTTGCAGTTTTTGCATTTAATCCATTTATTAAAAATATAAAGGAGCCCAATTATTCCCTGTCTAACTTATAAAACACCAAAAAATATAAAAATGTGTCTAAAAATCCCGAAAAATGATATGTACTCTATTTTACCCCATTTTAATTACAGACCAAAAATCACACAAAAAATAGAAAAACAAAAGGCTTAAAAATTAAGAAAGCCTAAAATCCTTCATAAAAATCTAAAAAAAATTAAAAATCCAAAAAAATATGTTTTTCTATTTTATAATTTTATTTATATGAATATTTATATATTATAATTGATTTGGGTAATTCTGGAATCTATTTATTATTTTAAAAGCCAAATCAATTTCGGATTTTTTTATTAATCCTATATTTGGGATATTTTTGACTTTAAAAATACAACAAATTAGCAAAAAATCCTGGAAAATTACAAAAACATTAGAA
Source organism: Ottelia alismoides (assembly GCA_037367405.1). Lineage (NCBI taxonomy): Eukaryota > Viridiplantae > Streptophyta > Magnoliopsida > Alismatales > Hydrocharitaceae > Ottelia > Ottelia alismoides. Next base: position 285,543 of record JAZKJV010002971.1, read on the forward strand.
AAATAGGAAAAACCTAAACCAATTGATTTTTACAATTTTATCTATGTTTGTTCGTATTTATAAATATGCTACTATATACTATGTATATAAAGCCTTATATATGTTATATTATATGTATCAAAGAAAAAGGATATAAAAACATAAAAAAATTTATATAAAAAATATAAAAAACAAAAAATTAGATCGAATACAAAAATATAAAACAAAACAATATATATATATATAATTTAAAAACCCACAACAAAAAAGGGATCTATACACGATGAATGACTTGGTTGTACATAAATAACCTTGGGCTACATGTATTGCTCTCGGTGGTTCGACCTCTATATGCTTATTCACTATGCATTTTATGGTAGAGAAAATAAATTTTAACCACACTTGTACCATTCATTGCTTCTATTTATATTGTGGGTTAATTGCTGACTAATGGAGAATCATTGAGTGGTCAACTCATCGATCGCGGTTTCGCCTTGTGAAACTGTGTGACCCTTTTATTTTTATCCAGTTATCACAGCCCCAAAGTGGCACCCGCCACTCGTCGTGCCCTCTTCTAGACGACGACCACCACTACTCGCGGCCATCCTGCACCTCTGCGCGTGCAGGCGCACCGTCCACCCCTGCTCCAAGACCACCGCGACTCCCCGAGCAGGAGCCCCCCGTACATCCTCAAGTCTGAAAGGAGCCACCGCCTGCATCCATTCCATCGCACTTAAGCAGAAAAGGGAAAAAGGCCCCCTCACGTAAGGCACAACAAACCCCATGGTGAAAATTGAAAGGCCACCCTCACATCATCTTGAATCTACTTTCAGCCCCTGTATTCAGACCAAGTACGTGGGAAGCACGTGAGTGACAGACAAATTGCACCATCAACCTCCAGTTTCTGCAAAAATCAAGAAGATCCCCGTAAACAGGCAGCACGTGCTAAGCACGTGCAGTTGGCAAAAAATTCATTCGCATCCCCTAATGTTTCCGCAAATCATCAAGGAGGACCTGCCAATTGAAGTCATGTGCAGTGCACATGCGTGAGCCAAAAAATTGCAATAAAGCCCCATGAAGTATAGGTAATTTTATTTTAGTCCAGTCAGCATGTTTCTTTAATCAATTTTAATTCTGTATTGCATTTACACCCCTGTGTTCGCATATTTATTTGAACGTTCATTTCAATCATTTTATTATTTCCAAAAATTTCTCATTGTATAACTACTGATGCTGATCATTATGGATATTTGATTGGATTTTTGTGAGCTATGATTTATTTAATATACTTATTTTGGTGAATTATAACGTATTTTGTCCTCTGTGTGAACTTTAATTGATATTAAATTATCCGTTGTTCCAAAAATTCCCGAAAATTCAAAATAATTAGATTTTAGAGTGTTCTACTTTGTGCTAAAAAATCATCACTTTGCATGCATAATAAGGTCTTAAAAAGTTAATCGATGATTTGTGTAAGTAATTTTTAATGAGATCCTCACTTAATATTTTTAGGAATTAAATTTTTTTCTGGATATTTCTTACATAGATCTATCTAGGATAAATTCATTTCTGGAAAATATTATCGTTTGGTATTTATTGAAAATAATTTTGCATAAATCATCATGCATTCATATTTAATTTTTAATTAATTCATATTGAGTTGAAAAATTCCCAAAAAATTACAGTAGCTTAATTTCATTGCATTTAATATTCTGACCAAGTTTCATAATTTTTGGACTTGAATTGGTTGAAAATTATATTTTTGGTCCTTAAACTAATCTAGAATTGCATTGCATTTTTAATTGCATATAAAAAACCTAAAAAATATCCTCCTGAAACCTAGCATCTATATCGACTTTAAATTAATCTAAGGAAAAAATTACCTCTCTGAGTTTGACCTTCGGCTTGCCCAAGTAAAAAAATATTTACCGCTTGTAATTAATTGATGTATTAATTAAAGTAGTTTTTGATAAATCCAATTTTGCCCAACTGCAACGAACACATAAAATTTAATCGATAATCCGATTGAATTAAGAGGGTGAAATTACGGATATGGCAAGTGCACCTTTGATGGAAGCAATGATGAAGGAATAGAGGCGAAGGTTGGTGACGATAATATTCAAAAGAGAGATTCATTTAGATATATGGGACCTATTTTGCAACATGATGGAGAAATTGATGGAGATGTTACTAATAGAATAAATGCAGACTGGCCAAAGTGGCCTCTGTTGTTCTCAGTGATAAGAAATTTCCTTTAAAAATTAAAGGAATGTTTTACAAAGCAGCCGTAAGACCTGCTATGCTCTATGAATCTGAATGTTGGCCTATGAACCATAGACATGTGCAGATCCAATAGATAGACCCAATTGACATCCCTAAGGTGTTGTTCTTGTATGATATTTAATGAAATATTGTAAAATCTTTCTGGTATGGTTTTTAATAGAAAGATCCGCTCTTTTTTCATTATCGAATGATCTTATTATGTGGAATGTAGGGCTTATCTATGCCACAGATAATTACCTTGATACCAATATTTTTTTTTCAAAATTCACATGTTCATATATTAGAAAAGAATCATAAAATTTAAAAAAAAGCATGGGAATCTGAAATATACCACCTTATCTTCTAGTTGAGATAATCCAATAAAACTAAGATTTATATATTCTATTTGTGTTGCAACATTCAAAATAGAAAATATAAAAAACTTATTAAGGTACTGAAAAGGAGCATTCTAAGCTTAATTAGCAATATAACCATTTGCTTTGAAAATATAATATCATATGTGTGATCCATATATTAGGTTGAAACATTAAGAATTATATGGCCTTAACAAATATGATTATTAGTACTTGTATAAAATGCAAGATCATTTGTAAATTTTGGAGGCTATATAATCAAAATCAGAGGATAAAGGGAGGGAAAATTGTGCAATTTGCACGAAGATGCATACCTAAAATCAACACCTGTTGCGAAGATTGATGTTTAAATTTTTAAATATTAAATCTTGCTGCCTATTTAATTAATTATGAATCAATTAATAATTATTAAAAAATCCTGATGCATTAATTTTATACATGCCTTTTTAATTTATCTCGGTCCAGAAATTATTCTTTGAGTCTTTAATTAATTGATAACAATTGGTACAAATATTAACCGAAAAAATCAATAAAATGGAAAAATCAATAACTGTTACTATATTTTTATTGATATAAAACACAAAAACACAACAATTTGAATACCTATTGATTCTAATAACTGATTGCGGGGTTGATCATTTGGGTCTATCCATACGTTTTTGCATGCATGCACCTCCGCATGTTATTGGAAAAATATTACAAATTTATATGAATTTATTATGATTACTTGTTGCATTTTTCATCTTCATGTTTATTTATTACAACTTATACTATACTTTGGTGTTCATTTTATTTTAGAGCTCATTTTTTTATTTTTTTATCGCTTTGTGCTTAGCTTTTACAAATCCATGAGCTGACGGAGCAAAGGAAGTCAAGGATGGAATGGATCAATGCAGAGGAAGTCTTAGCCAGGGCAAGGGGTTGTGGAAGAAGGAGATTATGGACGACAACATTTTGAGTGTGACATATAATTCCACATGTACCCATCCTTATTTTTTTACCCTAAACCTAATTGTTAGTATGCATGTAATCTAACACCATTTTCGGAGGGGAAGGGATGACAACTAACCTGAAGGATATAAGTGTTATTATGAAAAAATAAGTGCACAAATGTTATTGTAAATAAGATAAGGGTATAAATGTAATTACGAATACTTGAACAGACACATGTAAAAATTCATTTTTTAAATAATTTAAAATGGATCTTTTTTTCCAATAGCTACTTCCTTTATACCTCTTTAAAAATAGTACCCAGACAAAGGAATGTATCGATTAGGAATGCTTATTGAATCGAATACCTTTGAATCCTGTAGGATTTTGATTCAATTCATTATAAACTATGCGAATCTGAATTTGAATCAAAGTTTAAACGGATATGCTAACTTGAATTCAGACTCAATTGAGTTCGAATTTCGAATATTCAATTTCGATTCATTATATTTTGAATTTGATATGTTATTGATTTTAAAAGCTCATATAAATAGTATTATATGAAAATTATTATAATTTAATTTTTTTATTATATTATATTATTATTATCTTGAATATAGATTACTAAGATAAATTGAAAAAACTATATAATCAAGGAAAATATCAAATAGGCAATATATAGTGGATAAAAATATCTAATCTTTACAACTATTGTATATCTTTTACAATCTATATATTGAAGGATATGAGGAGATCCTCAAGCGCATCACCGAAGCGTGTGGATCGCATATCTAGTCGCACTAGTTGCTCCGGGCAACAGAATTTAATAAAATTTTAAACTGATGAAACTACATGACCCAAGAACCTTTCTTGGATCGTTTCATCTAAACCACAATAGGTATAAGATTTACCTCTTGAAGCGTGGTTGCGATCGAGTCTCTAAACGAAGAGTCCTCCTGTCTCAAGTCCGATCCTACGGAGGAGACGCTTGCGAGTGCGTTGATGAGATGCATCCTTCTCACAATCCATGTTGATGATCCAAGCGACGAATCTCCTGATCTCGTCACACGAGATCCGACATCTTCTTAACGAGCGAGACACACCGAAGGAGACGGAGATCCACGAGCAAATACTCCGGCAGCATAACGATGATGCTACAGCGATGGCGACTCTCTCTTTGGATCCATGATGGACAACCATAAGAGAGAGAGGGGAGAGGCACATGATGTGTAGAGAGAGGAGAGAGCATATGTTGTTATCGAAAAACGTTTCCCTCGAAGAGCAAGAGGTGCCTCTCCTTATATAGGGTTTTGGGAGTCCATGAATCTCAATCCATGGACAACACACAATCAACGGTTGAGATTGATTTGTATTTCTTTCAATGGCTAAGATGTTGGTGTAAAAGTACAACAATAATTGATTTAATTCGAATTAATTTATATTGATAAATCAACATAATTAATCTCAATTAAAATCACATTGACTAGAAAAGAGATAAAGAGGAGACTAAAACCAATCCCCTAAGAAGAGAGGACGTCTACTCTTCTCCTCATGGAGAGTTGTAGCCGTCCACTTCTCTTGAGTGGACTTGGTCAATCTCTTCTAATTATCATGAGATCTCATTATCTCATGATATATCATGATCTCTTTTCGTAATATTTTCACAAAAAATAATTCTAAATTATCTTGTAGAAAATATCAACCATGCCATTGAAATTATGTGAATCTCTTTCACAACCTAAAACAAAATGTAAATTATATTTTCAATTAATCATCCAATGCGAATCCAATTCACACCATTAATTAATTAACAAATATAAATCACAAATAGCTCTCTCTAATATATTATAAATCACATTTATAATATACCTGATTAACATGGATAGTGCTATCTACATTATTCATATCCATGATAATTAAATTATATTTAATCATCTTGGATCTCTTTTTCTCATGTGCCCAAATAACATGAATCACATTCACATTATCACATCTTTGATAATTAAATCACATTTAATTATCTCAGATAATTCTCCTAATAATATGAATCTAATTCATATTATCCGTGATAATTAAATCACATTTAATTATCCATTTTTCTCGATGCTAGGATATATATATATCAACAATGAAATTATCCATGAACTCTTTCAAGGATAATGCGCTTTCTCCGCGGATACTTGAAGATAAGGATAGAGCGATTGTATTGTTCCACACATAGTGAGTTGGATGTTGAGATCACATCTCAAATCCAGATCTTGCGGACCTCCCATAGATGCTTGATTATATCAAGACCGCAAATCTAATCTTCTCATTACATCTGAATCACATTCAGATCAATGTCCAATATTTGAACTAAGATCAGATTACTTCTCTATGAGAGGAGTCACTAAAATCCATACCGTCATGGTTATACAATCATTTATGATCACATCACCCTCAGGCATTCCTAATACCTGTACATCCTGCATATGGGAAGATCTAGAATAAACCCGAAGTATAAGATCAATTTTACACTGTCTACTTCAGAGTTTTATCATCAAGTTTCTCATTCGATCATTGGGAGTCGGTATCGATCATACACTTTCCAAAAGCATATATCAAACCCAGGTGTTGATCATATACTTTCCAAAAGTATATATCAAACCTACAAATTCAGTCAAGCTTCCAAAGCAAGACGACCGTGCATGGAATTTGATTCTTCCCAATATCTCATGAGTGAGCTCATGTCTTCCAGTTCAGTAATGAACATGTATGATCCCTTTGAGAGATTGTATTACTCATATGCCCTTATATGCACACCAGCGCATCGGTGTATAGACCTTGATTAGGTCATCAACCTATTGGTCTGCCAAATGTACATACTCAGATATATAGTAACACATCTGTCTCCGGTTAGAGGATGCATGCCTATATCGTGACAGCATACGATATAGGACTTTGGTTATCTCGATCTTATTAAGTCAACTCTTTGATCCAACTAATCTGACACCTATGAATCTCTATTCTCATGCAGATGACCTGCATCAAGAGGTCGGTCAGATATCAGCCAAGTGAGAAAGGATTGCCATCTCCTACCCAGGCTGGAGATCATCTCTTAACAATCATTTGACGGTACTTGATGAGTCCTCAATCTAACTCCTTAGATATTCATCCAAGCACCAACCTCTATGATTCAATAATTGAATCAACCGCTGTATGATCATTAAGATGGCCATGGTACATAACCATAATTGTACTAAGGGACCTATTATGCAAATTAGTTATTCTTCATTTCAGATCAGGGAATGATATTTGCAATAACATTTATTGCATAATGACCCGCCGTGGGCTCGTATGTCCAAACATATATACTATTTTTTCTTTGATGGAAAGAAATATATAAATATAATATAATTATATGATCATATCAAAAAGATAGAATATCATTATACAAAAAGTTGATAATTTAAATATGTCAAGGAGATAAAATAAATACAATCTAAATATACTCTTTCTAGAAGATAATTTAAGATTTGCTATGCACCATCTAAGCTATTATCTAACACATTATTCAAATTTTATTTAAATTACTATCTATAGAACTTGTAACAAAATCTATTTTACCTCCAAGAAAATGCAATGAGAAACCTTGATAATTTGATATTTGAAAAGTCCAATTCTGAAAGACACATCCACGGATTTCATGTCGATTAAAAGGGATGATGTCAGATATCTGGAGATCATGGAGGCAGTAAATGTCGGGCTGAGACTTCTCTTAATTTATGGTCAGGCTGTCGTGGCCATAAGTCCCGCAAAGAACAATGAGATTTCATTTAAAGATAGGAATTTGTAACAACAAATTGGAGTAATTTAGAACTAAAATTTAATAGGATAATCGAACATGGTGGGAGAAGTTGTAACTTCTTGTTGCGCCGATAAGGGCACAAAGAAAGGAGAGTCGAAAAGGGGACGGAAATGACGAAGGTAAATTCAGAAAGAATGGGCCTGTCAAGAATATTCATAGTCATGTCGACTCACTTACACCAGAACTTGCGGGTTCGAGTCACCCAACACGTTGGTCGAGTCGTATTATATTTGCGATCTATTACGAACATTAGACCGGCACTCTCGACTCCATACGCGCGACCATGTGCACCCTCGAGCAGCGCGGGCGCGTCTTCGTGCTCACCCTCACGGGCACCGGCGAGCACTGCCTCAACCCCTACCTCATCTCCGCCCTGCGCTCCGCCCTCGCGCCCCTCCTCTCCTCCCCGCCACCTTCCGCCACCGCCCTCGTCACCGTCGCAGAGGGAAAATTCTTCTCCAATGGTTTAGACCTCGCCTGGGCCCGATCCGACCCCTCCCGCCTCCCCCACATGGTCTCCCTCTTCTCCCCCCTCGTCGCCGACCTCATCTCCCTCCCCATGCCCACCGTCGCCGCTGTCACCGGCCACGCCGCCGCCGCCGGCTTCATCCTCGCCCTCTCCCACGACCACGTCCTCATGCGTCGTGACCGCGGGGTTCTCTACATGAGCGAGCTCGATATAGGGAAGCCGATACCCGGCTATCTAATGACGCTCCTGCGCGCCAAGATCAGAGACCCGCGGACGCTGCGGGACGTGGTGCTGAAGTCGGCGAAGGTGCGCGGGGAGGATGCCCTGGCGAGGGGGCTCGTGGATCGGGTTGTGGAGGGATCCGCGGAGACGGCGGAGGCGGCGGTGAAGCTTGCAGAGGAGCTCGCCGGGAGGGGGTGGAAGGGGGACGTGTACGCCAAGATCAGGAAGGGGATCTTCCCGGAGCTGTGCAGGAGCGTCGGGGTTGGGGTTGACGAGGAGGAGAAGGGGACTTTGAAGGCAATTGTCGATTCCAAGCTCTGAAATAGTAGAGGTATGGTTCTTGCTGTAGTTACTGGAGATTTGGATAAATAAATTGAATTGAAACTGTTTGTTAGATTTCGACATGTTTGATTTGATGATGATGGTCATGAGTTATATACAATAGATGTTTGATGAATATGTTATGCTACTCAGTTCTGATGGTAAGATAAGATCCTAATGATGGTATGAGTATTTGTTCTGTCTTTTATTTGAGATAAAATCTGGAGCTTTTCTAATGTACTTTCTCCTTCAGTTCAAGACAGAGATATCTTGGCACGCGAGTTATTTACTTGGGAATTTTAGATAGGACAGAAATTCGATAACAAGGGACCTCAATCTGAATAAACCCAAGAACCTGTGTCAAGACTTTTTTAAAAAAAAATATTAACCAGTTTAATCTAAATTAAATAAAGGGATTAATGGGGCAGCCTTCTTAGGGCAGCCAATTGGCAACTCCCAAGTAGGGCTGTCAAGAAAGCTCGAGCTCGATGAGCTCAACTCGGGTTCAGCTCGTTAAGAACTTGTGTGCTCGACTTGAAAACTTATCAAGCTGAAGCTCGAGTTTGATTTGTGGCTCGTTAGGTTTATCAAGTCGAGTTCGAGTTGGGTCGTGCTCAACTCGATAACTCGACTCAATAACTCGGTATTCTTCCCATGTATGGAAGTTATTAAGTTTAGTCCCACACCAAGCGGCTTTAAGAACCCGCAATACAGGAATATCTATAAGAACTGGGGAGAGGGCAACGTTGTTTCATACTTATCTAGACGACTCGTTAAGAGGCTCGTGAGCCAGCTTGGGCTTGTTGGGTTCGACTCTAAGAACTCAGCTCGTTAAGAGGATCGTGAGTAGGTCAACTCGTAGAACGCAACTCATTAAGAGGCTCGTGAGCCAGCTCGAACTCGATGAGTTCGAGTCCAAGCCAACATTCCAGGGCTCAAATCTTATTGAGTCCGAGCATGAGCCCATGTTTTCTTATCGAGTTTGAGTTTGAGTTGAGGTTGACTCGACTCATTGAGCTCGATAGACACCCCTACACCCAAGGCATTTGAGCCGTTGGATAACGTCTATGGTTGAGGAATTTTGCTTTTCTTTAAGTTTCAGAAAAAGTGTCATCTCACCTAGTGGGGCCTACCCTTCCACATCTCTTCATCTCTTGTAAAAGCCATCATGTTCTTTACCGTTTTCCGCTCTTCTAATCTAGTCGAAGCATCCTGCAAATTGGAAAAAAATCGCTTTTTCCATAACTAAGTATCGCCATCCATTGTCTTTATTGTGCAGATTGTCAAAGCCCACGCTCCAGCTCTCTCGCGCAACCCTTGCTGCTGCGAGGCCCTCACCGAAACAACCCCACTTTCCTTCACCACTCTCTCTCCCACTCACAGTGATTTATAGTGGAGTTTCCTGTCGCTGGAGCCCTCACCAAAATAGGTTGGTTTTTGGATTTTTTTTATTGTTTCAGAAATCTTTTCATAGTATTTTGATCCAAAAGATTAAATCGTGATTTGGGGTTCAGAAGTCTGCACATAAAATGTCTTTGCCTTGCTGCAACATAACATGAGGATACATTTTTTTTGCATCATGATTGGCACGGTTTAACACAATTTTTTGTAGGGGTACACATGGTTAAATATCATTGTATGGCTTTTAGTTAATTTAGGTTATTTCGTTCTTTCATGGAGATTATTTAACATAGTGAGCTTCAGACAAAAGTAGGTAGGCTTTTATTAGTTTTAGTTATCCAGCTTCAGATGATTTCATCATGATTTGTACTCACTTAAATGGTTTAGTGGTAGTGCAGTATGTCTACCACCCAAATACCAGGGTTCGAATCTTTCAACATGGATTGAGCAAGAATCCATGTAGCCAACCCTACCTTATAGTGGGAGAAGGTTTCACATCAAAAGTTAGATTTCAGCTGAAGGCATGGTTTTTATGAGGGTGGACAGACTGCTAGACGGGCATGCTGCTGCTCGTGTACATCATGTTGCTGATCACTCTCCAGTTCTCATTCATGTTCAGCCTCTTTTAATCAAGTCGAAGCAGCCCAAGCATCTTGTAAAACATCATTTTTTTCCATACTATTTTCCTTTGTTGGTCGATTGATTTTTTCTGGTATGTGGGGATTCTTCGTATTGTATGAAAATGGTGGGTTATCATCAGTGGTTCAGATTGTTTGATGGATCTTGTACTCTTAATAACAAAGATTAAAGATGCCTATTTCCACGATTATCCTATTATGTTGGTAATTTCTTGAGGAATGACCGTCTCAGCTTGGCGTGAGCATAATGCACGGGAGTTGTTTGGAATTCGACTCCAATGACATATTTCAGCTCTCATATTGATCTGATGCAAAGTGTTTGTTCACAAAATTTGTGAAAAAAATCTATATTTGCAATCACTTTGTGTAAATTATCCAAGTCCACATTTGAATTGTTTTGTTTTATGAGACCCTATGGATACCAATTTCGCAACTCCTAAGCAAATGATTGTCCAAGGAAGTCACCAAGTTAAGAGAAACTGTAGTTGTGTCAAGGAACAGATGTTCTACTCACATATACCTGCACCATTTTACCAGAAAATCGCGTTCTTATATATTTGGTTTCCAGGGAACAAGCAGGTTAACTCGCAAGCTGCTTGAATCAATGAATTCGTCTGCACTGCAGCAGTTGTAGATTATTTTTGCAATGTCATCAGGTGGTCAATTTCCCTTAAAAGATATACATGCTTGAAGCTTCAAACTTTTCCGAGGAATGGCATCATGAATTTACAATCAATGTAATATTGTTCAGGGATCTATTTGTAAAAAAAAACATCTCTTTCTAGAGATACACGCCCCCCATTTCAACATCAAGCCTCCTGTGGAGCAGCATGACAATGCCCATATCTATTTATTCTGTAAAAATAATAAAATGGATATTTACATCCATAACCCCGAGTAGTTTTGTAATAATCCCGTGAACCTTCGATAATTCGTAATTACCCCAGAAATTTCGAATAATGCCTAACTCTTACCTGTCATAACCATGTGTTATGTTCAGTTTGTTTTATCCGTTACATTTGGCGGTTTTCGTAAAAGCCCTCTCCCCTTCATCGACCACCTTCCTCCTCCCCCTTCCTCCTCCAACCTTGTCGCCATTCCTCCGTCGATCACCACCTCCCTCCCTCCTCTAGCCTTGTCGTCCTTCCCCAACTGGCAATCCATCTTCCCGTCGAAACCCTAAACCGTTGTCCGTTGTCCCACCTGCAGGGGACATGATACCATAGGTGTCCCTCGCCCCCTCGTAGGATGCGATATTGGAGCCCGCATTGGGCATCGGTTGAATCCAATCGATCCTCACCTGGAGCCCATGTTGGAGCCTGCGTTGGGCGCTAGAGCCCGCATTGGGAACGGTTTTCGTGGGCGGCAGGGGCTGGAGGGGGGGGGGGGGGAAGGGTTGAGGAGGAGGATGGATGTGGACGATGGAGGGGGTGCATGAGGGGGTGAAAGGGGCTGGAGGGGGGTCGAGGAGGAGGATGGAGGTGGACAACAGAGGGGGTGCTAGAGGGGGTGAAAGGGGCTGGGGGTGCGAGGAGGGCGATGGAGGTGGACTGCAGAGGGGGCAACATGGGCTGCAGTAGTGGCGGTGGAGGAGGATGGAGGTGGACGGCGGGGCAGTGACAGAGGAGGATGGAAGTGGGTGGCGGGGTGGCGACGGAGGGGATGGAGGAGAAGGTTGGTAGGGGGATGGAGGGCGTCGGAGGGGGTTGGTAGGATGGAGGACGTTGGGGGGGGGGGGGGTGGACGAAGGAGAAGGGGTGGGGGTTATTTTTCTTTATTTTTTTAATTGAAATTATAGACATTGAATTGAAGATGGGTTGTGGTTGAGTTAGTGGTTTAATGTAAGGAGGGTTATGGGTGTGAGACGGAGTAACTATTCGAGGTTTCTAGGGTAATTACGAATTTATTAAGAGATATAAGTGTTATTTTTAAAAAGTATGGGTCACAAATGTAATTGTAAAAAAAGATAGGGGCATAAATATAACTGTGAAAAAATGACAGGATACATGCAAAAATCTCTTTTAAGAAATAATTTAAAATATATCTAATTTTGTTTTTTTCCCAATAGTTACAGCCTTTCTACCACTTTAAAAATAGAAATGGAACAAAGGAACGTATTAAATAGGGGTACTACTCAAATCGAATACTTTTGAATCCACCAGGACTCTGATTCAATTCAATATAAAAGTTTCGAATCTGAACTCCAATGCAATTTTACACGAATATGCTAACTTGAATTCATATTCAATTAAGTTTGAGTTTTGAATATTCAAATTCTATTCATTTTATTTCAAATTGGATATGTTAATTGATTTTTAAAGCTCATATAAGTAATATTATATGAAAAATAGTATAATTTAGAGATTTTATTATAGGGATATTTACACCCATAACCCTGAGTAATCTCGTAATTACCCCAGAAACCCTGCGTAACCATGAATCACATGAGGAACCTTGAATACTTACTCTGTCTCACATCCATAACCCTCCGTTAGTTTCAACCATTAAGTCAACCACATCATCGAGTTAATCTAACCTAACATCGATCAAATGGCTAATATTAAATCAAAAGAAAAAAGAAAAAGAAAACTATCATTGAAGGAGGGCAGGTGGATGCGTGCGGATGAGTGCGATGGTGGGGGGCTTCGTCGGGATTGCAGGCGCGGGGGAGGGGGGTCGGGTTGGCGGGACTGGGAGGTCTTGCTGGAGTTGGAGGGAGCACAAAGGTCTTGCTGGAGCCAGAGGGAGCACAACGGCGGGGGTGGTGGGCCAGCAGTTGGGGGGGGGGGGGCTTCATCGGGGTGCATCGGGTCTGGGAGGTCTTGCTGGAGCTGGAGGGAGCACAGGAGGTCTTCCTGGAGCCGGAGGGAGCGCGGCGGCGGGGGTGGTGGGGCAACAGCAGGGCGACACCGGGGGTTGGGGGGGCTTGAAGGGTGACACGACGGGCGGGTGGGGGGAGGAGGGTCTGACAGGAGGAGAAGGAAGAGGAGGTCGGCAGAAGTTAGCTATTTGGAGGAGGAAGGAAGATGGGGTATCTTTTGAGAATGTGATTTTATTCGATGGGTAAAATTGTCTAAAATGGATGGAATCTGTCAAAGTTAACGGCATAAACAGATGGAAGTTGACACATGGTTATGTAATGTAAGGTTAAACATTATTCGGGGTTTTGGGTGTAATTCGTGATTACGTAGGGTTCTTGGGGTAATGAAGAGATTACTCAGGGTCATGGATGTAAATATCTCTTTATTATATTATATTATTATAATCTTGAATATAGATTACTGAGATAAGTTGAAAAAACTATATAATTAATTAAAATATCGAATCGGTAATATATATGATTAAAAAAACTAATCTTAAAATTATTGTATGTCTTTTACAATCTAAATATACTTCTTTTTTCTATTATGAAAAAAATCTAAATACAATATAATTATATAAGCCTATCAAAACATAGAATGTCATTGACGAAAAAGAACACATTATGATTATCATTACATGATAAAAGATAAAATCAAACACATATAGAAAAACAATAAAAATTAATATTATTATTTAAATATTGAGAATAATAACAAAATTTATCAAGATAAAATCTCTTCATTGAGCACGAGAATCTTCAATGTCCGAAAACTAAAACCATGAAAATGAAACATACATAATTTTTTACGTACGAAGGAATAACTTATATTATGGTGAGAAGATCTTGTAGATTACTTGTGATTATAAATGCCGTCTCGATAATGATAAAGGTAGGGTAAGAAATGTGAGAACATGAAAATAAATGTAGGTAATGAATTGGGATAACAATCTTAAACATTTGATCTTTCTTGCTATATTTTATGGACAATATTTTCTACTTTTTTTATACTCAATACTATAGTCTTTAACCAATTATGTGTGTGTGCATGCATTAGTACATGCGTATGTGTTTGTTGATATATAGAGACATACCCATTCATACGTATTAAATTGGGAATGTCTTTGAGTGCTTTATGATCCTCTTAATATCTCAAAATTTTTGAATAGCACGCTAAGATTGATTATTATACTTATACTAATTAATTCATACCCAAGCTATAATCACTAGACTAAGATAAGACATAGAGACACGAACATAGATGTTTTGTATAACCTATGCACGAAGGACCTGCATCTCTGTCTCACATGTATTTCGGAGAAACCACTTGAACTTAATAGTAAACGGGGAAGGAAAGAGATTGGGTCTCGCAACATGGACCTAATGTTGCAGATACAAGTTAGTCACGCATTTGACAAATCATGACGATGTAGCTTTGGAGTAAATTAATTTCTAAAAAATCCACATCATCAAACTAATCCGAGTGCAAATTATCTCAAAAAAGATATTTAGATGAACAATCCAGAGAGTTGAAATTTCATAAAAACAATTTCTGTAGATTTAATTAAAAATCTTTTACCAAAATCACTCTACAATTTATTCAAGGCACATGACAACTCCAATTAAGACAAAATTTGTAGAGTAATTCAATCACATTTCAGGCATCAATTCTGATTTTTTTCCAATTAAGATAAAATTTGGAGAGTAATTCAATCACATTTCAAGGCATCAATTCTGTTTTTTTTAAGAATTTTTGGAGCAAAGGGTGAGTGAATTATAAATTTAAGACCACAGATTGGGTAAAATATGAAGAATTTCACTTGTAAAATTTTAATTAATTACCCAAAGTTCAGAAAAATAAAAATAATTATCCAGATGATAGAGAATTACTTAAGCAACACCATGATATTTTTCATTGAAATAAAAGAGGCAATATTCAGGTCCAAATTAAAACATAAATATGGGGTTATCAGTGCAATGTAGAAAATAAAATAAACAAACAAGCTATATACAGGGACTGATTTGTAATAACAGAAACATAAAATATAAAAAGTGAAATTTTTACAAATAAAAAAAGAAAGACCTTCCTCTCCGAGCGTTAGGGCATGAAGTGGATGAGGAAGGGTGGCGGCGGCGGCGCACCACTGGCGGAGGGAGCGGTGGCGGGCGTCGGGGTGATGACCGGTGCGGCAAAGCGGCCTGCACGGAGGAGGCCTGCCACGTGAGGCGGCGATGGTGTAGCAGGAGTGAACTAGAGCGGCGACGCGAGCTGCTGTGCATGGAGCACCGAGGTGGTGGCGGTTGGAGACCGCTTGCTGGCGGTGCGTGAAGGGCCTGGAGGCAGCCGTGCTTGTGCGGCGAAGAGGGCCACGGAGTGGCGGAGGGACTACGACGGCTCGGCGGTTGGCTGGGCTAGTGATCTGGGCGTGCGGAGGTGCCTCCTGTGGCGGCCACGCGGGGGTGACCGGCGGAGGGAGCGACCACTGGTTGTGGAGGGGTGGCGGCGCCTGTGGTGTAGGGGGGCGGCGGCTGCTGCTTCCCTGTACTTTTTTATTTTTTATTTTTTGAATTTTTTGTTGATGTGTGCTTTTGTTTTAGATTTTTTAATTGTTTTTGATTTCTTAAACATGGAACAAATGTGAATATATACAAAAGGGAAAAAAAGATGGTAGAGGAGAATGATGAAGAAGATGAAGATGATGGTGATGTGATAACAAAGTAAATAAGTGAAGGGTGATAATGGTGTGGTGTGATATAAAAAACAAGGAAAAATGTTAGATAAAATAAAATAACAAGGGATATGATAGAGAAATACTTACCTGAATCTTTGCCGGAATTGTGGAGCAGCTACGTTGGACTCCTGTCGTGGCCTCAATCCGATTGGCGAATTAAAAATCAGAGAAGCTGTGCGAGCTCGATGGGGAACTCGTGACGCAGAGTGGAGCTCCGCGGATCTCGCATGAAAGGAGGTCGTCGCTTCGTATCGGGGTGGAACGTTGTCACCGATCGACCTCGATGAGCTCTCTCCTTTTTCTATTAGAATGGTATATAGGCAAAAAATGAGGATGGAGAGGTGTATAAAAAGAGATGAAAGAAATGGAGGTTAGAATGGAGGTGGAGTGGAATGGGAGGTTAAATTAGTGGTGGAGTTGAATGGGATGTTAGATGAATAATGGAGTTGAATGGAGGTTGATGAAAAAAGAGAAGTTAGTGTAGAGAATATGATTAAATAAAAGAAAATAAAAGTAGGCTACTAAAAAGAGAGAATAAAATAAAGAGAAGAAAAAGAGCGGGGAATTTACAAAAGAAGACAAACAAAATGTACATTTTTTACTTTTCTAATTTTAATTTTTTTGTATTTTTAATAAAAGATATTTACAACAGAAAAATACACTAAAATACTAGGAATACACCACACAAATGATTTTTTTGGATTATTAGTAATTAAGAAAAAAATAAAAAAAAATGAAGAAAGAATGAATATTTACATAATATACAATGTACATCTAGGTCCCAAAATCCATATTTTACAAACAAGCTTCGATTTTAATGAGATCATTTCCGTTGGATAGATAGTTTTCTAACTTAAACTTTAAAAGTGAGTTTAGTGAATTTGGAGTTCATACAGAGCGAGAACTTGGCCGGGAAGTTGGACTTTACGGTATTTTCTCTTTAGGATCTAGGAGCATTTATTTGAGGTGAAATTTATTTTGTATTTTTTTGTATTTTATATACATTTTTATGAACAAGTCAGAGAAAGAATTAGCCAAAAAGGAGTTGAAATGAAATTATTAAAAATACATGAAGTTTTGGACTATTTATAGGTGAAAAACTCCTTTAATTTGCGGCTTTTTATTGTTAATCTAATTTGTATAATATAATATACAATAATTAGTGTATTTTATTTACAAGAGATATTTTGTTAATTTATTGATTTTATGGACATTTATTTGGGATTTTACTCGGGGATTTTGCTAAGATCAAGATATTGAGAGGATGAACCGCGGATTCTTCAATCTCTAGGGAATAAGTCTGGCCCTGTGCTCCCGCCACATTTATTTCAAAGAGGATGCCCAGCCATCGCATGAGTTCCAGGAATGGCTGAACCCAAATCTTCGAGATGTGATCATGAAGGAAATATCAAAGTGGTGGAGCATCGATTTTATCTACCCCATCTCCGACTCCAAGTGGGTTAGTCCATTGAATGTGATACTCAAGAAGACGGGTAATACCACAGTTTTGAGCAAGTCTGGAGAGGAGATAGCTACCCGAGTACCCACTCCTTGGAGGGTCTGTGTGTACTACAGATGATTGAATCAGACCACCAAGAAGGATCATTTCCCGCTTCCATTCATTGATCATATTATCGAGAGGCTAGCTGGGAAGAGTCATTACTATTTTCTTGACAGGTACTCGGGGTACAATCAGGTGGCCATAGCACCCGAAGATTAGGAAAAACAACATTCACCTGTCCTTTTTGACATATACTTTTAGATGGATGCCCTTTGGTTTATGTAATGCCATGGCTACATTCCAAAGGTGCGTGCTTTCCATCTTTTTAGACACGGTGGGTGATTGTCTAGAGGTCTTAATGGATGACTTTTCGGTCGATGGCGATGGGTTCGATGCTTGTCTTGACTGCCTAGATCGTGTACTTAAGCATTGCATAGAGGTCAACCTTGTATTATCTTGGGAGAAGAGTCATTTTATGATGACTCAGGGGACGGTGCTTGTCCATATCATCTCCAACAGGGCATGGAGGTCGATCCGGCCAAGGTGGATATCATCAAGAAACTCAATCCACCGTCCAATTTGCGTCAGTTGCAGTCTTTTCCAGGGCATGTTGATTTCTACTGATGATTCATTCATGATTTCAGTCCTATTGCACGACTACTTACTGATCTGCTAACGAAAGGCACCGAGTTCATTATAGATGATAAGTGTCTTGCGTCATTTGAGACTCTCAAGGGACTAGTTGTTCGGGCTCCTCTCCTTCAGCCACCCGATTGGTCTCTCTCATTCGAGATCATGACAGATGCTTCTGATTTTGCCATAGGGGTTGTGCTTGGACATAGGAGGGATGGATTACCATTTGCTATTCACTATGCTAGCCGGACTTTGGATGACGCTCAGCTGAATTATACCGTGACTGAGAAGGAGATGCTTGGCATAGTGTTTGCTTTGGATAAGTCCAGATCTTACACTCTTGGATCTAGGGAGACCATATACACAGATCACACCACCATCTGATACCTCATGGCTAAGAAGGATGCCAAAGCCAGGTTGACCAGATGGATCCTTCTACTATAGGAGTTTGACATAAAGATTAAGGATAAATCTAGAGTCAAGAATGTGGTGGAGGATCACCTCTCTCGCTTAGAGAATCTTGAGGATTCTGATCAGATCGCACCTGTCACAAAGACATTCCCAAACGAGGCGATTCTTGCTATTACCCTGCTTCCATGGTACACTGACATTGTGAACTATCTTGTCTCCAAGAAAGTTCCACAAGGTTGACCCAGACAGCAACTTGAGACCTTCCTTGCGAAGGGCAAGTCGTACCATTGGGAGGATCCCACCCTTTATCATGAAGGGGGGATAGTATCTGGCGTCGATGCATTACTCAGGAGGAGCACCACAGCATCCTCCCTTACTACCACAAGCTTGAGGCAAGAGGGCATCATTCTGGGAGACGGACAACACAGAAAGTTTTCCAATCCAACTTATGGTGGCCTACCCTCTTCAAGGATTCTGATGAATTTGTGAAGAGGTGCACTGACTGTTAGAGGATGGCCACTTGTGGATAGCGTGATATGATGCTGATGTAGCTCATTCACTTCTGTGAGGTTTTTGACGCATGGGGCATCGATTTCATGGGTCCATTCCCTAAGAGTTGGGGATTTGAGTACATTCTGCTTGTTGTGGATTATGTGAGTCATTGGGTTGAGGTCATCCCCGCCCAAGCCGCATATGTTAAAACCGTATGCAGATTTTTGAGGAAAAATATCATTTCATGGTTCGGGTTACCTAGAATTTTGATTTCTGACAGGGAGACTTATTTTATCAATGACAAGGTAAGGTCCCTTGCTAACGAATTTAGTATTGACCATCGAGTAGCCATTCCATATCACCCTCAGATCAATGGTCTTGCTGAAGTATCGAACATGGAGATCAAGACTATATTGCAGAAGGTTGTCCGCCTAGACCAAAAGGATTGGTCACAACTTTTGGACTCGGTCTTGTGGGCCTATAGGACTTCCTTCAAGACATTATTGGGCACATATCCTTTTCTTCTCGTTTATGGAAAGCCATGCCATTTACCTATGGAAATCAAGCACAAGTCACTTTGGGCAGTTACTATGTTATTATTGGATCCCAAGAGTGTAGGAGATCAGAGAAAAGCAGAATTGGCAGCCCTGGAGGATTTTAGAGATACAACCTTTTCGAGTAGCCAACAATATAAGGAGAGAGTAAAGATATGGCATGATTCTCATATCAGCCATAAACAGTTTGAGCCGAACCAGAGAGTATGGCTATTCGATGCTAGGTTGAGATTATTTCCAGGGAAATTACAAAGCAAATGGAAGAGACCATACTTGGTCAGAAAGGTGCATGATAACGGAAGCATCGACATATCTGAGTTGTCATCTAATTCCACCTTTCGGGTTAACGGTCAGCGCCTGAAGCCATATCTTGATCATGATTCGCTGATCGTTAACATCACCCCTATTTATTTTTCATGAGATATGGACTTTTAATCACATCATTTACATCTCATACCTGATTGTCACTTCTCCTTCGCAGCTGTATAGATCCATATTGGTCATATCATTCATTCTTTTTATCTAATACCCCATCTTCATCTTATGATTATGTTATACTTAGGGTGTGCTTTACCCTAAATATAGGGGAGGTATCAAACCTGTGATTATTCATTTTTTATTTTATTACCTCTAGTTCGCTGCCTATGCTTAGGGATATTTTACCCTAAGTATAGGGGAGGTAGTAGCTGTACATATATTCTTCGATTTTTCACTTGTGTACAAACTTCTATACTTAGGATTATTTGATCAGAAGTTTACACTTACCTCTATTCATTACATTCTTTTATTCGTCGTTGCAGTATAGCCCTCTTTTCACTTCCCAATACCCAACAAGAGTTATGTCTTCATTTCATCGCTCTTTGATCACTCTAATGACATCGTTCGAGCTAAGTATAGAGGGGTGTCGTATATATTGTATATATACTTTAGACATAACTTGTATTTTGTGTGAGTGTGCTAATATATGGCTAAAAATCACAAACTAAAAATCAAAAAAAATTAAAATTTTTCTTGTACATAAATGTTTGTAAATAGCCTTTTTGTAAAAAAACTATTTTTGAACAAACTTTTGTAAAAATTGTTTTGTTTGTAAATATTTTTGTATCAAAATTACGAGTATAGTACAAAATTTTTGAAAAATATTTGAAAATAAAAAGTTTGCAGAAATTTATTTGTAAATGTTTGTAAAAATATTTTGCAAAACTTTTTCTTCTTCCTTGTATTCAAAAGTTTCCATAAAAATTTGCATATTTTGAAAAATTTTGCACAAAAAGAGTTTTTGTACATTTTGTTTCTATATTCTTCTGAATCATAGTTGACATTTAAACTAGTCTGGAATTAAATTGAAAAATGGAGCTTGGTTAAGGCCTTAATCCACTTAACTTCAGAGGAACCTTAAAGGATTTGGGGTTAAGACTTTTCTAGTCCATAGTGACTTAATTCCTTGAATCCACTAGGCTATGTTCACATGTCATTTTGATGAGCCTAAGTAGAATACTTAACAACGCACGCATGACTCTCAGAGACAATGTCTTGACTTGGACACACACCTTAAATATAGCTCAACACGGAGGAAGTGGTGAGGAGGCAGAATTTTTTGGCATGGGGTAGCATACGAGGGTAGTACTGCTAGCCAGAACCTCTCGTCCTCCTCTAGGGAGGGATGTGCATCTCAACCTGGTCTAGTGGTAGTGAGGTCTAAAGACAGGAGTTTGTGGGTTGCAATAATGCTTCAAAAGAGGGATAGTCTACTGGCTCAAGAGGAAAAACTCCTTATGTACATGTTGCACCATGTAAATATGTTGTATATACATACATCAAAAAAAGTGCAAAAATATGAAAAAACTCCAAAAAGGGGGATAGGCCAGATTGAAAATAAAATACCTATCGGAGTGTATATAGTGAATAAGAAAAGCTTATGTATTCCACCTTCTCGTCTCATGGAAGCTTGCACGTAGAGACTTAGCTATACTGGCTTTGCTTCAAGGGATACTTGGCTACACTGGTCACGGTCCATTCTCTTCTTTCTCCCCTCTTCTTGAGCTGGTTGAACTTGAACTTAGAAGGGAATACCCCGCTCCTTGAGGAAAGACTGATAGACTAGGGTAATTAGAGTTACCTTATTGAGGGAGGTTGTTTCTTTGTCATTTCTGAAGTGGGGAGCTACATATCACTTAAACAGTACAAGGAAATATGCATAGTCATTAGAATTTACGTATGTAGACATATTCTGACCTAGTTATTAAGGAGTCTTGACCATAGAACTGTGGAACTTGGAGGTTGTTAAGTCTTAAAACTATTTCCCAATAAGGTTCTGCCAAATTAATAATCCAAAGGTCTGACTGAGCTCCATACTTCAATTTAATGAAGATAAGTTTAATGATCAACTTTGATTTTTCCTTTTCCTTTTCTTTTTCACTTCTTTTTTAAATAAGTGTTTGCTAAGGGACTAGCAAAGGTAAAGTATAGAGGGTGATGAATCTACGTTTCTCACTCTTTATTCTTTTATTTTAGCTCTTCTTTTTGGCAAAGCCACTTGTAAATACTTGTAAATACAATAACTTAGCATTTTGCATGTCATTGTTAATATACATATTTAGCATTTATTTTACAAAAATAAACGAATAAAGGGAAAAGAAGAAGAAGAAGGGGGTATTTAGAATAAATACAGAGTGACCTTAAACCCTAAGAGAAGGTCAAGTCTTGACCTGATCGCAAAAGAAAATAAGTAGAGAGAGATAAGGGTCCACTATGTATTATACATATCACATATACTTGTACATATTATGTATTTATTTATTTTTGACAAAATAAAATTATTCTATTCTTTTTACTCTCTTTTATATAATCTTAGAAATAATATAAAAATAAAATAAAAATCAGAAAAATAAAATAAAAAAAATAAAATCATCAAACCCTTATACAAATACATATGTAAATAATATATTAACTATTTAAGTAATAAAAAGAAAATTATTTTGTATCCCTTAATTTATTTTGTAAATAAATAAAATATAAAATATAAAGGATTTTTGTAAAAATAATAAAATGAAAATACTTGTACATAATATATAGGTATATTATACATGTATATAATATTATGCATTGTATATACCTCATTTTATTTTTCATAAAAATAACTAAAAATCATAAAATATAGTTTTTAATTAACAAACATTTTTTTATTATATACACTTTTTATTTTAAATTCATTTACTATTTTAATGTAATTTTCTTTCATTTTTGTACATTTTGGTTTCTCATTGGTCCGCATCGGATAGTAGACCCCGGTCAACGGTCTCTTCCCACCTGGTTGAGTCACGCCCTATCTCGTCGGAGCTCTTTCTTCAAATTCTCACGCTCAAACCTAACCACCTCTTTGCTCGATTATTGCGCCTGATTGTAGCACTCACGTCCATGATCTCACGGATCCCTAGGCACAACCAGATCTTCTTAGGGTTTCGCATTGCACGCCGATCTTTCTGCACCCTGACGCACCCTATAAAGCATCTTCTCTGCCTCCTGTGCTCGACAGCTCGTCCCTTGCACCACCACAGACCCCTAGCTCCCTTCTTTAGAGTGACAGCTACCGGAGGAGTAGCTTAGGATCATCCGGAGATGCCTAGAGGCTTGTAGCTCACTTCTTGGTCGGAGAACCGCCGCGAGCAGCCTCCCAACCAGCCGCAGCTTGGTTAAGGCCAAGACCCCGTCGACCACCTTCATCTGAAGCTTCTGATCTCATTGGTAGCTTTAGGTATTTCGTATCTTCTGTTTTTCCCAATCCATTCCACTTTTCTATTTCGCCTCCGCCACATGTTTTTGTGCTCCGACCAGTCGGTCAGAGCCCCATCTAAATCATCCATCTGCATAGATCGCTTCCTCGCCTCGCCTCACACCTTCCTACGCAGCCTACCACACTGAATCTCGCTCAATGGAGCAGGATCAGGTCGGGTCTTCACCTTCCACCTTCGTTGGAGACCCAAAGTTCCGCCTCCCTTCACTTCTCTTTATTTCCTAAGTAACAACTCTGACCAGAGTCTTGCCCCTGAGTCCGGCTATCCCTTGCCGATACGAATGCGTGCCTGGACAACACTCTGGACCTTCATCTTCTCAGGCGAAGCAGCTCCAAGAGGGACTTCATCGCCATGATTGTCCAACTGTCCTCCCGACCATCGGAGCCTCCCATTTGACGTGGAGCATCATCACGACTACCAGACCTCTCCATCCCTTCACTAGAGCAACAAATCTCCTCCCTCGCTTGTTTGAAGTTCGCTGGAACCATGTTCTTAGAGACCTTCTCTTCTCTGTTGGATGAGCCTCCCCTCTGCCAGATCAAATCAGAGCCACCCGATCGTGCAACCTTTGAGCCTTAGATTAGAAGCCTCTAGTGCATCTGACACACACGTCCGTGATGGAATCTGGATCGTTAGATGTGTGGCAGAGGATAATCAAAGCCGTACGTCAAAGTCGGTCCCCGCATGGGCCACGTGTCCCATTGGGTATATTTCCCTTGTGCCCTTGCATGTTTTTGCTTTTAGATTTAGTCTATTAAATAAAATGTGCAGTTAAAAACATTTACAGTTTGGACCTCACACTTTTGATATTTGCACTTTAGTCCTTCCGAGTTTGAAGCACATGGGTCCTCACGTGTTATGTGGGTTATTTGCACTTTCTGTCTTTAGCTTTTACATTGTTAATGAATGAATGATATATTTTTAGAATTTGCATTTATACCCATGTTCATTGAATATTGAGCATGTGTACAAATTGGTCGGGCTTTTTGCATAATAACCCTATACTTTATTAGTGTGTTATTCATTTGGTTAGCATAATTAAATTAATTGCTTTTTGGTCCATGTGAGTTGTGTTCAATTGCATACCTTTTATTGAGCTTAATAAATATTAAATTAATTCTCAAAATTGCCTAAAAATTACATTTAGCTCCTGCTAGGTAGTTTTTATTGTAGTCTTTGTGGATTGATTTTCTTGCATTTTCTATTTTTGAAAATTAAAAAACCACCAAAAAGAACCATGTTTGCTTTAAAAAATTATAAAAATCCAAAAAATATCTTAAAAATTCCATAAAAATTCATGTCTTTGTTGTTTGTTGTGTTTTAGCTTCACTAAAATTTGTTTGAAAATTCATTACAAAAACCCTAAAAATTACAAAACAACCAAAAACTTATAAAAATAATAAAAAAATCAAAGAAAAATAAAAAAAATGTATTTTCAGTTCCTATTTGTAGGTTTTTGTTTGTATTTTATCACAAAATTGATATCCAAGACTTGGGATGCTTTAAGTACTTTTAGTTTGCAATTTGGTCCTGGTTGTGCACTATTTTGTCTTTTAAGCATTGTTTGATTTTTATAAAATAAAAAACATTTAAAAACCTAGAAAAAATTACCAAAAATACTTTAAAACACATAAAACACAAAAATATTTTTAGTTTTATTTTATGAGCATTTTTGGTTATTTTGAAAAATCCAAAAAGAGTGTTTTATGTGTTTTACATTTTGTGCTTGTTTTATTAAAAATTAAAAAAATTGAAAAATTTAGAACCACTAAAAAATATTTTATTTTGAAATTTGACTACTTCATTCTTTTTCACGCTCCTTATGTTCGACCCTTATAGTATAACAGGTACATCAAAATAACAGACCGCTGGCATTGATTTCCTTATTTTCATTAGTGGTTAATTTTTCTCGTTGAGTTAGCCGATTGATTGGGGTCACAATGGCCATTGTTTATTTTTGCTACTTAACCCTAGTTAGTCGACCGCTCACCATTGTCAAACCAATGGAACAATGACCTAACACAACATGATGCCCCTCCAACATGTACATGTAGTCAAAATTTTCGATAGTTGGCACATAGACTTCATAGGACCTTTCACCACAACACACAACTACCAATATATCCTTCTTGTTATCGACTACATCTCCCGTTGGGTTGAAGCCATTCCCACTCACGCTGCTGATAGCGCAACTGTTGTCAAATTCCTAACCAACCTCTTCTCTCAATTTGGATTACCTAAGGTTGTCATTAGTGATATTGGAACCC
This sequence comes from Ottelia alismoides, assembly GCA_037367405.1. Taxonomy (NCBI): domain Eukaryota; kingdom Viridiplantae; phylum Streptophyta; class Magnoliopsida; order Alismatales; family Hydrocharitaceae; genus Ottelia; species Ottelia alismoides. The sequence goes on from JAZKJV010002971.1 coordinate 311,230, forward strand.
ACTTTCTGAATCATCAGTGAAAAATCTACCCACAAACAAATGGAATGACCGAGCTATCAAACCGAGAAATTAAGACCATACTCCAGAAAACTATCTGATCCGATCACAAGGACTGGTCCCAACACTTGCAGTCTACTCTCTGGGCCTACCATACAACCTTTCACACACCTTTAGGAATGAGCCCATACCAACTTATCTATGGAAAACCATGTCATTTACCTGTTGAGATCCACCATAAATCACTTTGGGCAATAAAGAAATGTCATTTGGATTATGCCGAGGCTGGAAAAAGGAGATTACTAGATTTGATTGAATTTGAAGAATTACGATCACAAGCCTATGATAACAACTTAATCTACAAAGAGAAAATCAAAATATGGCATGGTGCCAATATTTCGAGGAAAACATTTATGAAGAATCAAAAAGTGTGGCTATTTGATGAAAATTTAAACTATCTCCAGGAAATCTGAGATCAAAATTGAAAGGACCATACATTGTAACCCAAGTTTTTGACAATGATTCAATAAAATATCTGACCCAAATAATAAAGCCACTTTCAGAGTCAATGGTCAAAGATTGGAACCCATTGTTGAACCCTCTGGTCCCATGCTTGTTTGTACAACATACCTTCTACAAGAACAATAAGCAGTACACATCACTGAAATGAGGCGTTAAACCATGCATTCTCGTGAGTCTCTCCTCACAGGTATCTTTTCTTCTTATTTCTTGCATATTTATTTTTATTGCATTGCATTAGATTAGTATGGGGGTAAACCTATCTATATTTTTAAAAATCCAACAAAATACAAAAATATGTTTTTACATCACTCGTCCAAATCTGTTGGTCCTCTAAGTTATTGACTTCGCCATGATATGGCTTCTGATAAGCATGGGGGGTGTCTGCATATTTTTTTTTCAAAAATGCATTTTTTATCTTGAATTTTTTTCCCAAAAAAACAAACACATTTGCATACAAAAAAATCAAATACAAAGATTGCAAAATTACTTTAAAATATTTTTCCAAAAAACATCGTAAAATCTTTTAAAAACCACCAAAAAGATGTCATCCCTCCCTATTTTTGTCCTATTTTTGAGAAATCATCTCTTCGTTGCATAGATCATAGACTAAAGCTGAGTTGACCCTAACCCGCTTCATTCCATCAGAATTTCACTAGGCGTGAGTTTTATGCTTTCTTCAGGTCCATATGGACTTTATTATCTCAGTTCTGCTAACTCTACAGGTGAATGAACTTATGTATCCAACTAGATCACCTAAACAACTAGTATCACTCTTACTCTTCATTTGATATTAAGCAACTGCACATTCCACTTAGATTGATTGAGTTTATTTTACGAGACACAATTACAATCTAGTTGAGGTGAGGAGTTGTCCTCTTGGTTGTGCCAATGCCTGAACCTTGTCCATGGTTAATGAAGGAATTTGACTCAGGAGCAACATAATCTCTCTAGTCTAAGTGTGTCAATAAATAAACCATTATTGTGCCTCCGAAGTCAATATTAAGCCAATACTATTTTGATGCCAAACCTAAAGCAAAAACACAAAAAAAGACATATCACAATAGAAAAGAATGCCAAATACCACCAATCATGCAAAGCAAAGCAATGAAAGAAGATCTACCAAATAACCCTACTCCACCAAAAAGTCAAGGCAGCAACCCAATGATGCTACCTAATCTCTCAATAGAAGCCAAAGAGGACCGAAGTTATGCTCTATAAAAAGAAAAGAATGAGAGCAACGAACCAAAGCAATCTATGGAAAACCCTGAAAAATTAAGTCCCATTATCCATCCGAATTGTTTCCTATTTATATGCTGACATACTTGGTGAAAAGAGACTATGACTGAATTCAAGTGAGGACCAAGACTATAAACATATGGAATCATCTGGTACATTGATAGATTGTGTTGTTATCTCGTTCTCTCAACTCATAAAAGGTACAACATCACTAACACTGTTTATATCCACTCAAGGTCAAAGAGAATACTTGTTGATTAGAATGATCTAACTTGATTGACTTTCTGAAACCATTTTGATTTTGTCAGAACTGAAAGGTTGTTGAAACTACAAACTCGAGTCAAGTCGATAATTCGAATAAATCTTTAATCCATGGGTCGACTCTACTGAAGTTTGTGTATATGTGTGGTTGGGATCTGAAAACTTAAGACTGGTGAACCGCTAGATCGGCCCTTTAAAAGTGTTGTTTTAACACTTGAAATTATCATCGCAGTCGGGCCGAAATGGGTCATCAAAGACCACCTCATTTAAATATAACAATAAAAACCAGATGGTCATTTTTTTACTTAGCAAGAAACCAAGGTTGAACTCAGAGACACGAGCCTCTCTCGTATTATCCAGATTTTTATCTATTTAACTACGTGTTGAGTTAAAGAAGCATAGGTCAAATCATGCAATAAGAATGGGACAATGCATTTAAAACAAAAGTAAACATGAATTTTTTTATTTTATTTTTATCATGCAGACAAATGTAATGAAATGCAATGCAAATATGCCCTAAGTTAGAATCATGAGCAATTTAAAAAAATGAATTAATTTCAGGTTTAATTTAAAGACACAAATGTGATGGATTCGAAGCAAGGCATGAATTTAAGCACCTAGAGACACTTGGATATTATCAATTAAACATCAAAAATTTCAGAGTCCAAAATAGAAATTAAACATGCCATTAAAAAGTACATCAAGCAAGCTTCGAAATGAAACTGAAATCAACTCAATTGGAATTACGGTGCTCAAGATATGCAATAAAGAAGACAAGGTCATAAAAGCAAGAAAACATAAAAATATAACTACAAACAGGTCCCTGGGAGGGACTAAAAAGTAAATATGACAAAGATCGGGACCTTCCTGTAAATAACCCACACGCACAGGGGCATTTTTGCAATTTTGAAAACCTGCGAGGGTTCACTTGCAAAATTCCCAAATGCAGTGGTCAGCACGTGATGTAAGGACCTGTCTGCAAATAGGAGAAGTCGGCTGGGCCTCCTTGCAAATTACCCGAGAGGCACGTGCTGTGCACGCACTATCTCTAGGTTCGGGTCGATCTGAGGTTCGGGCGAGGTTGGGCGTTGCTTCGACTTGGCTTGGGCACTGGATCAGGCTTGATGCAGGCTCGCGAACTCCGAGCCTGAAGGGTCGAAGACTAAAGCTCGAAGAGGCTCTGGAATTGCCACGTGGCTGGCATTGCACCGTTGGATCTAGAGAATCCAATGACTTCTGGAAATGGGGCTACTAGGTGATGTAGATTCATCTAGGCCGTCGGATGGTCGCTGAAAGAGGACCATCGCACGACAGCTGCTCTTCTCTCCCTCCTCTTCAGCTGGCGGCGGGATCAAGACTCTGGCGAAGGTGCTCCTCCTCCGCCACTCCATCTCGGTCACGGTAGACCTCCCCGGAGCTCCTTGGATGGACGTCGAGGAAGATGGGAGCTCGGGGAAGGTCCAGGAGCCTTTGGAGCCATGCATCGGAGCTCGGGTGAGTGCTCCAGGGTCGATGAAGCTGACTCCGATGGAGCTCCGGCCATTGCACGCGTTAAGGACCTGCATCGTTAGGTACATAGCCGAAGCAAGAAGGCATGCGTGCGTGAGTGGAATGAAAGCTCGTGTGGGGTGGAGAACTTGGGAGCTCGGAGCTCCTCCGCCGTGGGTGGCGGAGGAGATGGGTCGACGGTGGAGAGGTATGGAAGAGGGAGAAGATGATCGGTAGGTGTCGCGTGAAAGGTGGAGTGATGGAGAAGCTCGGGAGGCGATCGGTGAAGGGCGAACAGGGTGAAGCAACCTACAAAATTAAGAGAAATTAAATAAAAAATACAAAAGGGGATCGGAAGGCTTACATGATCGGAGATGGAGGCGGTAGCTTGTGCGCGAGCTCCATGGCGGAGCTCTGGTCTTCGCTGGACCCCGTCAGCTACGCGGGGCAGCTTGAGCGGGCTTGGAGCTCTGCAACTTCGCCATGGACGGTGGAGGGTCGTAACCAGAAGGGAAGGTCGTCATCGCTCGATCTCTCCGCCTCCCCCTGTCACACCCCCTTCTCAAATTCGGCCTTTTGTTCTTTCAAAAGTCAACTTGAAGATTGGAATAATATGATTGGGCCACGTGGCCCGTTCTGGGTGAGCCAAGTGGCCCGCCCGCCTTGCAGCATCCGCCCGCGTCCTCAGCCATCAGATCTCCTCCTGAGATCCAACGGCTCCAACCTCTCCACACCCGCTTCTTTTCCTAACCAGGATTTGATCATCACCGCACGTATCCGCCTTTTCCTGCTCACGCCACGTGTCAGGACCTCCGCCATCAGATCATCGTTTGGAGCTGAAATCTCGACCTTACATTCCCACCGTGTTCTCAGCCATTCGATATGCACCTCCATCACATCGCGGCCGTCCGCTCGCACTTCGTCTCCAACGCGACATGTGGCGTCATCAATCACCCTTCGATCACTTCACCTCAGATTAAATCCACACGGCTTCTTTGGCGCTTCGATCTAGGCCGTTGGATCGCGAGAAGCAACGGCCGAGGCTTCGTCTTCCACCTTCAGTCCTCCTCTCTCACACGTTCCCCATCTCGCGAACACACTTCCCCCTTCCTATTTTCACCACCCTCTCCGACCACCTCGCCCCTCTCCAACTGCCCCACGACCTTCTCCTATCATCCACGATCCTCGCCAGTCGTCCCTCACTCCACGTCGCCCTTCCGCGCAATCCACATCTTCCAATAAAGTCACCTCCACCATCACCAGAACCATCACCTTCAAACCTTCAAATACACCCTTCCCCCCTCCGACCATGGTTGTCCACCTGTACGCGGGGCACGGCCCAGCCCTCCGCCATCTCCCTGTGACAGGGGGAGATGGTCGGATTGAGCGAAGACGACCGGAGCCCCTGGTGATGACCCTCCGCCCTCCATGGAGGAGTCGCGGTGCTCTAAGCCCGCCTAGCTGCTCCGAGGGGTCTCCGGAGTCCAGCGATGACTCGAGCTCCCCTCGGAGCTCAAGCACAGACCATTCTGCTCCATCTCCGACCAGGTAAGGCTCCTAAACTTTCCTTTCATTTTTTCTTTATTTCTTTGAATTAATTAGAGTTTTCTCCTCCCTCTCGACCTCTATTGTTCACCCTCTGAGTTTCATCTCACTACCCCCTTCCACGCGCACATTTCCGACAACACGCTTCTCCCTCTTCCATACCTCTCCACCGTCGACCCATCTCCTCCGCTACCCATGGCAGTGGAGCTTCGAGCTCCCACATTCTCCGCCCCACACGAGCTTTCATTCCACTCATCCACGCACACCTTCTTGCTTTGGCTATGTACCTAACGATGCATGTCTTTAATGCGTGCAATGGCCGGAGCTCCATCGGAGTCAGCTTCATCGACCCTGGAGCAATCACCCGAGCTCCGATGCACGGCTCCAGAGGCTCCTGGACCTTCCCTGAGCTCCCATCTTCCTCGACCTCCATCCAAGGAGCTCCGGGGAGGTCTGTCGTAACTGAGATGGAGTGGCGGAGGAAGAGCACCTTCGTCGGAGTCTTGATCCCGCCGCCAGCTGAAGAGGAGGGAGAGAAGAGCAGCTGCCGTTGGATGGTCCTCTTTCAGCGACCATCCGACGACCTAGATGAATCCACATCACCCAGGAGTGCCATTTCCAGACTTCGTTGGATTCTCTAGATCCAACGGTGCAACGCTAGCCATGTGGCGATTCCAGAGCCTCTCCGAGCTTCAGTCTCCGACCCTTCAGGCTCGGAGTTCACGAGCCTGCATCGAGCATGATCCAGTGCCCAAGCCAAGCCGAAGCAACGCCCAGCCTCGCCCGAACCTCAGATCGACCCGAGCCTAGAGATAGCACGTGCACAACACGTGCCTCCTGGGTAATTTGCAAGAAGGCCCAACCGACTTCTCCTATTTGCAGACAGGTCCTTACATCACGTGCCGACCACATACACTTGGGAATTTTGCAAGTGAACCCTCACGGGTTTTCAAAATTGCAAAAATGCCCCTGTGCGTGTGGGTTATTTACAGGGAAGGTCCCGATCTTTGTCATATTTACTTTTTAGTCCCTCCCAGGGACCTGTTTGTAGTTATCTTTTTATGTTTTCTTGCTTTTATGCCCTTGTCTTCTTTATTGCATATCTTGAGCACCATAATTCCAATTGAGTTGATTTCAGTTTCATTTCGAAGCTTGCTTGATGTACTTTTTAATGGCATGTTTAATTTCTATTTTGGACTCTTAAATTTTTGATGTTTAATTGATAATATCGAAGTGTATCTAGGTGCTTAAATTCATTCCTTGCTTCAAATCCATCACGTTTGTATCTTGAAATTAAACCTGAAATTAATTCATTTTTTTAAATTGCTCATGATTCTGACTTAGGGCATATTTGCATTGCATTTCTTTGCATTTGTCTGCATGATAAAAAATAAAATAAAAAATTCATGTTTACTTTTATTTTAAATGCATTGTCCCATTTTTATTGCATGATTTGACCTATGCTTCTTTAACTCAACACATAGTTAAATAGATAAAAATCTGGATAATACGAGAGAGGCTCGTGTCCCTGAGTTCGACCTTGGTTTCTTGCCAAGTAAAAAAAACAACCATTTTATTTTTATTGTTATATTTAAATGAGGTGGTCTTTGATGACCCATTTTGTCCCGACTGCGATGACAATTTCAAGTGTTAAAACAACACTTTTAAAGGGCTGATTTAGCGGTTTACCAAATGTCATTTGATGATTTGTGAAATCGGCCCTCTAATAGTGTTGAGTTAACACTTGAATATGTCATCGCAGTCAGGTCGAAATGGGCTCATCAAAAGACCACCTCATTTAAATATAACAATAAAAATCAGATGGTCGTATTTATTTTACTTGGCAAGAAACCAAGGTCGAACTCAGGGACACGAGCCTCTCTCGTATTATTCAGATTTTAATCTATCTAATTATGTGTTGAGTTGAAAATCAATACGTAAACGAGGGTGTTGCTCTCCCAAAATCAAAATTTACTCCATTTTTGGTTGACTTGCAATTAACAGTCCCAGTTTTTATTTAAGGTTGTCATTGATTAATGGTAAGCAGAAAATCAAGCAATCATCGTCTACCATTCATTCCCATATTCCGTTTAACCTAGGTGATCAAGCTAGGAAAGGGAAATCGAGAAAGATCATGTATTCGATTAAAACTGCGATCTAGGCTAAGCGATAAAACATGTAATGACTTGGCGAAAATCCGTGAAAACTTAGGCTGTTTTGAAAATCAAAATCAATATGTATGCAAGTCGATAAAAGCCGCACCTATTATGCTTCTATTAGCGAGGAGGAATATCTTTTAAAATTTGGCTAAGTGAAACGAGGCTAGGTGCGTCTTTGATTAATGTGTATCCTACCTACGAGCAAGCACATAAAAAAATGAATTTTAAACTAAGCTCGTAGAGCCGCGTGCCTGGTCCTAGGTCGACACTCAAGTGGGGATGATCCCCACACAACCACATATAATCGTTCATTTACAAACGCGAGTCTTCGATCGAAGACCGCTGTAAAGACGGTTATTACTTGAACAGAAATAAAAATGTGAGACATTTTTTTTCTATTTGCTCCAAGCAATATTCTGCGGCTCCTCACAGCGGGAAGCACCAGCTCCTCGCCTCCTTGAGTGATCAAGGGCCCTGCCACAGAAACGAAGGTTAGAGATCAAATAAAAAAGACAAATTTTATAATGCAACATAAATGAACAAGTTGACCTATAAAAAAACACTTAATTAAATAAACAAACTTTCAAATAATATAAGAAATGAGCCGTGTCCCCAACAACGGTGCCATTTGGTGAACCGATAAATCGGCCCTTTAAAAGTGTTGTTTTAACACTTGAAATTGTCATCGCGGTCGGGCCGAAATGGGTAATCAAAGACCACCTCATTTAAATATTACAATAAAAATCAGATGGTCGTTTTTTTTACTTGGCAAGAAACCAAGGTCGAATTCAGGGACACGAGCCTCTCTCGTATTATCCAGATTTTTATCTATTTAACTACGTGTTGAGTTAAAGAAGCATAGGTCAAATCATGCAATAAGAATGGGGACAATGCATTTAAAACAAAAGTAAACATGAATTTTTTTATTTTATTTTTATCATGCAGACAAATGTAATGAAATGCAATGCAAATATGCCCTAAGTTAGAATCATGAGCAATTTAAAAAAATGAATTAATTTCAGGTTTAATTTAAAGACACAAATGTGATGGATTCGAAGCAAGGCATGAATTTAAGCACCTAGAGACACTTGGATATTATCAATTAAACATCAAAAATTTCAGAGTCCAAAATAGAAATTAAACATGCCATTAAAAAGTACATCAAGCAAGCTTCGAAATGAAACTGAAATCAACTCAATTGGAATTACGGTGCTCAAGATATGCAATAAAGAAGACAAGGTCATAAAAGCAAGAAAGCATAAAAAGATAACTACAAACAGGTCCCTAGGAGGGACTAAAAAGTAAATATGACAAAGATCGGGACCTTCCCTGTAAATAACCCACACACATCGGTGCATTTTTGCAATTTTGAAAACCCGCGAGGGTTCACGTGCAAAATTCCCAAGTGCACGTGGTCGACACGTGATGTAAGGACCTGTCTGCAAATAGGAGAAGTCGGCTGGGCCTCCTTGCAAATTACCCATGAGGCATGTGCTGTGCACGCGCTATCTCTAGGCTCGGGTCGATCTGAGGTTCGGGCGAGGCTGGGTGTTGCTTCGGCTTGGCTTGGGCACTGGATCAGGGTCGATGCAGGCTCGTGAACTCCGAGCCTGAAGGGTCGGAGACTGAAGCTCGGAGAGGCTCTGGAATCGCCACGTGGTTGTCGTTGCACCCTTGGATCTAGAGAATCCAACGACGTCTGGAAATGGCGCTCCTGGGTGACGTGGATTCATCTAGGTCGTCGGATGGTCGCTGAAAGAGGACCATCCAACGGCAGCTGCTCTTCTCTCCCTCCTCTTTAGATGGCGGCGGGATCAAGACTCCGGCGAAGGTGCTCCTCCTCCGCCACTCCATCTCGGTCACGACAGACCTCCCCGGAGCTCCTTGGATGGACGTCGAGGAAGATGGGAGCTCAGGGAAGGTTCAGGAGCCTCTGGAGCCGTGCATTGGAGCTCGGGTGAGTGCTCCAGGGCCGATGAAGCTGACGCCGATGGAGCTCTGGCCATTGCACGCGTTAAGGACCTGCATTGTTAGGTACATAGCCGAAGCAATAAGGCATGCGCGTGTGAGTGGAATGAAAGCTCGTGTGGGGCGGAGAACATGGGAGCTCGGAGCTCCTCCGCCGTGGGTGGCGGAGGAGATGGGTCGATGGTGGAGAGGTATGGAAGAGGGAGAAGGGTGCTGTCGGAAATGTGCACGTGGAAGGGAGTAGTGAGATGAAACTCGGAGGGTGAACAATGGAGGTCGAGAGGGAGGAGAATACTCTAATTAATTCAAAGAAATAAAGAAAAAATTCAAGGAAAGTTTAGGAGCCTTACATGGTCGGAGATGGAGCGAAATGGTCTGTGCTTGAGCTCCGAGGGGAGCTCGGGTCATCGCTGGACTCCGGCGACCCCTCGGAGCAGCTAGGTGGGCTTGGAGCATCGCAACTCCGCCATGGAGGGCGGAGGGTCTTCACCGGGGGCTCCGGTCGTCTTCGCTCAATACGGCCATCTCCCCCTGTCACAGGGAGATGGCGGAAAGCTGGGCCGTGTCCCGCGTACAGGTGGACAACCATGGTCGGAGGGGGGAAGGGTGTATTTGAAGGTTTGAAGGTGGTGATTCTGGTGATGGTGGAGGTGACTTTAGTGGAAGATGTGGAGTGCGCGGAAGGGCGACGTGGAGTGAGGGACGACTGGCGAGGATCGTGGATGATAGGAGAAGGTCGTGGGGGCAGTTGGCGAGGGGCGAGGTGGTCGGAGAGGGTGGTGAAAATAGGAAGGGGGAAGTGTGTTCGCGAGATGGGGAATGTGTGAGAGAGGAGGACTGAAGGTGGAAGACGAAGCCTCATCTGTTGGATCTCGCGATCCAATGACCCAGATCGAAGCGCCAAAGAAGCGGTGTGGATTTAATCTGAGGCAAAGTGATCGAAGGGTGACTGATGACGTCACGTGTCGCGTTGGAGACAAAGTGCGAGCGGATGACCGCGATGTGATGGAGGTGCACATCGAATGGCTGAGAACACGACAGGAATGTAAGGTCGAGATTTCAGCTCCAAACGATGATATGATGGCGGAGGTCCTGACACGTGGCGTGAGCAGGAAAAGGCGGATACGTGCGGTGATGATTAAATCCTGGGGATGATATGATGGTTAGGAAAAGAAGCGGGCGTGGAGAGCTTGGAGCCGTTAGATCTCAAGAGGAGATCTGACGGCTGAGGATGCGGGCGGATGTTGCAAGGAGGGCGGGCCATGTGGCTCACCCAGAACGGGCCACGTGGCCCAATCAGATTATTCCAATCTTCAAGTTGACTTTTGAAAGAACAAAAGGCCGAATTTGAGAAAACTCAAAACATGAAAGTTGTAGATCTCGATGCGATCTACAAGTTTCATGTTGATCGAAAATGGAAATGAGGTCACCTGAAGTATAAAATATTTTTAGATGTATTTTTAAGGCTAAAAATACCACGAAGTTTAGTTTTGTGATTTTTTGTGGTTTTTAATTTATTAGGGACTCAGATAATTACATGATATTATCTGGATTTTATTGACACATGTTTAAGCAAGGGGTTAATAATGGACAATTAAGATGAGGAAATTGGGTTTCATCACCCCCCTATACTTAAACTATGCTCGTCCTCGAGCATCAAAGAGAATGAATAAGCTGGATTAACCCCCTTGTGCATGTGAGTACAGGATCCAATCTGTTCAAGTCCACTCAACTTTAGAGGTCCAAAATTCTAGAGTTCAACCCAGCCTTAATCAAGAGGCACCCAATTCCTCTACTTCTCCAGACTCTCTCTGATGTACATATAATCTAAAGGATATGAAAGTTAGTGTTGACTGCAATTTCGAGAGTAGAGTCAAATCGTCACCCAAAGTCTTGGTCCAAGAAATTCTCCCAAGGACCCAATCCTCAACACTAGGGAATAAATCCAATCTTGCATCCAGTCCACCGTCTCTTTAGTTGTCTGACTTAGAAAATGTAGATGGATGGCCAGTAATGGAGGGTATGGGATTGTGTCATTTCTTCTCTCCCTCTCATTGGAACAAGGATTCTCTCTAGTGCCTTTACGCAACACATTTTTTTGGTGTTAATCAGTGCGTCCGTCAAGAGAAGTTGGAGCCGTCTACACTTGTTTTCCCAGGAATACACCGGGGTGTGTCTCTTTTGAGTACCTACCGTACCTTCGACACCCAGACTTGTAGCATTTACGATGCAGAGCCCTTTTTTGGTGCAAGCCCGACTCCTGGTCCTAATAGCGGTGGTCCAAGTGGACACTTTAACAAGTTTGGGAGCGCTCGCCTTTGGTGGAAGCTCTTTGATATTTGACTTTTTGGAATGAGAGCTTTTCTTTGAAATTTCATTGATTTGTAGTAATTTTGGCTAGCTCCACTGCTTTTACCAAGAGTTGGCGCACACTGATCAACATTTTTATTTATTCACACCCTGGTACTTAGGCCAAAGTCAAGAGATTAGTATAAGAATCAAGTTCTCATACTGGCTAAGATTGCTGACACTCAAGTTTCTTGAAGCCTTCAAAGATTTTATCCCATCCTTGAGCATCATTAGATCAAATACAAACTTGAATTCCTCATCCCAATCCCTCAGGTGAAAAATCAACTCATCTCATCAAAACTGCAGTCGTGCATGTGATGTGCTGATCATATTCTTATTGTCTGAGATTAAGCATGGAATATAGCATGCAAATCTAGAATCCTAGGGAAATGTGGATGTTTAA